>JAQISU010000277.1:5202183-5809366 GCA_029339505.1 Unio delphinus
GAAACTCTTTACCAAGCACCTGTTCCGACGCGGATTTGAGGTTACGGAGAACTGTAACTGCAAACTTAGAGAGTTATGGAAAGACTTCTATAACATCAGGATATGCTTCAGAATTATCGATATTGCGTTGTTTTTTGGAGGTCCAGAACGGATTAATTCCATTCCAATTCATTTATATGGGGAAATTGGATTTGACATACGAGTAATTTGAGTTACGAGGTCCGTTACAGAACGAATTAAACTCGTAAGTCAAGGCCCCACTGTACACACACCGGCATTTATAATGTTATCACAGTAAAACAAATGATACCTTACCAGACTCGAAGGGTATAATTTTTCCAAATTATATTCAATCCCTGGACTTTCACTTGCGTGAAAGCAAAGTGCTCTTGTTAACGACTCGTACTGCTTGAGGTCTTGTCTGTCTCAAGAACTATAGTAGGAATGCCAGAAGCTTTTTGCTAGTTATACGCAGGATTATCTTAATACTCATGAAGCACGAGAATCATGCACATCGATCGATCGCTCACTCGCGCACTCCTTCCATGACAAACACGTACATTGGTCCACGACACGAGTCCTGGGTCACATACGTGAAAATGTCTCCTGACATTTATTAAATTTGTGCTTGTCGCGTAAATAGTACAACATTATTCATTCGAAATTGTCATTCAAGTCTTTTGCGAAAAAAAAGAAAACTATTAATCATACCTATGAAATGATTACGAATATAGAGCTTAACCAGTCTATTCTTCCTGCAGACAATACATAAAACCCTCAAATTATAACTATTACTAATCATTTAAAATAATTTTTGAATTGTTATCCTCCAAATATTTTGCGGTATTTCAATTACATTGCAGTATTTAATTTACACGAAATGGTTCTCTTCTGCATAGCTCCAGCGGTCTACTCCAACAATACAGGTATGAGATAAATATTTCTCGCCCAAGCGACAGAGAAATCTAGCTGTTTTGCTAACCTTACTTTTCTTATCTCAGTCTAGTCATCTCAGACCAATCGTCTCAGTCATGGTGTCCACGCGTTTAGAACTACTTTTAACAAAAGAAACCCTTCTTGTCTTCTGCTGTGCCATAGTTGTTCTCAAATAAAATAACAACAACAACAACAACAACAAATAATATATAACCAAGACATAGTTACTTAAGGTCAATCTATCTTAAAAACACACCAAAAAATTTTCAACGAATCTGTGAACTTGAAAGTTTAGCACATGGTTATCCTTCCGGGTCCGCATATTTAGAGGGTGACGACGGTCTTTTATACGGGAGAGTGGGGTACTCAAAATTGGAAATGATGTCAGGAAACAGTTTCTTTCTAATAATATTAAATATTTATTGTCAATTTCATATAACATCCATATATTAAATGTGATAATACCTCATTACTATGCGACGTTTTATGTTATTTTTCTTTGCTCACGCGTATGAACTGTGTACTTGGGATGCAACGGTCACTCCACAACCCTCATTAGTATATTTGTATTCATGCGTCGCATGAATACATTTGGTCGTGAACACTAGTAAAGAGTTCTTTATACTTTAAAGGATAATATTGGGTGAGAAAAATAATCTACGTTGCGGTTTGGACCGAGACAATGAAATCGCAGCCTCTTGGCGAGACAAATAATGTAACCCCTAGGCTGGGATTTCATTGTCTCGGTCCAAACCCAAACATAGATTCTATATATAGATCTCACTAATTCATGCGTAGTAAAAAGTCTGCGAAAACACCCACTGGCCTAACTGGTCGGGTGGTTTTCGGTCTGGTTTGAATGCCTTAGCGGTTGCTGGCCTGAGCCTTTCTGTTCTGACACCTGTGGTGCTCGTGGGCTGAGGATCAAACTCACAGACTAGCGGTCCGGGTCTGCCTCTACCATTTTCGGGCTTTGAACCGACCTTTCAACTGATATCTCTGGGAGCGTGAGTCGAGTACTTTCACGTGAGACGGAAGAGGGAGCAGTAAAATTACTATCGTGTTCACTTAAGCTACTGCCATATTGCCCAGAACCACTGTTTTGAAAGTGTACGCTTTCGAGAGTCTGGCTAATATGGGGATTGATAATAAATGGTGATCTACTATCAAGGGCAGTTCGCGTAGAATCTTCACGGAATTGATCATTATCATTTCTGGCCCAACCGAGTCGTCTTTGTGATATAACATACCGGTCGGAGTCCGAGTTAGAATTCGAAGATTCCGAGCTAGTCTCCAAAGGGGTAGCCCTCTGTACACCCGGTTTCTTCCGAAGATGTTTCATGGGGACTGGATCACGTGGAAGGTAGTCAAAGGGCAAAAGCATATTACGATGAAATGTACGCGTGGATTTCGAACCCTCGACCATTTTTACCTTGTACACAGGTATATCTAAATTGGGAATTGATATCACCTGATATACATCCCTGGACCACTTAGCATCGGCTAATTTGTGTTTACCTTTCAGTCCAACCTTGTGCACTAAGACTCGGTCAAGTTTGGAGTCTTTATCGTAATGTTTCTTGTTCTTTGCATGGCTATTGCTCGACTCCCTCGCCGCGGCATTGTAGGCAAAATCGAGTCGGTCTTTCAGTTTCTCCACATACGCGTGAGGCTCTGTAGCAGCCTCACCACTATCTGGTGTAGTGTCTAGATAGGCGTCGACAGGCAGCCGGGGGTGCCACCCAAATATTAGAAAATGCGGCGAGAATCCGGTGGAATTCTTAGTAGCGGTATATGCGTGTAGAATTGGAGCAATGTAAGATTTCCAGTTTTGTTTTTGCTCTTCCTCCAATGCCCCTAGCATTTTTAAGAGAGTTCCATTGAAGCGTTCTCAGACACCATTCCCCTGTGGGTGAAAGGGAGGGAAGAGAGACTTCTGTATGTTTGCTAATTTGCATAACTCCCTGATAACTTTTCCCTCAAAACTACGTCCCTGATCACTGTGTAATCTTTATGGGAAACCGTAGTATCGAAAGAAGTGCTCAAAAAGGGCTTTAGCTGTATTCTGAGCCGTCTGATTGCGGCATGGAACGGCCTGGGCATACCTGTTGAAATGATCACCAAGATATTTTCAAACCCTCCCTTTGATCGCTCAAGAGACAAAAAGTCTATGCAGACGACCTCCATTGGTCGGGTGGTATGAATTGGGGTTAACGTGGCCATTGCCCTAACCGGAGTCTTTCTCCGTATGCACCATTCGAAAGACTCTACTTTGCGGTTCACGTCCTTCTCTAGACCAGGCCAAAAAACCTTTGTCTTGCTAACCAGATTGTCTTTTCCTTGCCTTGATGGCCCATATCGTTGTGGATACCTGTCAAGACTAGGCTCCGGTATGACTCTGGGATCATGAGTTGTCTGATCGATTGACCATCAAGAGAGGCGGTTCTGTAGAGAACGCAGTTTTCAACTACCAGGTTCCATTCATGGAGAAATCTCTGCAAGGACGAATTTTCTCTCCGGATATCCTTCTCCCTGGGCCGAAAACCCTTACACTTAAGGTCAATAATTTTCGCTAGAGTCTTATCAGTCAACTGTTCTCTGTCCTACCTGATGCTATTACAACGTTCAGACAATAACGTCTCATCGGCCGAATGAAGTGCCGAATCGTCTTAAACACACTCAATCAAGGGAACAGAGACGGTGGCTGCATGGCAGATGGTTCCACCACGCCGCGAAACATTTGTGGTAAACGCGAGAGTGTATCTGCGTCGATGTTATTTTGGCAGCTCTATACCTGATGAAGAATTTGTAGTTTGCTAAAGCCAAAACTTATCTATGGCCTGTAGCATCAAGTTTTCCTGTCGAAAGGACGAATGTTAACGGATTACTGTTTGTTACTACCTCGAAGGAAGAACCTAAGAGATTGTCGTGGAATTTGTCCGTCACGGCTCATTTCAACGCCAAAAATTCAAGCTTGTGAGCTGGATAGCGTTGTTCACTGGGTCTCAGTCCGCCACTAGCGTAGGCAATTACTCTTTTTACACCATTTTGCTCTTGATATAGGATCGCCCCTAAACCAGATCCAATAGCATCCGAAAGCAGGATGAATGGTTTAGTGTAGTCGGCAAACGCTAAGATTGGGGTAGAGGTCAAGTTGTCTACGAGAGTCGTACAGGCGGTTTCTTGAGCAGGGCCTCCATGTCCAAGGAGATACTTGTTTGTGTTTGGACTTATTCTTCCGAGACGCATTAGTCGTGCCATGGCCCTCTATTAGATTGTTTAATGGTCGCGCTATCTGCAAAAATCTCTCGACAAAGCGGCGATAATACCCCAAACCCCCCCCAAAAAAAAAAAAACAACAAACTGACGTAACTCCTTAATGTTTTTAGGTTTTTGCCAAGTTCTAATCGCTGCTGTTTTCTCCGGGTTGGTCTCTATTCCTTTCTTGGATATAACATGACCCAAATGAACGATGGAGGATATTAACAGCTCGCATTTAGAGAGTTTCAGCTTAAGACCGTGCCGATGTAAGCGTGCGAACGCCGCCTCTAAACGTTCCATGTGTTCGTCGAACGTCCTGGAGAAAATTTAAATGTCATCTATGAAGATGAGGCACTTTTTGAGGTGCATTTCGCCCATGCATTTCTCCATAAGACGCTGAAAGGCAGCGCCAGCATTGCAGAGGCCACAACTCATGCGATTCGTCGCATAAAATCAGAGCGGACCCACCGAGAAGGCTGTATATTGTTTGTGTTCTTCTTCCATCTCGACTTGTCAATAGCCGGACCTTAGGTTCAGCTTGGAGAAGAACTTAGCTCCTTGCAAGACATCGACAGCATCATCGAACCGAGGAAGCATATATGCATCCTTCCAGGTCTTTGCATTAAGGGTCCTGTTGTCTATTGTTACGTATATTTGATTTATTTATTTTTAATTGTCAAATCCAAATTTGTCATTTAGGGTTTAAAATTCATTAATTGGGAGATTATTCCGGAAAATTTAGGCTGACCTAGACTCTAGCTGTAAACACCGGTTGACCTTGGCTTGTTGACCTCATTTCTGACCCTTCTTTAGAGAGTGTAAACAAGCCTTGGAAATGATTGGCTAGATCCAAAAATATCTTTTTATTTTTAGTAATTAGTGGCTGATTTTTAACTGGATCATTTTATTATTACGTGACTTGGTGAAGGTAGACTCTTCCTCTGACCTTCTATGAATTTCTATAAAATCACGTGATTCCTTGTTTACATTAAAAAAAACGGGTATTTAAATCATTGTACTGGGAGAGAGATTCAGTAGAATCTGGGCTTTTAGAGTTAATAGTTGTGTTTTCTGTTTGAGTTATAATTTTAATTACCTTGTACTGGACATTGTGTCAATTCATTGAAGCAAGAGGATTTATTTATTTATTTGGAGGAGAAAACATGTGCTCATAATTTCATTTGGATGATAATAAAACAAGAACTGCATCACGTGACATTGTCAGCCATTTTGGATTACATCGTCAAGACTCGAACCTGGAACTATTAGAACATTTATTTATCAGGACTCTTGCAATTCCATTAGTGGATTATTTTGTGAATTCTATATTGGATTAATGTTGGATTTGATTCTCTAAAACCGTAAGTTTTTTTATTTTATGAAAATAATTGTACTTAATAAATTCATTGTTAAAGTTTTACAAGCTTGTTAGTTTTCACTCTTTCTGTGTTGCTGCTTATTCGAGCCTAAGCACGTAACACTATGCAGAAACGTAGGATATTATCACGCTTCCGGACTAACACAACATTAGAGGAGCAAGGACTGTCAGATTCCCTGATTGCACCAGCATCTAACATTCCCCTAATATGATGACGCACCTCCTCATACATCCCCCGGGGGTATTCTCATGTACGGCTGTTTGAACGGCTTATCATCATCAAGCATTATTTTATGCCTGATGAGATTAGTCTTTCCTAAGTCTGTGGGCCCCTTAGAAAATATGCAATCCCACTTTCCCAATACTTGTTTCAGTCTATCCAGTTGCGCATGGGTCAGATTTTCAACATCGATCTTAACCCTCAAATCTTCATGCGGAGAATGTCCACGGTCTTTGGACATATCAGGGGTAAAATCAGAAGCTAAGTTGTCAAAAACTTTGACATCACTTTTAAGACATATATCCGATTTGGGTCTTATTGTCACACATTTGGCGGACATATTGCAAAGTCTAACTTGAATCTTGGAATATGACCCCTTGTGATCAACCGTGACCACCCTCATACAGACCGTCACTTGTTTGGAGTTTCCCAAATTCTCCGTAACTGCTTCTGATATATCAACATCAACATTGCAGGCGATGCCGTTGATAGTGATGGTTTCATACGACGCAACGTTGACGGTATGCATAATGGTAGATCTTACTGTAAATGACTTGCACTCAAATGCTATCAATAGCAATTTTCCATGTATCGAATTCTTTCGGTAGGAGGATTATCAATCATTTAATCCCTATACAGACGAATTACATTTGTTCCAATGACAACAGGACAGCTACGGTTGGACACTGTATCTGGTACAACTAAAATGGGGACACTGAGTTTAAAATGAGATAAAAACGGTATTAAAATCGGATACTCAGTGAATACCAGATAACTCAGCAAAGAGCCGTCTGCAATAGTCACTTCCAGACCCAGCGATTCAAGTGAGTGAAGCACCGGCTTATCACCAAGCGACAAGTAAAAACTTTTTGACACGGTAGTCACCATGGATCCACTGTCAATAAGGGCAGTAACTGCAACATTGCTAAGATAAACTATATTCGTATTGGACAACCAAGCGCTTAAAGAGCGTATTCTGAGTTTTAGGATGATTACCTGCTCCAGCATGGGCCTCGAAAGATGCAGTTACTCTTTTGAAATTATGTTTTCCTCTATCACAGCCACGCCCTCGATTGTTGTTACCTCGGTTACCGTTCCCCTGATTTATTCTGTAGTCGTGGCCCCTCCTGCTATAGTGGCCTCAGTCGTTATCGCCGTCCATTTGGGCCTGCATGTCGCCGTTATCCTGCCCTTTGTTGAATTCAGTCAGTTCTTTGAGGAGTAGCGACTGTTCTTGCAGCTGTTTAGCAAGAGCGTTGATTCGAGATTCTAATCTCTCCTCTGTTCGTTGGATCCTTAAGTCGTAATCTATCCCCACCTTGCATCTCTCGTGTCCGCTTTCTACCATGGGCTAGTGGTGTACTTTCTTGGAAGGGATTGGGCCAACGTCCATCGGCAAGTTCAGTTGCTTGTCGACCATCCTAATTTCTCGCAGTAGCTCGTCATAGTTATTGATGGAGTCGAACTTATGACGAGTGTGGATCTCGAGAAGTTCACTCCACAACAAGACCAAAACTTCTGCCTAAGGAGGCCATCCTTATCCTCTTCTCTGACGTGGCCCGCTCGATTGCAGTCTGGAGAAGTGTCTCGAGCCTGCAACCGAAGGTAGTCACCGATTCATCTTCTTTCTAAAAAGAGTTGAAAAACTCTTGCATAATCATGACTTGAGTTGACATATCTCCAAAGGCAGTATCTAGGCTCTTCAATATGGCTTCAATGGATGCCTTCTCGCCTAATGCTATAACGATATGCCTCGCCCTGCCCCGTATAGACCGTCTGATAGTCTGAATCATGATCGCTGGGGAATATTCGAGTACAAGACATTTTACCTCGAATCTCCATTCGTAGTACGTAACGTCACCTATCTGTATTGGGTCGTTCCCCGAAAAGAAAGGGACCTTAGGCACTACAGCAGTAGTGAGTGGGGCGGGGGTAGCGTTGGCTGCGTGGGAAGTACCCTTGGGCTTGATATCCCCACCCGGTATGCCAAACCTCATAAGCGAGACTCTCATAATTCCTGCAATTGGAGTGCTGTACGACAAAGTTGTTGACGGGGCTATCTCTGATTTGGCTGCGGTTACATTGGGTTTCTTCAAGGACCATACGGGCATTACCACATACTCACTGGCATTTAATGCCTCGATCATTTCCTGATCCATCATGGGGTTCTTACTTGTAGCCATAACGAAGAGAACTCTTCAAAAAATCGCGCGTATACTGCAAACAAATCGCACGACAGCGATCAGTCGTATAACCACGATTCGGGGAAAATAATCGAACTATTTACCCACGCCAAAAATTAAAGGCATACGTCTTCAAAGTAGATATAAATATCACTACAAAATTACTTTCTTATCAAAGTACTCTGGCAATTCTAAATAGTACCCTAGAAACCGTCTGACACGCTTAATAATATCCAACGCAAGCTTATACATATAATAAACACACCGGCATTTATAATGTTAATCACAGTAAAACAAATGATACCTTACCAGACTCGAAGGGTATAATTTTTCCAGATTATATTCAATCCTTGGTCTTTCACTTGCGTGAAATCCAAATGCTCTTCTTAACGACTCGTACTGCTTGAGGTATTGTCTGTCTCATGAACTATAGCAGGAATGCCAGAAGCATTTAGCTAGTTATAAGCAGGATTTATCTTAATACTCGTGAAGCACGGGAATCATGCACATCGATCGATCGCTCACTCACGCACTCCCCCCCCCCATGACAAGCACGTACATTGGTCCACGACACGTGTCCTGGGTCACATGCACATGCTACATTTTTATGTTCAAAATTTAGTATTATAACTTCAGATGGTTCTTATTGGCTATTTATCCTTAATGAAACTTTACTAACTCCAGGTTTCTCAAATATCATCTTTTCTTCTAGATTATCTCCGAAATTGGAAAACATAAAAACATGCTGAAAACATACAAGATAAAAAACATTATTAGGTCTCTAAATTTGTTCCTGTTGTCGAAAAAGGTGAGTTTTAAGAGTACTCTTAAAAGGGACAACTGTGTCTGTGTGTCTAATTTCAATGAGCAATTCGTTCCACATCGCCGGTCCTGGTATGCATAAGAACGTTCTCATAGTGGGAACAATGAGTATACGATTTTCAGAAGTGAAGCGTAAGTATCTTGCTCGTGTACACACATGAGTGAGGCCTTATATGTATGTTGGACTGGAGTCCATCAGTGAAACGTAGCACAGAGAACAAATTTTGTGTTTGATTCTGTATCGAATGGATAGCCAATATAGGGTAGAGCGATGATTGTGACGAACCAGACATAATTGAGTTACAATAGTCAGTCTTGAAAGTACTAATGAACACACGTGTTTTAGTAGCATCAACTGAAAGATATTTGCGAATGGAACTGATGCGTCTCAGCTCAAGATATGCAGCTTTGCATATGTTCATGACATGTTGGTGCAATGTGAGAGTACTGTCTAGAGTAACACCTACCATAGGTTTCATACTGACTGTGGATATAATGATGGTATTGCTGATATTTATTGTCTGAGGTAAAGGATGTGAATGAAAAAGTCTTTGTGTTGTGATTAGAATAGCCTCAGTTTTATCATCATTCATCTGCAGCTTGTTACATGTCATTCATGATTTCACATCTGAAATGCACCTCTACTCCATGGATGGTAGCATAAACTTCAGTTGGGTGGCTAGACTTGTATATTTGGGTGTCATCAGCGTACAATTGGTGAGACACTGGGTGATGATCTATGACACTTAAGAGCGGCTGAGTGTATAGAATGAAGAGAACAGGTCCAAGAACAGACCACTAATCATGTTAATCTATCTTAATTGCTTTAAATGCTTTACCAGCAACATTACCAATACCTTTATCATGAACATCAATAACTTTCATTCTTAATTGCTTTAAATGCTTTACCAGCAACATTACCAATACCTTTATCATGAACATCAATAACTTTCATTCTTAATTGCTTTAAATGCTTTACCAGCAACATTACCAATACCTTTATCATGAACATCAATAACTTTCATTCTTAATTGCTTTAAATGCTTTACCAGCAACATTACCAATACCTTTATCATGAACATCAAAAACTTTCATTCTTAATTGCTTTAAATGCTTTACCAGCAACATTACCAATACCTTTATCATGAACATCAATAACTTTCATTCTTAATTGTTTTAAATGCTTTACCAGCAACATTACCAATACCTTTATCATGAACATCAATAACTTTCATCCTTAAATGCTTAAAATGCTTTACCAGCAACATTACCAATACCTTTATCATGAACATCAATAACTTTCATTCTTAATTGTTTTGCAGTTGATATTGCTTTTGGAGCTATTCTTCTAGATAAAGATTGAACATCACCGTAGAATGCTTTGCACATTGTCAATCACGAATTTATCACCCTGACCATGAGCAGTCCATGTTAAGCATTACGAATAATCATGTTATTTGTTATTTATTTATTTAATCACTGTGATAATCATCAATGATTTCATCAATGAGAGACAGATAAACATAAATATCCATGATTCCTACTGTAAATAATCTCTGACAAATATCAGCTGCTTCATTACTAATTTCTGGAGAATTTTTACCAGCTCGTTTTCTGCCGATCAAAATTTCTAACCATTCAACATCAGTAAGAACATTGTTGGGACAAGTAACAAAACCACGTCCTTGAGTAGAATTACCGCTTCCAAATGATTTCTTTTCTTGTTTTTGATAGCTTACAAAATCATCAACTTCTCCTTCAAAATATTTCTCTTCTACTTTTCGTTGAAAGTCAATAAACTCTGAATTATCCTTTCTGATGTAACCCTTACCTTTAAAAGCGAGATACATGTCTTAAATTCTCAAGATTTATATATCTAGATCTATTATGATATTCATGTGTGGCAATTTTTTCATTTTTTCTGGATCAGTGATTTCAGCAATAGTTTCAGGTTTAAATATACTTCTAACAGTGATAATTGAGATTGTGGTTGTAGTGATTTCTGGTTTATATTCTCTTGTTTTTCTATTCACATTTTTTTCTAAGTTTAATACATTCTAGACATTAATATCGGTTAGTTCATTTTAAAAAATAGTATATGTATCTGAAATCCAGCTATTTTGATCCATTTGATCAGCATATCTGGAGTTAAGATATTTACTTCTTTCACTATATAGTGCCGCAATATCTTCTGAAACTCTTGGATGTTTAGCTACGAGTCAAATAGCCTCAGATATAAATTTTCTTCTAATATCAATAAATCAGAGCACAAGAAAATTGTTGTTGTTGTAGAGGTTGCAGTTTCCGTTGCAACTCTTGTTATAAACGTATAAAATAATTATCTATTTCATGCAAATATATAATATAATAAATACTTGTGACTTTACTGCATTTTCTATTTATTTGATATATCCATTTGTGCCAGGTATTTTCATCCACATACTTATTACCATATTAAATTCTTCTGGGGTTGTCTATTTTTTTAATATGATTAATACTGTTGTCGGTAAATTTATTATGCAGTTCAACTCTTCTTTTATTTTTGGTTTTATTTCTGGTTTTAATTCTTCTTTTTGACTTTATTTCACCTATTTCAGCACAATTTTGGTCAATACCCTCAAGTATTTCCTCTTTAACTCTGCCAAAAGTCTGAGCAGCGGCTATCTCGCCTGGAAGATCTCGTAAAAGTCTTTTTGTTTTTAGTTCTTTCTGCTATTTTTCCAAATGCTTCAGCAGTTAGCTTTAACATTAGAAAGACCTTCAGTAGCAACTCTTTCCGTAACCTTCATGACAGGTTTAAATAATTGTGGTACTGGTACTAACTTTAAAAGTACATTCCATAACGTACTTTTATTAGGAACTGAATCAGCATCTAAGAGACCTGAGGCTAATATATAGGGTGTAAGGTCTGACAATCTATAATCTGTATGTTATGGAATAAAAATGTGTAATCAGAAACAGATCTTTTCCTCTCTCATTACAAAACCTAAATATTACAGGTATGTTTGGCTAAATCAAGATGTTGGAGACGTAAAAAACAATTTTTCTATTTTTTTGCAAAGAATTAAGGATTTGACAATACAAAACTGGCAAAGTGATATTAGCACTTCATATAAAAAAAAACAAAGTGCATTATAGAATGTATAAAATTGAATAAGGACTGGAAAAATACCTCTCATGTGGATTATCATATTTTCTTAGGAAGTTACTTGCTAAATTTATATGCTCAGTGCATATGCTAAGAGACAGGTAGGCATAGCTTGATTGCAAGGAATGATGGGTATTGTGAATTATGCCAGACAAATAATATTTATTTGGTAGAAGATGAATTCCATTTATTTGTATTTTCCCAGCTTATGACCATCTATGAAAGAAATGCTTTAATAAAGTTTATTAATACCTCTGTCTGAATTTTTTATCCCTAATAAGCCATATTATTATATTACTATATCAATTTAGACTTCTCTTCTTAGACAATCTTTGATAACTCAATCCATTGGTGAATAATATGCTTTGAGGTAATAACATCTTTATAATATAATGCTCCCTGAAATTATGTATTCATGATGAACAATATGCTGAACTTCACACCATTGAGCACATTACATTTACTTGTACTTTGTAATATGGACAGGTGGCATAAATTACCTAATAAAGTATATAATATCAATAATTATTATTATTATATTTTACTATTATTATTATTATGCACTTTGTGCAACAACATATTACTAGACTGGTTCTTATAAAAGATATTCAGTGACAACAAAAGAAGTGACCTTGTCATGTGATTCAGTTGGTTTTAGTTTGCTACCCTTTCCGGTACACTGTTTAACTTATAAAAGAAAGCCATGATGGCTAATATCATACTATCCTTACTGTCTGGCAACTGAATCTGAAGCTCAACAATACTGTATAACTAAGTGTTTAGTTTTTGTTGTCTTGATAATAACTGGAGAAAATAATAACCAGTAATTATATATGACAAAACCTAACATCAAAGAAACACACTGTGTAATCAGATTACTTTCATCTTTGTAGGGATTAAAGTTATAAGAAGTCAATGTGTTAAATTTAGAAAGAAGAAATATTCATTACAAAAACCAGTAAACCACTAGTAGAGTATTTCTGCACACAGACTCACTGATACCATACAATTTTGGCCATAAATGTGTGTGCATTCAAGAGAGCGATCACTGTGTTTATCTATCTATCTATATCTATCTATCTATATACAGTGAAGCCTCGTTAATCCGGACCTATTCGTTCCCAGTGGATATGTCCAGATAAAAGAGTTTTCCAGAAAATTGAATCATCCAATTTTTTTATTTTACTATATCATCACAGTGTATATATGTACATATATATATGCTAACTTGAAATGTAATGCACTATATATTCAATAATGGTTGAAATAAATTAATAAATACATCTATTAATTTATTTACCATATGTTATCTCGCAGTTAAATGCGTTATGGTAAACTAATAAAATGCAGTCATTTTTATAAGTCGTATTTACAGCTGTTACAGTTGTTAATGATTGACGTCCTCATTGTATTCAGAAATGAAGCCCTATACTGTCCAAAGGTTAAATCTGTTAACTGTATTTGTATAGCCATCAATAAATTGTGATTGTTACATACAACTGGTCAACATCAGAGGCTTAATGACAATTTTAATTTATTTACCAAATGGTATGTCAAAAAGCATAGACAATTTGATCCCAGTGCGTTTATTTAGTTATTAACACCCTGTCGGCGACTAGTTAAAACATACATTGTTTTATCATTGCTGGTTATAATATGGTCACGTTACTTAGTTATTGATAGTGGCCATAGATTCTGAAGGGCTTCACTATTGTTTTATGTATTATTCTACTGTCTGTATTTTCATATAAGATTTTTTTAATTATATTTTTTTGGGACAGATTATTTCTGGATTATCGAGACAAGTTTTAATGTAATTTTACACTTTGGTCCCTGATTTTGATTTCTGGATCTGGAATGCGGATTTTTTTTATATTAACGGAGCAAATTAACGTTTAGGAATTCCATTCCCGTTAAATTATGTCCAGATAGTGAGGTTTCCGGATAAACAGAGTCCGGATTAACGAGGCTCCACTGTATATATAGACACACACACACACACACACAGAGTGTTCCCCCTCTTTTACGGCCACCCCTTCTGCACCTGGAAAGTGGTCTTACGAAATGGGTGGCCTTTAAAGAGGGGGGCTATATTTGTGAGATGTGTATGTATGTGTATATAGCAAGAAAGTTGCATATACCTTTAAGCAGTTAGCATCTTCATTTAAAAGTATGGTTTTTTTAAAATAAAAAAAACAGTTATTTCAAGGCAACAAATTAATAGTTCTTATTCTTAGGCATGGAATGTGAGTTGGATATTGTTGGCATGCACATTACAGAACCATTTAAAAATGTTATATAAATTTGGGTACATATGTTGTTTCGTATTTAAAATAATTCTTTTCCCATTTAATCCATTTTACCCACTGATTATGTCGGTCATAATCGTAAATTTAACAACAAAATATTTTGAAAAATAACACATCTGCAGTGTGTAGACAGATGCACATATATATGCAGCATACATTCTAGAAAATAAAATAAAATAAATAACACCGACATAAAAAAGCAATGTAGCAACTATGTGCTCTAACCTTTCTTTCCCCTCCCTAATGACAATACATGTGAGTTTGCAATCTTTCCCCTCCCTAATGACAATACATGTGAGTTTGCAATCTTTCCCCTCCCTAATGACAATACATGTGAGTTTGCAATCTTTCCCCTCCCTAATGACAATACATGTGAGTTTGCAATCTTTCCCTTCCCTAATGACAATACATGTGAGTTTGCAATCTTTCCCCTCCCTAATGACAATACATGTGAGTTTGCAATCTTTCCCCTTTCTAATGACAATACATGTGAGTTTGCAATCTTTCCCTTCCCTAATGACAATACATGTGAGTTTGCAATCTTTCCCCTCTCTAATGACAATACATGTGAGTTTGCAATCTTTCCCCTCTCTAATGACAATACATGTGAGTTTGCAATCTTTCCCCTCTCTAATGACAATACATGTGAGTTTGCAATCTCACAAGTTAACATGTTAAATGTATGGGTGTGTGATTTTAAAACGTAGCTTTAACAATGCTAGTCACATCACTAAGATGTCTGCAGTGTGACATTGTATATCAAACACTGGGGGACATCATGCCACAGATATGTTCCACCCAATCATATTATCTGGACACCAGGGTAAGCGGTCCAAACACTAACCTCTTAATGCTAATCACCCAAGTGAGGCAGCTGCTAGTGCCATTTTCATAAGTCTATGGCAAATAGGAGGCTGGGGTTTAACCTTTGACCTGCCACATCTAAGGTGGATGCTCTAACCATCTAGGTCACCAGAACAGTCCATATGTTAAAAACCAGGTGAATGATATCAGGAACACTTGGGAGTTTTGTGTTATTAATGGTCTAGAAAAAGATGCCAAAATAAGAATTTTAAGATTAGTCAAACCGAATGTCCATGGGACATTATTTTTTGTCTAAAACCATCCTGACCTTAGAAGAATGCATGCTGAATTTCAGTATATATGCTACATGATAGGTGAATACCAGGTCATCATAGGAAATCTTGAGGGTTTTGAACACCAGCAGTGTTCTGCAGAATGTGGCATGCAATTAGAATTATTATAATGAAGCATTATGTTGATGGACAGAGCTCTGGAATCCAAGCTTATCTGGGCACAAACCTTATGTATTCAGTAATGTTCTATCAACGTTACAATTTAATGCAGCAACTGACGTAGAAGATGTATCGCCTTAAAAAATGTCTATTTAAGACTGGATCTTAACAATGATGATGACAAAGTGATACCTATGTATTGCCATTCAAAGGCCAGGGAAAAGAAAGACTTATCTCTCATTCAAATTTATTTTAAAAATACAGTCATAAAAGTATGTAATAAGAAGTCACCGATTTGTTAAGTTCACTCTATCACTTTTGACACCACGTACACTGTATAACCAATATACATAGAGATCACTATCATACAAAATCCAAATTTTAAAAAAAGATGGCATGGAATATCAAATAAACTTATTTTTATTACAACATAAAAGAAATTGTATCTACTACTCAGTTTTCTTTATAAAAAAAATGAAGGAGTGCTATAATGTATGAATAATAATCAAATTGTTAATTACATTCGACATAAAGATTCTTGTACCATCCTGTTATAATTTCCAGAAACACTCAAAATTTAGTAATTAGATCATCAACCAAGTTACATGATGACCTTCAGAGTAACTAGTGTTCTCTGCATATTTAGTATCAAGTATAATTGCATTTTCTGCAAAGCATAATGGAGATTAAGTCAACTCTCTGTTTATCAATTAAAATGTAATTTTGTCAAATTTAGTTTACATCCATTATTTCACCTTAATGACAGGGTTTTGAAACCCACCAAGTTAGTCTGCTATATATGTGAGACCAGACCAACCTGTCAAAACAATAAACTATGCAAATAACCCATCGAGTACTTGTTCAGGTCTCTTGTTCACTTCACTGTCAAAGATAAAATGACAAAACCACAGTCATCCTGTCTTTATCCTTCAACTCAGAGCCAATTATGCTCCCAACACTGTAGTTTTTTTCTCTGTTTTTCTCTAGCATCACAAACTAGCTAAACTTTAAATCATTGGGATTTTGCTTTGACCCACAGAAATGATTTTACTGTTAAAATGTTTTATAATTGGAAATTCCATCTTAAATTAAATCTCTGAGTTTGTGATCTCCTATCTGACATTGCATTTGTGAGTATTCAGAGTTAATTTTAAAAACAAAGAGTCCCAAAAAGGGACTGATGCTCTACTGAGTTAAAAAAAAATAATCCAGGAACTCGAGATATTCCTCCTTTTAACTGCCAAGTGTTGATACCATCTCCGATAGTCTTCAGAAATAACATTTTCAAATCAGTTACTGTGATGGACCTACTGTATGCCAAATTGGTGCCATTTTCATTTTGAACCAACAACATGGAAAGCTTTTGTTGATAAAACTTTCTGTTTCAAAGGATTTATCATAACAAGATTTTCAAGATGGTTTCCATACTGGAATTTCACAATTTCCATTTAGGCCCAAACAGATATCAGTATTCTGCTGAAAGCGCAATACTGATAGGAGAAGTAATGATAACTATATTTTCCATTGCGGATATCTGGTCATTATGAACCAAGCAGACAATCAAATGAATTTGTTTAATTAAAGCTTCATCTTGATATGACCATACGTGCCAGAGGAATAGCAAAAAAAGAATTTCAAGAGGGCTGGTTTAGCAGTTATCCTGAATGTCCAAGCAGCACCAATTTCATTCAGAACCATGTAGACTTTAAAAGAAGCCCTGGTGTGGAAACCCGATTGCAAAATTACTTTTAATTCTGGAGAAACAATAAAAAATTTGTAATTCTGGAGAAACAATAATAATTTTCGAGATGGCAGCTGTGGGAGCCATACTGGAAGTCAGATCAGCACTATTTTTTAGTGAAAATATGACTTTCTATTAAGAAACTGTCTATGGTAGCTGGAAGTCAGATCAGCACCATTTTCATTTAAAACCAACAAGACATCATAAAAAGTCATTTAGTGAAAACCTTTTGCTTATATTACAATCTATTATCAAGAGTAGTGATAAGATTTTCATGACGACTACTGTCTATGCCACCCTAGATTTCAAAGTGGCTCCATTTTCATTTAGACTCGATTGAGCCATGGGATGCATGTGTACTGAACATTTCATTACAATCCTTCAGGTAATATAGGTGGAACAGAAATAACAAACATGTGTAAATGAATAAACAGATGATGGACAACATACCAATCCTCAAAGGCTTTCCTTGTTTACAACCAGTAGAGTTAAAAATCATAATTGTCAGAAATTTTGCAATTTGTAAGAAGTCAATCTGGGAAAACCTTTATGTTATGTGCTGCCTGAATAGCAGAAAGTGGCAAAAGGCATACAAAGCCCTGTAAATCCTGGCCTCTTAACAATTGCTTAATGTTTACATGGTAAACAAGAGTTGTCTAGACCATAGGTATAAATGATCCATAACCAAATAAAATGGACCAAACCTTTATAATAAACAATTTCATTAACTGCATGTAAATAAAGGCAACTTTTTAAATCTGGATCTCCAAAGTTTGCATGGTGTTCTGACATCTGTTGACGGATTATAAAGGATCTGGACTGCACCCAAATCCTGTCAGCAAATCAATCGAGCAATATCACTGCCAGATCGACCCAATGTTCGGGTGATTGGTATGCATGATAACACCATGTACAAATCAACATTTAAAAAAAGTGGTGCACCCGATAATGTCTTCTCCTAAATGACATATATATGTCTAAAACACATCTCCAAATGCAAGTAGCCTAGACCTAAATCTCTCATATAATGTGCCAACAGATCAGAATACAGATTTGATCCAATGCTGTTCACTTACAATTACTTGTAGTATAAACTACGTAGACCCCAATCTGGAGTCATACAAAGTGCCAGCAGATATGGCCCTATCTTGGCTGCAGTTGGGTAAATGCTATCCACAAGCTCATGGTGTGCCATAATAATAAATCATGCATGCTGAAGCATCCATTGCTACTGGCAATAATCCATAAAACTAGATTGCACCTAGCAGCCTGGATAAAAGTTTATGTTCACAGAACAAAAAATGTTTCTATATTGCAAATGTTTAGAACAACAAATACAACAATGCATATCATGCTTTCAAAGAAGCATGCAGGATGCTAAATCAAGTCAACAAGTCCTAAATATAGGTATTTAACATGAGATACAGTGATATGTATCAAATACATCCATTTTCTTATGGAAAAACAATTTTCTGTATTGTCACCACCGCTCCCCATGATATACACAATAATGCAAAAGAATAGAATATTGTGCCTCGTTTGAATACGGAGCATGATGAAATCTTGTAATATTATTTACAATTTACGTATGAATTGAAATTTCTTTTTTGCAGTCTGATTTATTCTTTATTTATTATTGTTAATCAGCAACAGCTTTCAATTGCTTTAAGATCATGTTAGTTTTAGCTAATACAAATTTGGACAAGGTATGTAAAATTATAAAGGTATTACAACAACATTATATATATATATATATATATATTGATTGAATAACGGTTCCAATTACAATACACAATTCTAATTAAAAGTCAAAGGTTGTCATGCATGACAATACAACCATTTTTATAACAAAAGGAATAAAATATGAACTAAGTAAATTTTAAGTTACAAAAGGTTATGCAAATAAAAATAGATTACACAACTTTCTTGTATTTAATTATAGACTTATCAATGCTACATAGCAATACATTCTATTTTATGTTGAATAATGACCAAATTCTGTAAATTTACCATAAAATCTCAACCAAAAATATGTTTAGAAATGTCAAAAACACTAACTTAAATTAGTATGTTAGCTATTTTTAAGATTTTACAGCAGGTCTTGCTCTTCTGGTAAATAAAAGTTTTATTGTCAGATACAGAAAAATAAACATTTAATTCCCACATACAGAATAATATTGCATGTGTGATTCTCACGTTTCATGAATACATACAGCACCTCAGCCTGTACCAATCAACTCATTGTAACAAATATATATCAGCATAATGTAATGCTATAAAGATTAACAATATTTGTAAAAATATGTCTTTAAAAAAATACCCAACTTTAAAAGACTACCCTGTTTGTACTGCTGACGTAGATTCATTGATCTAATAAAAAAGGGTAGTGGTACACATATGTTGAATACTTTCATTTCTTTCTTTTCTTGTCTTCTTTCTCCAGATGGCGCTGGAAGTAGAGAGAAGCGTTCTTTTGTGCCTCACGAGCTTCGAGCTCTTGTCGTGTCTGAAGTTGTTTCTGTAAAGAGATGGCATGGGTAGAGTTTATATCTGGGCAAACAAGGTTTTCAAAAAAAGAAAATTGTTGCCAAAATTCAAAACTGTTTAAAAACGATGTAGAATCAAAATTAAATTTTTTATGCAATGGTCTGAAAATTTAATAAGGACATCCACATGTACAAGCTCTGTGAAATTTCATTTGTCTAGGTTAAATCATGTTTACAATCTTGCTAACAAGCTTCTATGGAATAATGGACATATAGGACAAACTCAATATGCGGATACGGCAGGGATGACATGAAAGTCATCCATGTTAATGATCATATTGTCAGGGAAATGATCTGTTTCTCTTCTTGCCTTCACGAATTCATCACATGACTTTATTTTCTCCAAATCTTCTGGGCGACGCTGGGTCATCGATGTTCACACACAAAGCACTATAATGTGTCCACTTTTCCATCGTTTCATTTTATCTTCAAAATTCCTGTGAATTCATTGGACATGGGAATTTTTTTTATTTTATTGTGTCCCAACATATACGGTAAATATGGTATTTAGAGTTAACCTCAAATTCAGGCACCTTTTAAGATTCTGTGAACTTTACAAACTTAAGTGTGCATTAAATAATGTCATTTTTGTCAAACCACAAAAAGTATACCACAGATTAAATGAGTATGTAAATTTTCAGCATATTTTTTAAAATAAAAATATTAAAATGCCTATATCATATTCCTGAGGGCTGTTCCATTTAAACATACATGGTACCCTGGGAAGGCAGTTTTTTAAAAATATATGTCAGGGTACTTTGACTGCAGAGTGTTCAGATTAGAATGAAAACTAAATTCTAAACTGCTTCTATCTGTGAGTACCTCACATTACAAGTGCCTTCCCTGGGTCCCAGGTATGCTTTCCTGGAACAGCCTTGAGGCTAAACCTTGAGTAGAACAATTGTTATAATTATTGGAGTTAGCAGAATATATGATAAATAAACTAGTCATACATGAAAAGTTTTCCCACATAATTTTGTATGTGAAACAAAAAAATGAAATGTGTCCATCATGGTTCATCACTCAATCTCAACCAGCTTTCAAGATATAAAGCTGAAACACAAGCAACCATAAAATATATATCAGTGATCTCGACTTTGATATAACAAATGTTGAATGAGACACATATTTCAGTGACAATATACAAGTATACCAAATATAATTTATTTATCTTAAAGGAGACCAAAAACCAATGGAAATATAGAATAATAAGAACAACACTAATGAAGAAAACCTTATTCTGAATTATTATATGCAACCACAATTCCAGTATTTAAATATTGGCATATGTTCAATGAGCTGAATTTATTTGACCTCGTATGCAAAATTTCCGCACCTATTCGGTTACTCTCGTGATGTGACGTCATAGTAGCGATTCCAGCATCCCGACTGGCGATTTTGTATTATTGCTAACGGGTGTAAATAGCGCATTAAGAAAAGGCTATGGACAACATTTATTTCTTCTTTTTTCCAAATGATAAAGGCATAAAGAAAGTATGGATACATTATTACAAGCGAGGCGATTTCAATGCAACACCATACAGCAATCCGTGCTCATTACATTTCTCAAAGGAATGTTACCAGAGGGATCCTAGAAACATAGAACCTCTAGGATACACAAATGCTAAGCCTAGACTAAAAGTTGAAACTGTTCCAGACATACCATTGTATATTTTAAATCCTGATAAAGAGTGTCAAACGTACGAGTTACGAAAATAGGCAGAAGGCCGAGCAAGTGCTAATAAAAAATATGACAGCCCAACACCTGATCGTGCTGATGAAATGAGTAAATGTTTTTTTCTTCTTCAAGATTACAATCTAAATAAAGTCACCACTGTCCTATGTGTAACTGAGATCTGACTTTAATAAAATGGAAGCTTTGCTAAAAAAAATAATAATAATAAGATTATCAACCCTTGACACTGTCGTGTTTCGAGAAAAACAATTTAAGTAATTTTTAAAAAAAATATTAAAAAAATTATTTAAAAAAACACAACCTTTCAGTCTATGCCTATTACTCGTAAAATGTATAAACGGAAATCTGTAATGATTGGAACTGATATAAAACTGTCCCTTGGGCAGTTTAAATAGCAGCGATTAAAAGAAAAGAGATCCGGTATACAATCAAAGTTTCACATTAACTGGCTGACAATAGAAATTGGGGGGAGGCGACTATTGACCCTGCCTGTTTGCCCCGATGTGCTATTTCTCCCTGTGATACGCCTTATTATACCCCAGGACAAGACCTTTTTTTTCATATTCTGGTCTGCATAATAGTTAGAGGTTAGAATTAAGTACACAAACATAATGGCAGTTTAACAAATTAACAATTATTCCTTATCATTGCACTTATCTTGTGAAAAGGACTGGCCCTCTGACATCATTCAAAGAAACCATGTGCTACAGAATGTGTATGTAAGCACCAGAAATTCATTGGCAAATAAACGATGCCCAATTTTGTTGTAACTTCGAGGCCAAAGACTTCATTTTAAGAGTTCAAAACTGCAGTCAAACGTTACCGTACATGTATGTGGCCATTGTTTTTCCACATTTTATATCCCACCCTATTTCCTTTAGTTTAAGTGTTAAGATATGTAACACTGTTTACTGAATTAAATATTTATTTTGAATTAGTTTTTTAGGGGCACATATACTGCGTCATATTTTTTATTCCTTCTTTTAATTTAATCATGGTAATGAAACTTTACATAGATGGTAGAGGCATGTCAGGTGTTAACAGGCCGAGTTTTTTGGGGGCGGAAATGGAGATTTTGTTTGCAGAGAAAATTACGCAGCCTTCATTGTGATAATTCATGGGTTTTAAACTAATTGGTGACAATTTTGTTTTACAAGAAGTACTTCTGTAGTAGTTAAATAATCTGAAATTTACGTGAATAATGTTTACTCTTAATCTATTTACTGAAGACAAAAACTGTCCTGTGATATTAATTATTTCTTCATTACAATATTCACAAGTGATAAAATAGAACATGGACATTTGTGGACTGCACACTTGATAAAAAAAATTATATATGTATTTTCTTCTTCTGAGAAATGAAAATTGAGAGACATATTGAGAGACATATTGGAAATAATCAGGTGTTAACTGCAAAAAATCAAGAGAGATATTACGAGATAGGGAGGAAATACCTCCAAAATTGGAATTCATTTTCTTTCTTTCTTCTCCTGGCTTGAAAGTTAACATATTTGAACTGTTCGGGTTTGTGGAATTTCAGTCAGGGCTAGTAAGTTTATTTAAGTCAACAGCCCGGGGCCTGTGCTTAAAACATTTCTTTCAGCACTGACCAGTACAGTACGTAATCTATTTTAACAATGCATGTATATACTTACAGATTTGTCAATACGCTAACTGTAGCATGCATGTAAAATACACTGTAACTGAATCATAGAAAGGAAGCTTCTCAATGTTGAAATTAATTATGTATGATTTCCTCCTCGCAGATTTATTTGTGGGGTGTTGTTTTTTTTTATGTGTGTGAAAAATTACTTCCGATGAAAACCATTATCAATGGCCTCTCTTGCTTGCCATGTTTCTGTTTGTATATGAGGACTGGCTAGTATAACGTCACAAGACCACGTGATCTGTCGTCTTATTGAAACTCGGAAATACTCGGCAATTTACGGAATCATTGTATCTTCAATGCAATATAATCGATGCTTTAGACCACTCGGGACCCCTTATCCCCCGTTTGAATCATAACAAATCTGCCAATTATGATGTACAAATACACCAGGTTTCATCTCTTAATCTAAAATGGATTATCTTAATTATAGAAAAAAAAGGTACTATGGATAACTTCTATACTGAATCATGACATGAAAAATATGACCCCTTATATGGTCAAGAAATCTTGTGATAACATATGGAGGTTTGTGTGTGTCACTTGGATTTTTAACTTAGATTTTTAAAAATTTCAGTCATATCGCTAGGATGTCTGCAGTGTGATAGATTATATTGATGTCTAGCATTGGAGCAACATGCCACAGACATATAGCATGATGTCCCACCCAGTCACATTATTCTGACACAAGACCGACTAGTCCTAACACTAAGCTAATAATGCTGAGCGCCAAGCGAGGCAGCTGTTATTACCATTTTTGTAAGTCTTTGGTATGACCTGGATGGGGATTGAAACCATGACATCCTGCATCTGAGGTGCACACTCTAATCACTAGGCCACCAGAGTGGTACATATCCAATTCCATTCCTAAAGCTGTTAGGGGCTATAATTGTGCAGAAAGGAAAGTGTGATAGAAAACTTAAAATACTGTCCTATGACAGTCATCTGGAATATAGGACCATCAATTCGCTTTCTAATGATGTTATACAGTGTATAGTGTTTCATTCCTTAAACTCTAACAGCTTTCAAGTTATACAACTGTAGTTGAAAATGTGAAAGAAAATGCAAAATATCAAGTCCATACTTTAACCAAGAAGATATGATCCCCAACGTTTGGTTTAGTGTGGCTTTAAGTTTTATGAAACTGCAACGCAGTAGGTTCTTGTTGTCGGGTTTAACACCATTTTTTAGTACAAGATAAGATATACACGGTGGCTAGCATAAATGGTGGAGGAAGAACCCTTGGATCTTGTCCTTTTGAGAATTTAGTAATACCAATAACCTGACAGTAGAGATTTCCAATTCATTTGTCAGCTTTATTTGAATGTAGCAATACCATTAAACTGTGAACTGACAACTATCAAAACCTGTATGAAATTTTTTGCTAAGACTAAATTTTCTTACAGGCCTTGATTTGGTACATAACTATTACCTTATTAATGTCATAAGCAATGACAGTCAAAGCACCACATGAGATTATAATCAGTGACTAAACTTCTCATTAGAATATTTAGCCCAACGGTAAAGCGATAATTAACAGATTCAAGCAGTTGTCAACAAAGGAGAGGGACATAACAGGAAGTACCAAAATCTGGCTTTGGGGCAGCATTGCAAAGGGCAGCATTGCACTCACAACAAATGTATGGTGCAGCACCCTCTGTAAAGTTGCTTAATGAAACACTAATTAAATCTGTATAAATTAATCACATCTCA
Organism: Unio delphinus; assembly: GCA_029339505.1. Taxonomy (NCBI): domain Eukaryota; kingdom Metazoa; phylum Mollusca; class Bivalvia; order Unionida; family Unionidae; genus Unio; species Unio delphinus. The sequence goes on from JAQISU010000277.1 coordinate 5,227,059, forward strand.
GACTGGAACAAGGACTGAGAGAATCTGTGTTACTTGCATCAACAAATAATGTTAGGGAGAGAATCAATGCTAGTATCTCAATGCATCAAAATCAGGATCATCTAAGAACTGTATTCATACCAGTGAGATTTGCATTTCTACTGCCTGCAGTTCACATGAGAGACGCTCATCCTCAGACACAGCCATTTTTGCTCGCTCTTCCAAGCGTGCAACTTCCTGTTGTATTAGGTTATGAAAACTTTCCGTTTTCCTGAAATAAAATAGTTTTTTATTATAAACAGTCATTTATATGCAGTAGGTCAGTGTAGAACTCTGCTTAAAAGACAAAACTGATTTTTTAAAAAATTCTCTTTAAAATATTTTAATTTCTGGCAAATTATATTCAGGATGTGACCGAATTCAAGAAAAAAAATGATCATAACAAAGAGAATTTATTTTAAAGCAAATGCAAACATAAAAAGGTGACTGATATGATAATCAGCAAAAACTGATATGATGATGACGATGACATGATAGAACTTAATGTTATTGCCACTTTGGTTGCTATGAGAACACTAAATAAATTCACAATTGTCTTTGCAGTAGCAGCAATAACAAGACATTTACTTGTAAACATTAATCCCTCTTATCAGCATTTGGAGAATTTGATAATATAGAGACTGGGATGGGCGACTGATGATGAAGCAATCGTAGGTAAGTGCCCTGTAAATAGATATACCTTATCAGCTGACCCATGATGGTCTGGATAGGATTCGATACTACAGCCCAATGGTTGCAAGTCTTAGCTAATAAATGAACCAATAAGTGGAGTAAAGAAATATAAATGAAACATACTACATAGCAGGATACAAGAATAAAGTTTTATTAATGTGCGACTGAAAAGCAAATTTTGTAGTAAATTATGTTTCTCCGAGAATACTTACCCAATCACATTACTTTAGGGATATTAGCCTGCTACCTCGCGAATCCAGCCCTACCAAAAGACGAAAATTCGTCTTTCCTGTCTATGTCATATAGACAAAGGGCAATAACTCTTGCCCATTACCTCCCCTTGCCGCCCGTTAGGTGTCGCTTCTTTAGTTTTTAAGCTGAGCGATATATAAAACACGAGGATGCTCGCATGGCGGGGTGGTTGGGAGGGTTTCTTAGTAATGTGATTGGGTAAGTATTCTCGGAGAAACATAATTTACTACAAAATTTGCTTTCTCCTTTGAATACGTTCCCCAATCACATTACTTTAGGAGAATAAGTAATAGGAGGAGGGAATGCGGAGCATCCGACCTCCACACGGGTATCCTCTAGGGAATGATGGTTGGATTCCCCATGTGAATGATAACCCGGTCTCCTAATTTTCAATCAGCAACACAGCCCAGGGTCACGTGATATGTGACCCTTTTATACGGTTAAGAAGATAGATATTGAAATCTTCTTACCTACGAAAATTTATCTGGCGAATCCAGCGAAGCTAATAGGCTGTGCTGATTGTTGTACATGAGTCTGGTGGGCGTCTGGGCTGCCCAACACCGGACCTACTAGAATCAATGTTTGCCTCTGCGAGTACAAACTTGAAGATAAAACTGTAGAAGGTTGACTCTGCATGTCAGCCAACAGCTTCTATAAGGTGACTGATTTGCGAATTCTCAGAGTACGCCGAGCGTATAACCCACTACAGCTATGAAGCAAGGGCTTGAATGGTGATGTCTCATATCCCAGCTATCACCAGAAAAAAAAAAAGGTGCTTGTATGTGACCTGACTCACCTCTATGCATTGAAATGGTGCTAGAGTGCTCAAACAGGATCTTACATGGCTGTTGATCCTGACTTATCTATAAAGAAAGCGAGCTAATGACGACTCGTTGATCGCCAATGTATGGTAATCTATTTTGGACTACGAAGCCTGGCTGCGTCAAGAGGACCATCAAACCCTCTGATCGGAACGGAAGAGAGTTCGGGTCACTAGAAAGGACATGTAACTCGCTCACCCTGCATGCTGAAGCTAAGGCTATCAAGAAACCCAATTTGTATGATAGTAGCTTTAACTAATCGTGGGTTAAAGACTCAATACTGTCTGAATTGAGTCATGTTAAAACCCAGGACAGATTCCATTTGGAAACAGGGTGAGGGATATAAGTCGATTGAATTTTTTTTTTTTTTTTTTTTTTTTTTTTTTAAATGTCTAAAAGATCTGACAAATCTTTGTCATGGCTGATAGCACATGTACCAGAATGGCGGAATGTGTCTGATATCATGGAGCGGTAACATTTGAGAATAACTGGAGCCAGATGTTTCTCCTTGAAAAGCCAGAGAAAAGTTGGCCAGTTGAGGGATTGTGACACTCAGAGGAACAATGTGAATGATATGGTACCAGTCTCTGAAAACATGCCACTTGCCCTCGTAAACCTTCAGAGTAGAGGGCCTTCTTGCTCTCGAGATTCTCTCCGCAATCAAAGATTTAAATTGTTTGTCTTGCAAGGCTGTCTGGACAAGAGCCAAGCTTGAACAAAAAGACGGTCCGGACAGGGGTGGAACACCCCTGGCCGCGGTTGCTTGTGAATACTTGTGCTGACTGTAATCTTCCTGGGTAGATCTATCGCCTAGATTGAGTAGATCGGCGACCCAGTAGTTGTTCCATCTGAGAAGGGTAATCAGAACCATCTGACAATTCTGACCCCTTAACTTCTGGATTAATTCCAGTACCAAGACCGTGGGAGGGTAGGAGAATGACCACAACCCTTCCCAGGTGATTGATCGAGCATCCACGACCCAAGCTTCTGGGTCTGGAACCTGTGAGATGAAAGGTGGAGAATTTGCTATTCCACCTTGTTGCAAAGATCAATCATCAGACGTCTCCAAAGTGTGTCGATTGGAAGAAAGTCCGATTGATGGAGTGACCATTCTGTGTGTCTGAATTGTACATTGAGGTGGAGATTGTCGAACCAATGTAGAAACTGCCAGTTCAGATTGCACAGGTCTGGTGATTGGTGTCCCCTTGTTTTGAGGCAAGGCACCACCACAATGTTGTCTGACATAATGAGGGCAGTTTGTAATAAGAGTTGATCCTGCCCGAAATGAAAGGCATTGATGACAACCGTTATTTCTGAAAGGTTGATGTGGAAAGGGCTCGCCCCTGGCACCCACGTGCCGCTGACAGTATCTAAGTCCGGCAACAGGTGGGCACCCCAACCGTAGGTATTAGTGGCGGAACATACCGTTATCCCCTTGGGGTATCTCCAGAGTAATCCCTGTGGACAGCCTACAGGGGTTGTGCCATTGACTCAAGAATGATTGTATCTCTGGCGTGAGCATGACTGTTTTCTGGGATCGAAGGAACTTGAAAATGGCGCAATTACGCTAGCAAAGTCCTTTGTAAAGGGCGCCTAAAAGAACGGCTGAGAGGGATCAAGTCTGCTGCCGCATTGAATAATCCGAGGATCTGCAACTCTCTCGCTAAAATGCGCATCCTGCCGGAAACGGACTCTACGAGTGCAATTATCTGGATGATCGCAAACTCGAAGAAGCCTTACCAGATTCAGATCGGGAGAAACTCCACACCCAGATGGACCAAAATCCGGATTGGACAGATCAGACTTTATCCAGTTCACGAGAAAGCCTATATGACGTAAAGTGATATAAGATCGTTTCTGCCTTTGAGCAGAGTAGAACTTGACAGATGTTACTGGAGGATGTCGTCCAAATATACTGCCGACGCAATAGATGAAGTCGAGCGGAACAGGGTGACGACGTAATCCATAACTTTGGTACTAGCCCAAGGGCTTAAATTTAGGCCAAAAGGTATGACATGGAACTGATAAGCCTAGTACCGACAAGCACAACGGAGAATGTCCGCAACTCGTGAGATAGGGACGTGAAATGTGCGTCGGTCATATCTAGCCAGCATATGATGGGGTTTAAGCGACGTGCCCTTCATACATGCGTCACGACGTATCAGGTCTAGGTTGGCAGAAGCAGTCAGCGCATTGGCCATGGAATGGTGAGCTGCCCTGTTAAGAACCCTAGCTAACCGGGCCGTCGAATCCCAAGCATGTTCATTGCCAGATTTATCAGCGATCCTGAAAATGGCTAGGGAGGCTAGATCTAACAGTGAAGACGTAGCGACTACATTTCGAACCAGCTTGGACTTGGCATTGAACACCGTTTAGTCCACTTTATAAGACAATGGAGCAGACATATGGACTGCTGCCATATTTTTATCCAGAGCCGGGACCTCAGTACTGAACGCACCGGAGTGAGTTTTGTACCATCGACCTGAAAACGACGCTGGTACTTGGCTTTCAGAAAAGAAAAACCTTAGCAATTCCTGGATCCCCTATGCGTGTCGACAGACGGTCATTAATTTCCTTAATTTTGTCGACTGGGGAAGGAGGCGGAAGGATAGAGTCTCTTCCCCCTCATCCAGATCGACCGACGCTCTAACCTTATAGTCGGTAATGGCAGCAGGAGGTGGAGGGCATTCTGAAGGGGCCAACACCTTATAAATTTCCTCCACTGCGGCTTTGAAGCTGAACTCAGTCCGTTCCATAGTTGGATCTGCATACCGCTGATTTGCCTGTGACTCATCGCACTCACTATGTACATAATCTTGCTCTGGTAAAGCATCCATATCGGGGTAATGCATACCAGGTGGCATAGATGACTCGATTCCATCATCTCTGATAAAGGCATTCACTCTCCCTTGTGGATGAGCTGTTAGCCTATGGACGGCCGGCAATGCCGAATGAATTGATTGGCATATGTTTGGCCTGAATGACTGCGACGGGCCGGCTATGACCGGCACCGACCGCTCGAATGGTCGGGTTGGATCGAGAGATTCCTCGCCAACTATCTGTGTCATGGTAGTGATATGTAACCGGTAGTACGGATTGACAGACGGAAACATCATTAGAATCTTCGTCAATCCGATTTGTGCGGATTGCGGTATGATAAAAGTCCCCGTGCTGATACAGCGGTATAGTCGGATGGACTGGTATAAGACTAAAATCTCCATACAGTTGGACGACCGGTGCCTGTTGGGCTGGACGGCCGGAGCCGGATGAACGGTCAGTGCCGGCAAGTGTCGGCTGAAAGCTTGGCTGGACGACCGGTGCCATATGGGCTGAACGGTCATTGCCGGATCGCCCGGTGCCGGCGGGAAGGTCTGCTGGATGACCGGTGCCATATGGGCTGAACGGTCATTGCCGGATGGACGCCCGGTGCCGGATGTTGCCGACTGTAAGGTAATAACAATTACATAATGCTTATGTAGTGCGTCCAGCACTACGTGCCCATCTACCATTCGCTCAGAGGGAATGTTGGTTCTGGTACAGCTTGCATATCTGTACAGCATACAAGGTGACTTAGATGACGCAATTCTGTCATAATTGACACTTTCACTAAATCTCCCTTGTGGAGAAGCCGTGAACATATGGACGGCCGGCACTGCCGGCTGATTGAACTGGCGGATGGTCGGCCTGAAAGACCTGTTCTGGTAAAAGCTGTCATATCTGGGTAGCACATACCAAGTGGCATAGATAACTCAATTCCGTCACCTCTGATAATATCATTAATTCTCCCTTGTTTTAAAATCACACCGTCACGTATTTGACATGACGGGAGGTGTACACCGGCAATACCGACTAATTTGTCTGGTATATGGTCGGCCGGAATGTCGGCGAAGGTCCGGCTATGACCGGCACCTGCCTCTCGAATGGTCTGATTGGAGGGAGATTCATCTATAACATTTCTCTCATGGTAGTGATATGTAACCAGTAGTGTAGATTGACTGACGGGTACATCACTATAATCTCCGTAAATCCGATGTACAGCCGGTGCAGGTTGATGCCGGCTGGAAGACCGGTGCCATTTGGGCTGAACGGTCGCTGCCGGATGGACGGCCGGTGCAGGTTGATGCCGGCTGGAAGGTTGGCTGGACGACCGGTGCCATTTGGGCTGAACGGTCGTTGCCGGATGGACGGCCGGTGCCGGTTGATACCGGCTGGAAGGTCGGCTGGACGACCGGTGCCAATTGGGCTGAACGGTCGTTGCCGGATGGACGGCCGGTGCCGGTTGATGCCGGCTGGAAGGTCGGCTGGACGACCGGTGCCATTTGGGCTGAACGGTCGTTGCCGTATGGACGGCCGGTGCCTGTCGACGCAGGCTGGAAGGTCGGCTGGCCGGCCGGTGCCATTTGGGCTGAACGGCCGGTGCCTGTTGATGCAAGCTGGAAGGTCGGCTGGCCGTCCGGTGCCATTTGGGCTGAACGGACGGTGCCGGATGGACGGTTAATGCCGGTTTGCCTGCTGAAGTGCCGGCTGAACTGACGGTGTCGGCTGGACTGACAGCTGGAAGGCCGGCGAAAGTGCATATTAAAATGGATCCAATTGATCCAGCATAGACTCCATGCGTCCTGACTTACAGGCCCGAAAGCCATGTACGGATCTGCGGTGAAATTTACACCCACTGGGCAGCCTAAACCATGTCAACATAATTTCCTCCATTTCCACATTGCCAACACCCATTTTGCCATTCATGCCTTCGTTGTCGACTTTGCTTACTGAAACGACAAAAGGAGAGAACAAAGCACAAATTAAAAAATTCAGCATATTATTAATTCGATAATACTATAACCGTTATTAACGGAGTAGTCAAATTATTCCGTGCCATGTTAACTCTTAATGACAACACTAGTTATCGCCGTGAGCGTGTTGCAATGGTTCGTTCAAGACGAAGTCTACTGAAACGAAAAAGATGATAAACAAAGCACAATTAGCAATTCAGCACGCTATTAAGTCGCTATTACCATAACCGTAACTAACGGAGGAAGTGAAATGATTTAGTGTCGCGTGAACTCATGACTTCAACATGAATTCCGCCAAAGCACAAATTAAAAATTCAGCATATTATTAATTCGATAATACTATAACCGTTATTAACGGAGTAGTCAAATTATTCCGTGCCATGTTAACTCTTAATGACCACACTAGTTATCGCCGTGAGCGTGTTGCAATAGGTCGTTCAAGACGAAGTCTACTGAAATGAAAAAGATGATAAACAAAGCACATTTAGCAATTCAACACGCTATTAAGTCGCTATTACCATAACCGTAACTAACGGAGGAAGCGAAATGATTTAGTGTCGCGTGAACTCGTGACTACAACACGAAATTCCGCCATTAATAGTCGCAACTGGTCGTTCAGAGATGAAGTCTACTGAAACGGAAAAGAAGATAAACAAAGCACAAATTAACAATTCAGTACGCTATTAAGTCGCTATTCCATAACCGTAACTAACGTAGGAAGCGAAATGATTAAGTGTTGCGTGAACTCGTGACTACAACACGAAGTCCGCCATTAAAGTCGCAAATTGGTCGTTCAAAGACTTTTTTGAAGTCTACTGAAACGTCAAAGAAGATAAATAAAGCACATATTATCAATGTAGCACGTTATTAGTCGCTAATATCGTAAACGTTACATACGGAATAAGCGAAATTATTGAGTGCTACATGTATTACATGCTAGTACCGCCATAAGCGTGCTTTGACCACGTTGCAACCTGGTCCGAAGTCTAGAAAAGGTGACAAAGTCACTCAAATTGGAAAATATTGTAAAATAATGTATACGACCTGTTGAGGAATGATTATCCAACACAGTAATTCCAAATTTAACTTCGGATGGTCAGAATTTACACTAAGATGACTTGGATTCATTGGAGGTCTAATTTTACGTGTTTACACACAACAAGCGAAGCTAAAAAACTAAAGAAGCGACACCTAACGGGCGGCAAGGGGAGGTAATGGGCAAGAGTTATTGCCCTTTGTCTATATGACATAGACAGGAAAGACGAATTTTCGTCTTTTGGTAGGGCTGGATTCGCGAGGTAGCAGGCTAATATCCCTAAAGTAATGTGATTGGGGAACGTATTCAAAGGAGAAAGAGGTCTGATTTAAGATCAATGAATCAAGTTTTATTAATGTGTGACTGAAAAGAGGTCTGATTTAAGATCAATGAATAAAGTTTTATTAGTGTGTGACTGAAAAAAGGTCTGATTTAAGATCAATGAATAAAGTTTTATCAATGTGTGACTGAAAAGAGGTCTGATTTAAGATCAATGAATAAAGTTTTATCAATGTGTGACTGAAAAAAGGTCTGATTTAAGATCAATGAATAAAGTTTTATCAATGTGTGATTGAAAAGAGGTCTGATTTAAGATCAATGAATAAAGTTTTATCAATGTGTGACTGAAAAGAGATCTGATTTAAGATCAATGAATAAAGTTTTATCAATGTGTGACTGAAAAGAGGTCTGATTTAAGATCAATGAATAAAGTTTTATCAATGTGTGACTGAAAAGAGGTCTGATTTAAGATCAATGAATAAAGTTTTATCAATGTGTGACTGAAAAGAGGTCTGATTTAAGATCAATGAATAAAGTTTTATCAATGTGTGACTGAAAAAAGGTCTGATTTAAGATCAATGAATAAAGTTTTATCAATGTGTGACTGAAAAGAGGTCTGATTTAAGATCAATGAATAAAGTTTTATCAATGTGTGACTGAAAAGAGGTCTGATTTAAGATCAATGAATAAAGTTTTATCAATGTGTGACTGAAAAGAGGTCTGATTTAAGATCAATGAATAAAGTTTTATCAATGTGTGACTGAAAAGAGGTCTGATTTAAGATCAATGAATAAAGTTTTATCAATGTGCGACTGAAAAGAGGTCTGATTTAAGATCAATGAATAAAGTTTTATCAATGTGTGACTGAAAAGAGGTCTGATTTAAGATCAATGAATAAAGTTTTATCAATGTGTGACTGAAAAGAGGTCTGATTTAAGATCAATGAATAAAGTTTTATCAATGTGTGACTGAAAAGAGGTCTGATTTAAGATCAATGAATCAAGTTTTATCAATGTGTGACTGAAAAGATGTCTGATTTAAGATCAATGAATAAAGTTTTATCAATGTGTGACTGAAAAGAGGTCTGATTTAAGATCAATGAATAAAGTTTTATCAATGTGTGACTGAAAAAAGGTCTGATTTAAGATCAATGAATAAAGTTTTATCAATGTGTGACTGAAAAAAGGTCTGATTTAAGATCAATGAATAAAGTTTTATCAATGTGTGACTGAAAAAAGGTCTGATTTAAGATCAATGAATAAAGTTTTATCAATGTGTGACTGAAAAGAGGTCTGATTTAAGATCAATGAATAAAGTTTTATCAATGTGTGACTGAAAAGAGGTCTGATTTAAGATCAATGAATAAAGTTTTATCAATGTGTGACTGAAAAAAGGTCTGATTTAAGATCAATGAATAAAGTTTTATCAATGTGTGACTGAAAAGAGGTCTGATTTAAGATCAATGAATAAAGTTTTATCAATGTGTGACTGAAAAGAGGTCTGATTTAAGATCAATGAATAAAGTTTTATCAATGTGTGACTGAAAAAAGGTCTGATTTAAGATCAATGAATAAAGTTTTATCAATGTGTGACTGAAAAAAGGTCTGATTTAAGATCAATGAATAAAGTTTTATCAATGTGTGACTGAAAAAAGGTCTGATTTAAGATCAATGAATAAAGTTTTATCAATGTGTGACTGAAAAAAGGTCTGATTTAAGATCAATGAATAAAGTTTTATCAATGTGTGACTGAAAAAAGGTCTGATTTAAGATCAATGAATAAAGTTTTATCAATGTGTGACTGAAAAAAGGTCTGATTTAAGATCAATGAATAAAGTTTTATCAATGTGTGACTGAAAAAAGGTCTGATTTAAGATCAATGAATAAAGTTTTATCAATGTGTGACTGAAAAGAGGTCTGATTTAAGATCAATGAATAAAGTTTTATCAATGTGTGACTGAAAAGAGGTCTGATTTAAGATCAATGAATAAAGTTTTATCAATGTGTGACTGAAAAGAGGTCTGATTTAAGATTAATAAATAAAGTTTCATTAGTGTGACTGAAAAAAGGTCTGATTTAAGATCAATGAATAAAGAGGTCTGATTTAAGATCAATGAATAAAGTTTTATCAATGTGTGACTGAAAAGAGGTCTGATTTAAGATCAATGAATAAAGTTTTATCAATGTGTGACTGAAAAAAGGTCTGATTTAAGATCAATGAATAAAGTTTTATCAATGTGTGACTGAAAAAAGGTCTGATTTAAGATCAATGAATAAAGTTTTATCAATGTGTGACTGAAAAGAGGTCTGATTTAAGATCAATGAATAAAGTTTTATCAATGTGTGACTGAAAAAAGGTCTGATTTAAGATCAATGAATAAAGTTTTATCAATGTGTGACTGAAAAGAGGTCTGATTTAAGATCAATGAATAAAGTTTTATCAATGTGTGACTGAAAAGAGGTCTGATTTAAGATCAATGAATAAAGTTTTATCAATGTGTGACTGAAAAAAGGTCTGATTTAAGATCAATGAATAAAGTTTTATCAATGTGTGACTGAAAAAAGGTCTGATTTAAGATCAATGAATAAAGTTTTATCAATGTGTGACTGAAAAGAGGTCTGATAAGATCAATGAATAAAGTTTTATCAATGTGTGACTGAAAAGAGGTCTGATTTAAGATCAATGAATAAAGTTTTATCAATGTGTGACTGAAAAGAGGTCTGATTTAAGATCAATGAATAAAGTTTTATCAATGTGTGACTGAAAAGAGGTCTGATTTAAGATCAATGAATAAAGTTTTATCAATGTGTGACTGAAAAAAGGTCTGATTTAAGATCAATGAATAAAGTTTTATCAATGTGTGACTGAAAAAAGGTCTGATTTAAGATCAATGAATAAAGTTTTATCAATGTGTGACTGAAAAAAGGTCTGATTTAAGATCAATGAATAAAGTTTTATTAGTGTGACTGAAAAGAGGTCTGATTTAAGATCAATGAATAAAGTTTTATTAGTGTGACTGAAAAAAGGTCTGATTTAAGATTAATAAATAAAGTTTCATTAGTGTGACTGAAAAGAGGTCTGATTTAAGATCAATGAATAAAGTTTTATTAGTGTGACTGAAAAAAAGGTCTGATTTAAGATCAATGAATAAAGTTTTATTAGTGTGACTGAAAAGAGGTCTGATTTAAGATCAATGAATAAAGTTTTATTAGTGTGACTGAAAAAAGGTCTTCTTTAAGATTAATAAATAAAGTTTCATTAGTGTGACTGAAAAAAGGTCTGATTTAAGATCAATGAATAAAGTTTTATTAGTGTGACTGAAAAAAGGTCTGATTTAAGATTAATAAATAAAGTTTCATTAGTGTGACTGAAAAAAGGTCTGATTTAAGATCAATGAATAAAGTTTTATTAGTGTGACTGAAAAAAAGGTCTGATTTAAGATCAATGAATAAAGTTTTATTAGTGTGACTGAAAAAAGGTCTGATTTAAGATTAATAAATAAAGTTTCATTAGTGTGACTGAAAAAAGGTCTGATTTAAGATCAATGAATAAAGTTTTATTAGTGTGACTGAAAAAAGGTCTGATTTAAGATCAATGAATAAAGTTTTATTAGTGTGACTGAAAAGAGGTCTGATTTAAGATCAATGAATAAAGTTTTATTAGTGTGACTGAAAAAAGGTCTGATTTAAGATCAATGAATAAAGTTTCACAAGTGTGACTGAAAAAAGGTCTTCTTTAAGATTAATAAATAAAGTTTTATCTCTGAACGAAGTCTGATTGTCTAGATATAACAGGGATAACGATACAGAATAAGCAAGAAGCAAAGGCTAAAAATACAAAATGTAACTCATGATAGTTTGGGTGTAAAGAATGAATACCTGAAAATACAAATGTAGTTTTGCTATAAAAAAGTCCTATTCGTCAAGTGATATATTCACATACCAATTTTCATAAAAATAGGTGACATTGGGTCAAAGATAATCAGGGCCCAATGATCCAAAAGCTGAAGATATAAAGCATGTAAATTAAATCAAACTGACCTATTGTTGGTACAGTGATTAATTTGTTACGCTGCTCCCATGTACTAATTTTATTAAGTGCAGGTAAAAAGAGAGTCTTGGACCATCAATGTGTAGGGAAAAATGTTTAAAAATACAAATTTAAAAGTTGCTCTTCTTGGTGACTTAGTTACTCACACAAACTAATTTTTATTAGCACAGATATTGGGTCTATGATACTGAGGGTGTAAAAAGGAATAGCTGAAAATACAAGTCACTCAAGCATGAAAAACGTCACAGTGACCTAATCTGAGTATAGTTAATCTCCCTAAAATGCACCAACATAACAATTTTCATTATAGCAGGGTACACAATAGAGAGGGTGTAATGACTGGACATTTTAAAATACAAAAGTCACTCTGAGTGTATAAAAGTTAGTTCATAGTGACCCAGTTTTGGTATGGAATGGTTACTTCACTAAATGCATCCACATACCAAATTTCATGTGATTGTCAAACAGGTTCTAAGATTATGAAAGAGTTATGAATAGGCAGCTGAAAATACACCAAAGGATTAAATACACCAAAGGATTAAAGTTAGATCACTGTGAACTAATTTTGTTATGGCTGAGTTATTCTTTTCAAAATGAATACGCATATCAGTTTTCTTAAGTGTGGGCTGAATATATCATGGGCTTATTTAACTAACAAATGAAAGAATGACCGCACAAACCAACAAATCATCAAATACACTAACTCAAATTGCTAACTAAGCTGTGGAGTGGTTCATGACAATGTGCCTTTGTATAGTGTAGTCTATACACATCATATTATTGCAATTAGTTTAGATCCTCTATTCAAGATGATTTTAAAAAAATATATCCATATACCATTATTACACAACATTTATCTACATCAATGTAATGAAGTCATGCTTTTCATGGACACACTCTTATGGCTACTGTGAACTGGACATTGCATACCATAACGAGTAGGGTTCCATTAGCGGGTCTAATGGACTTGAATCTGACAGCAAGTTGCCTGAAGCAAGAAAAGGGCCATTCTCTGCAGTGTACCGGCTTGGCACAGTTATAGCATTAGGGATCGGATGAGTCAATGGAGTAACTGCTGTTACTGGGGTCGTTATCTTCATATGCTGGAAGTAAAAATAACATATAAAGGATTTGTAATTAAAGAATTCTCAGAAACTTAAAACTGGTTTTTCATAAAGACTTAAATTTTTCCACTGACATTTTTATCTTGATAATGTAGTTACTAAAGAAATGATCTTGTCCATTGTGTTTTAGTATTATTATTTTCAAATATAATTAAAATCTGCAAGAAGATATTACTGATTAGAGGGGCCAATACAGGACTACATTTTTGTCTTTCCAGTCATGATCAAACGTGTTCATTTTGGTCCATTTTCCCTTCGAATACATTAGTCTTAAAATGGGAATGATATAAATCATATATTTGCTAATGTATTTTAACTTGTGTCTTTAATTTTTTTAACTTCTCAGATTTATTTAGATCTTAAGTTTTATGAGAACAAATGCTATTTTATTTTATACATGATTTATATCACCGTTACTTACATCATCAGCCATCACCTGCAATGGCCCAGTAGTTTTGAACTTAGCGCGGGATGTTCGTGATATTGGCCCATACTTGGAAACAATGGGGGGATAGAAAGGTATGAAAACTTCTTCATCTTCTTTCTCCTCTGCTGTGTGACTTTTGCTGCTGCTACTGCTGCTGTTCTCCTCATCCTGAGAGCTGCTGCCCCTAGGGTATGACACCACTGTAGACTGGGGTCTACTCATCTGGATGGATCTGACCACCATGTCAGTTGCAGTGTCACCACACATGCTTGTGATCCAGGTTAATTTGTCTCCATCCTCCTTCTACAAAAGAGAGCAAAATGATACTGTAGATACTTACTTATTAGTCTAGTCCAATTGCAAACAACACATACCCCGAGTTGACATTATATAATATGACAGCAGATCTCAGTCTGCTGTTTGTTTTACATTCACTCTTAACAAACTGCATAGACTCAGATCAGCTTGTGCATTATGCAATGTCAGATCTGGGTTTATGCAGTTTGTAATTGGACCAATCTAAGAAAGGATTATACAAAAGTGGTTGGTGGATAGCATTCTAGTATTCTGCAATTAAAAACAGGGGTGTAGGGACAGACTTGACATTTGACAAAAATTCCTAAAAAAATGTTTTCCAGTATTCATAGAAATGGGTATGGTCTTATTGTTAAGAATAATGGTTCATATGACATGAAAGAATTATAATAACAAATATTTCTATAAACCATTTTGAAGTAACACAATTAAACAGAGCCAGAACCAGCCACTTAAAACCTTTTAATTTCTGAACCAAAGACTCAACTTACCCCAACTCCCCAATCAGACAGGATTCTAATCTCTTTTTAACCATCTAGCATGGGTCCAAAATATAACCAGGCTTAAGTGAAACATGATGTCATCTTGTCATCAAATAAACAATCAGCCAACAAAATCATTGAACCAATTTTTTTGAAGCCTTATTCTAGCATCATAAGAAAAAACTTTTCTTTTTTTTAAAAACCAGACCCTTGTATGGGTGAAGGGGCTCCGAGTGGCTGAGTGGCCTAAAGTGCTCTCCGTTACAGATCACTGCCATCTCACCTCTGTCTGTGTGGGTTCGAGTTTCAGATTTGGCCAATGTGGGTATGTGATATAGTTTGCCAGTAGCTTCTCGTGGGTCGGTGGTTCTTTCCAGGGTTTACTGGGTTCTTCCTCCACCATTAATACTGGCTGCCATGTATACCTATCGTGTGCTGAAAAATGGTGTTAAACCCTACAACAACAACATTGTATGGGGTGAAGATAGCATGATGCCATGTAAATACCTGGATGAATGAGACTAGAAGGATACATGGAGTACTTCTATGTCATTGATATATGGCATCTTAGTAGATAAACCAAGATAAAAACTCCTGAAGAAGGTGCATCACTATTGTGGAGTTGGAACTTCAGCTGTATTTTTTTTTATAAAAACAGTTCAAGAATTAAGGGCTAGATCTAAGAGAACTAGAGATGGGCAACGTATCTGCTTTTAGTACACATAGAACTTGACCAACAAAAAAATGCATAAAGGAACTTTTAAAGCAATTTAATTCTAAGTATTAATCCAAAGACACTGGCATTGTGTTCATGCCATAAGCATAGTTCATTACTTTATGATGACACTTTCAATCAAATTAAAATGATAGCACTTGACCATAGTGAGAACATCAACTCCAAGAGAGTCAGGAATACTTAACACAATAAAATAGCTTTCTGGCACTCTCTAAAAGGCATGATTAATATCATTTTGAATAATTCTCGGTTTGGTATCACAAGTTAGTGTTCTGCACTGCTACAAAATATCCCATTAAATATTTTAAAAAGTGCAATTAGTTCTAGGCATGGGCGTACAAATTAATTGATTATTTTTCTTTATACAAGACATGAAACCCACAGTCGGAGGTGAAGCGTGAGCACATTACCACTGCATAATCCAGGACCAAATACATTTTGCGATCTTGAAAAATACAGCAGAGGTTCCAAATATTAAATATCCAACATAAATAGGTCTTGATAAAAAGATTTAAATTTACTTTTAAATAATGTTTATAATTTTTAAAACACTTTGTCACCTACCATAAGAAACTCTGCCTTTGCAGTTGATACAGTTTTTCCATCCAAATCCGGGTCTTTTGTGGGTTTAGATGCAGGACTCTCGTACATGCTACTGGTGACACTGACAGTGCATGGTATTGTCACTGACATTATAGAAAAAAAAGATAGAAAGTTATTAAAACCAATAGGTGGAGTGATGCATATTTATGGAACATTTTTAATGCATACCCATCTGCAAAATTCTGTAAAGCACTAAAGGTGTTCCATAATGCACTGGCATCTAAAATCAAATCTAAGTAAATATATTAGAACCTACTGATATTTTATGCAAAGGAAGATTTGTGTCTGTGCATTTTAGCACCTGATGCACCATAGACACTTAACCTTGAACTTTCATAAGTGTTTCAGGATTGCTTTAATGCATTTTCACTGAACATGTTAAGTTCCACTGATATGGCATCTATTATTGGCATATTGCTCAACATTGGTGAAATAAACCCCCTCCCCTGTTACTCTCTTCAGCCCCATCCCCCCCATTACTTTCTCCAGTCATTTACAGATGATGGCCTATTCTGTACGTCAGTTATTTGCATTATCAAATCTTGGGTCTGTAGACAACACTGTCATATTGTAGACCAACAACATTAGCCACATAAATACTGGAAATAAAAGACGGTAATTAGCAAAGACCACACCACAATTATAATATGTGCAACAAGTTTAACAGAAATGCTGAGTTTTGCTTCAAGAAACAAAAATGTTTAAATTAAGCAATATTGGCAAGATAAAAAGAATCATCTTACTCTGAGACATCTGCTTGACAGATTGAGGTAGTGCAGAGGTCAATCGCGATGCTATCATAGCATCTGTGACAGAACGAGGTTGTGTTACACTCTGTGCTGCTAGTCTTTCGAAAAGGTACTTTGTATCTACAGAATCTGTGAAACTTTGCAAGACATGAGGCATGGAGTCATCTTCCCTACATGTGACTCTAGGGAAGAGGTCTGTAAGGCTCGGATCAGTTCGGACACAGGCGGACCCAGTTAAGGACATCTCTACAGGAGGAACTACAGATTCCACCCCAGTTGTCTTCCCTCTATTTGAAGAATTTTGTTGCAGCTGAGCTAACAATTCATTTCTTCGTTCATGTAAATGAGAGAGCGATTGCCTCTGCAATATAAACAAAAGCAAGCTCATTAATTTCTGTTAGCAAAACCATTCCTCTGGTGAAGGCAAACAAGTCACATGAGGGGACATGTGCTACTTAACAAAAGTTCTAGGCATTCAAGATAAGGTCATTTCTTCCATCAGCCTGCTTATCATTAAAGCCATCTGATATTTTTCAAGAGTAAAAAGATTTTCCAATGAGTGTCTAGTGGACATATTGAACATGAGATTTCCACCATCTAAAACTCTAAAACAAGAAAACTTCTTTAGAAGTCTTAGTGAAAACCACATTAATTCAATACAACCACCCATTCAGAAGGAGTAGTGACAAGATTTTCAAGACAGCCATCATGACAGAAATATTGGAGTCAAAAACAGTACCATTTACACTTAGAAGCAGCCAGACACTAAATTTGTTTAGTGAAAGCCTAATGTTTATAACATCATCCACTCAGGAATAACAAGATTTTCAAAATCTCTACTGTGGAGGCTATATTTGGATGTCACACCATTTGCATTGTAGGGCCAACTAGCCCATTGGATAAATGTGTGTGTAAAGTTTTATTCCTCCAAATAATTTAGGAGAAGTGGTAACAGACTTGTGCTAACAGATGCAGAAGACAGATAAAAAAACCATCATATAACCTCTTCTGTTTTATGAACAGTACTGCTAAAAAAGAGAACAAGATAGTATACATACTATGCTCTGTTATAAAAAATTAAAAATTCATATTATGTGCTCAATTTTTATCCATGGCTGCAAGTTTTAAAGAGAATGTTTACACGGTTAACTTGCAACATATTTATGTAAAAAGAGTTAAAATTCAGACTTGTTTATAGTTACACAAGGTTTTCGGTTTAAAATCTTCACATTCTATTATATCAAGTGAAAATGTGTGTAAAAATAGGGAAATGATAAACACATAATTCATTTCTGAGTTGGCTCAGTTACTGGGAATCCAGCTGTGTTGTCAAGTCCGAGAGGAATTATCTAAATATGCATTTAATTTAGGAAAGTTCTCATTCACTTTTTTATTTATACATATTACTTTTAATTTGTATGAACTCATTCAAAGGCATTTGGATTGCATCATGGTCTTACATCTGAGCATTTGAAGATTATTGGAAATCATTTGGAACATTTTTCATCTTTTTGACTTGTGATAGGATAAACTGGTTCATGTGATTTAATTAATATAATTGTGTCTCTAGAGTTTTTGCATTGTAATGTAGTGAAACAAATAACATGATTTATTTAAATTGATGATTTTATTTAAATTGATGATTTTATTTTAATTGTTGTTTATCTGAGTATATATCATTATGGATCATGTGAATGTTATGTTTACCTGAGTATATATCATTATGGATCATGTTATTGTGAATGTTATTTTTACCTTAGTGTGTATCATTATGGATCATGTTATTGTGAATGTTATTTTTACCTTAGTGTTTATCATTATGGATCATGTTATTATGAATGTTATTTTTACCTGAGTATATATCAGCAGCAGAAGAGGTGAACAGACTTTCTCTAATTGGGGTATATTTTAAGCAAAATATTCTAAGTCTCCATTTGCCAAACTGAGACTTAATAATTTTAGAGCTCTGTTTGTCAAACGGAGCCTTCCTCAAGGGTAAAAAAAAAAGACGCCATTTAGTTGGCGTTCACCTCCTCGGCTGCTAATGCGCTAACTAAATATTTGATCAAGTCCTTAAGATTTCACAAACAAACTAATTTGTAAAACCTCACCTCGTAAATCAATCAGATTATTAGATTGGTCAGTGAGTTTGAAATTAATTCTCGTTAACAAATTATTATGACATCGCATATAGACTAGATTAGTTGGGTCTTCAATAATAAGAAATCCTGGAGGAGCCGTTGGTGCAAATGAATATAAAATATATCCTTGCTGAGCTTGATTTGATTGTTCGAGATTTATTTGATAATTTCCTTCGATAACATCACATACTAAATTGAGCGCAATCACCGTTGAAATATTCACATTGTTCGGAGCAATATGTCTACCGCCGCCTTCTGGATCATTATTAAATTTCAGAATATTTGCTGGGGGATTCTTCGATTTTTTCCAATTATCGTGGATTCTTTTGAACCCAATATCAATAGCATCGTCAAGTTGTTTCTTTAGTTTATCCGGGTTATATCCAGGGATTTTAAAATCTTTAATCTCCGTTTTATTAATATTGTATAGATCCGCAAACTTATCATGTAATATCTCTTCATTTAATACTTCTTGAATAATTATCGAGTGAAATATTTTCATATCATAGATGATTTTATTACCCGTTTCTACGATGCTGATAAACTCGTCTTTAGTGAGAGAGCCGGATTTAAGAGATATTAGCAGTCGTGAAAAATCATTATTCATTACTGTGAAATTTCCGTTGATGAGAGGGAGGTAGATTGAATGAAAAACTTTTTTATTTATGAACTTATCGGGGGTATAATCTTGATAATTTTTGGCTTCATTGATGGGTTTTATTTTGTTGGTGATATAATCGGATTTCTTAGGTTCGGGTGGAAAATCCTTCGAATTTTCTCGCGAGTTATCCGGTGGTAATTCAGGCCATCCTAACACTGATCTTATAGAACTCTGATAAATATCTACAACGTATCCTTCTGTATTTATCTCGATAGCAGATGATAGTGTTGGTTCATGAACTGTTATAGCGATTTTTGATTCTTTTCCAGTGAGAGATTTTATTCTTCGTTGAAATTCAGCGTTGATCTGTTCGATTTGATATGACCCAGTTGGTATAGAAACAACCTGCCAATCTGGTGTTCCGTCTTCACGATTCTTGTTTGCAAATACCAAGGAATTATTCGGTTGTTGACCACCAAATGCTACCGATCTAATATTAGGCCAGCTATGATACACTCGTAGTTTTGCTAGTGCGATCTCGCTCACGGGAACAGGAATTGGAAAATTAACACTAAATTCGGGACGTGTTGAGGTTACTGATATCGTGCTTGTTTTCACCGGTGTTGTATTTGTTACTATTTGTTGAAGTAGTTCTTGCGACGACATTATTATTATTATTCTGCTCTAATTTCAGCATTGTTGATTTATACAATTGAGCCATAGTTGAAAATTCACTATCTGATATTGTTGTGTCATCCAACGACGATGATATCAACGAGGATAATTGCGAGTAACCGGAAGATGCAATATGATATTTAATTAAATAATCATGTAGTTTACTCTGGCTACACGATGATAGTTTTTTTGTGATCCCAGTTAATATACCAGCGATTGTAGCCACTGCGGAAATAGCGATTGGAACTACGACCGGAGCAATCATTGTAACCGAAGATAGTATTATTCCAGCAGCAGTGATTACTCCTGACACCGAGTACACTGTGATATCAACTGTGGTTATTCTTCGTTTGTATTTTTTGATTTTTATTTGATATTCTTCACAGAGAGAACTGAGTTTAGTTTGAAATTCTCTGACTTGATCATAGCGATACTGATTCGATGATGGAGTCATTTTATTTTAAAGGTGCTAGCATTTTCAATTACAAATTACTTTGTAATTTTGAATCGTGAAAGAATTTTTAAATTAATTTAATTGTTTACTTAAATCCACTACGAATTCTACGTACCACGTTACTGAAACCCTGGCTAGATTTCTATCTGTAGTCGTTATCGTGAATAGTTCAGTTGTTCCTTTGTCGATGATCGTTGATATCGTATTATTGACTCCAGATGAACTACTTGATGATATATCAAACTGAGTCGGTGATATTATTGTTAATCGATAAATACCCTTTACGGTTGCGGTGATATCTAGTTTGTTGTTTATGGGAGTCCACGTATATGATCCGTGTTGAATCGTGTGTACTACGTTGTTGACGATAGATTTATCATGAGGAATTTTTACTTTTTCAACAACGCTTATCATCCTCGTTGCATCATCCTTTATTGCGCTGTTGAATGTTTTAAGTTCATCGATGGATTTTTTAATATCAGGAAGGGTTATTTCAATTTTATCAAATGGGCTCCCAATAAACTTATCCATGATGTTTTTACGAAACGTCATAAATAGTTTCGTGTGTTTTTCATATTCGGATTGAAGACTTGTTAGTTCTAACATAGAATCTTTTATTAAGGTGAGTTTTGGTGTGGTTACTGGTGGATTTCCAAAAAATTCTAGTATGGGTTTGTCAATTTTGTTAATTGTATTTCTTTGTGTTTCACTAAACTGGTCAAATACAATTATATGATCATCATACTTATCATTAAGCGATTTTAATGAATTCACTGTGTTATCATATGTTGCTAATTTATCCGTAATCGTTGAAACAAGTACACCTGGTTTGAGTTTACCCCCATCAGAAAATAACGCGATAGTATCCTCTGCTGCGTCTCGTCGTTTAACCAAAATATCATTAAGAGAGATATTACTACTTTTCAACTTACCCTGACGATCTTGAAATACAACTATTTCACCAGGATCAATATTTGCTAGGTTTAATATTTCGGATATTTCATCTTCGATTAGTTTTTTAATATCCTTGTTATCAACGGTTTCAACTCCACTATCAGGTTTCTTCAGCGATGATAAAGGTCGTCCCCAAATATCAATCATTATTATAGAAATCTTTTTATTATTCAAATCCTATGGATTTCTAATCATATGGATTTTCAATCCAATGACCGCTAGCGTTTCTACCGCTAGTATACTCATTTACTACTATATGAGGTGGTTTCGAAAATCTTTTGGATATAGCATCAAGTACATTTAATACTTCATTACCACATATTGGTGGATCAAGCATTGTTTGTGTTGGTAACGTAGAATACCAAGTCTTCATTGGAAGGGTTTTAATATAACGCATAAATTCTTTCGGCGGCGCTAATCCATATGAGTCAAAATAAATAATCCCACGTGGATCAATCGCGTATGCAACCCAGTGAGTTCCAGGTCCATCGCTGTTATCTAAATTAATAATACCGGTTTCAACATCATTTGGTTGTGTCGGTAACTGATCTCTCATAAAAACCCCTCTGAAATTTTTTATTTTTAATTTTTTAGCTGTATCAATTAAATCAAAATTGGACATAGGAATCGCAGATTCCCGAACTATATCGTTCCTGGAATTCGAAGACCTTTTCCGCTGTACCATGAACTCGGGGTTCCTGGTAGTCTTAGACCCTTTCCTTTTTTTTTATACCCCTTTCCAGTTGCCTTTTTCAATGCCATTCCTGCTGCGGTACCAATAGCTCCTAATGCTGCTGCCTTCGCTACCGCTGGGGCTGCTGCGGCAATCAACCCTGGAATCAACCCTAACAACGGGAATATACCACCAGTCTTTTCCATATTTTTAATCGCGCTCGTAGAAAGAGTAACCTGAACTCCCTTTTTTTCTTTCAGCGCTTTATTAAAATGATTAGTCTGAGTTTTTGTCAGCGATAGTTTATTTCCTCCGCCATTCATTTGATTAGGTTTCAGCGTTATTGTGGTTCCACATTGCTTAGCTGATTTGGATTGTAATTTTTTTATTTGACCAGGTGTCAATGTGACATTGATATTATTATACGACATTATACAAAACAGGTTGATTCTAAATCGCGAGTCATTTTTAAAGAATTTTGGATTAAGAAAATCTTACAGATTTTCCACTGGTGCATCTACTAGTCTCATTCGTCCACCAACACCTTCGAGTATCATTGATTTATCACTAAGAATAACAGCAACTGCTCTGTAATTAACAACAGCATCAGCAACAGCACCAGGAGGAGGAGGATCAGGGTGAACACCAGGATGTACACGAGCTCGGAAGTGTATATCAACTACGGACTGTTTCATCAAGTCAAGATGTTCTAGGGAAAAGTAATAAATCGGATACAGACCTTTAAAATCCAATTGTGATATTTGTAGACCAGTATCTACATTTTGATCACGTCCCATAAATGATAGCAATCGATGATAAACACGTGCAATATGGTTTTGACCGTAATCAAGTTGTATATCCTCTGCTGGTTCTTGTTGTCCGTTTATTTTCAGCGAGACTTCACTACACCCAAGTTGATCAAATATCATATGACTTCTTTCTTGATTGTTTAATCTCGTAATATCCTGTAGAGCAACAAATATATGCCGTGGAGCTGAAACACCCTGTCGTGCTGCCAAATGCCATGTAAATGTACCATCAATATTAGAATCCATGGTATCTGTGGACGTTGTCAACCAGCTTAATAATCTCTTTCCCCCTTGATCCATAAATGATAACAGCTGCGGTTCTACTGACAATGATGGAGTCAACACTGGCATCCACAGTGATAGTTTTGATAAAATTACTTTACCCGCAGCACCACCAATACGCCAGATTGCATTATTATCATTACCCTTTCTCACTAGTGCTACAGTATGCTTTACTCCATAAATAACCTTTCTGACGTTTCTACAAAATCCAAATATATGATGGAGCGGAATAGCACATGAAAAATGTCTGTGATCTCCTTGTAATGTTGCTATTCTTGTTGCAGCTCCTAGATTGAAATCCTCATCATTATTTATAATCATATCCTCGATACCACCAGCAGCACCAGCAACAAAATTAACAGGATTAGCAGCACGATCCTTTGGTTGTCTTATAACAAATGGATTTTTACCCGCTGTATTTTTAACATCCTTTGCAAACATCATAGATGGACCGGCCGATCTTGTATAATCGTCAGAGTATCTTGCTAGCCCTAGTATTGTTGTTGCTACATCAACTTCACGTTCAATAGATTCGATTTCTTTTCCATCAATGAGATATCTAGCACTTTCAAATAATGCCATGATACCATTATTGACAAAACCAACTTGGATATTATCTGCATATGGTGTATTAGCTACAACATCTGTTACAAGTTCACCTTCGACTTCAATAAAAGCTTCAGCGGGTAAAAAGTATTTACTGGTATCATGAACTTGGAGTTCAATTCTTCCACGAAGATCAGGTTGTACTGCGTGATAAGCAAAAAATTGATAATCACGTACAGAAGTATCTTTAAGCACTGGGGCTTCCATGTCAAATGCAACATCAGGGTTTTGTTTGAACATTTTTATTATATATCCGATGGTCTAAATCAAAAATTCTGAAGAATTTTGAAATTATTTTAAAATAGTTTCATATGAAAACCCCAGGAATTCATTTAGAGAAAATCGATTTTCATGAAATTATGTCGACGGATTAGCCAAAAAACAATACAAAATCAATAAAAAAAACATCGAAAATTCGATGAAACAACATAATTTTAGCCTCACATGATAAAAAATCTGATCAAAATCGATTTTCTCTAAATGAATTCCTGGGGTTTTTATCCTCGATTTTCATGAAATTTTGTCGACGGATTGCATAAAAACACTAGAAAAATGAGTAAAAACACTAGAAAAATGAGTAAAAAAAGTAAAAAATCTAACAAAATTAGCAAATTATAAATAATTTTCAAAATTAAAAATTCTAAAGAATTTTGAAAAGAATTTTTAAAATAATTATTTAGTTGGGTGTATTTTAATAATGATGATGAAAATATCTGATAATGAAGATAGCGTTAGTAGAATCACAAGTGATTCTGACACAAGTGATTCTGACATTAATGTTTCTGATACAAGTGATTCTGACATAAATATTAGAAACACTAGTGTTTCTACAATAACCATAACAACTGAGCATCCTATTCAAATAAATAGAATCACAAGTGATTCTGACATTAGTGTTTCTACAATAACTATCATAATTGGAAATCCTGTTCAAATAAATATTTCTAACGTTTCCGGCGAATCTTCTTAAAACCACTTCCCGAAAGCCCACTTCCGGCTATCATATTTGCTGTTATGTTATCCTGGGCGTTAGTCATTAATGATTGTAGTTTTTTATCCACGGCGTTATTTATTATTTTACTAACCTGTGTAGGCATTACTGCAGTAGATGGCAGTGAAGTTATTTTAGAAACACTAGCGTTAGAAATGCTAGCATTTCTGGGGTTTGTTGAAAATCTTCGTGATTTCACTAACGCTGTTAGTTTATCCCGAGCGGCTGAAAATGCCTTACTAGCAAGATCACCAACAGTGTTAATACCCTTATCTCGGATAACATCAATTGCTTTCATTGCTGCCTGTTTTGCAAATGGAGCCACTTTTGGAGCCATTCTTGAAAATAATCCCATTATAGTATTACCGAGACCATCTCCATAGTATACTCGGTATTTTGGTAATCGTGAGTTTACCACGTAGACGTTAGTTGGTTTATCATGGTTGTAGTGTATGATCATTCTTCTATACAAAAACACTAGTGTTTTTTCAAATGCTTTAGCATTTCCAATATCTAATCGCTATGATAACCGTAGAAATTCGAAGAATTTTCGGCTAACTCCTCAATGAAATCTCTATATGTTGCAATATCCATGATACCACCTTGAAATAACCTCCTACAGATATCAGCTGCTTCATTGATTATTTCTGGTGAGTTATTCCCGGCTCGTTTTCCACCTACAAGTACTTCTAATCGTGCTATATCACCGAGAATATTACCAGGACAAGAAATACTTGTATTTCCACTCGAAGAGTTTCTAACATTAGAGTTTCCAACTAAGCCACTGCCTGTTTTTTCAGTTGTACCAGTTGCACCTTGTGTAGAAGATCTCTCATCTAGAAGGATTTTTAAAAGATCATCATCATCATCATCTATTTTTGAACCGGGTTTTGATTTTTTAGGTGAGAAGGATATTTTCTTCGAGGGATGTTTCCACCGCTGTAATTTTTGTGGTTTTTGTTGTTGTTTTAGTTCTTCATATTGATTGTATACACTACCCACTATTTCCATATATTTAATGTATGATGCACTATCTGTTTTAATCTGACTTTTTCCGGTTTTTATTTTGTAAATCACATCAGCGTAATGTTGTAAATCCTTAATATACTTATGATACTCTTTTTTCAACAGTTTTTTTCTGTTTTCATAACTCGTAACAACAAACGCAGGAATTTTATCTGGTTTAGTGTTATCAATTTCTGCTATCCCCTCCTCGTTAAATCTCTCCCGTAAACCCTCTACTGTTCTTTTTGATTCAAGTGGCAATTCATCACCGACATCAATACCGCTTTGTCGTTGTATTTCCATCTGAGTTGCCATATCACCTGAAAGTTTTTGTACAGCCTGTTTTGTTTGTCCAGTTTCGATTGCTATTTTTTCAAGTTCACTAAGAAGAGGTCTCTCTACTCGTTTTCCTTCTTTAGGGACATCTCCGTATATCGCCCGTTCAGTTGCTGTTTTCACACCCTCAGTTGCACTAACAATAGGTTTGAAGAGTTGTTCTGTATCCTCTGTGAAGTCGGTGGCCATTGATTGCCGTTGTTGAAGTTTTTCACGGATTCTATCACGAAGGGGTAATATTTTCTTAAGAGCTTCAAGTCTTTCTTTAGTGTTCCGTGTAGTTAATGATTGTCCTATCATTATTAAAAGAGTATCACTAATTTTCAAATGCAAAGCATTTCATTGCAAATCATTTCGAAAGAAATCACTAACTAAAAAATGTAAATCATTTTAATACTTCCTTGTTGTTACACACATAATTTTACTTCCTCATACCGTACTGGTTATACAAACAAAGGAGGCTCTCTACGCGTGGGTTCATCACCTTCAGAGTTTTCCATTAACATTTTTAATTGTCTCACTTTACAATTAATAAGTCTCTTTTGTTCATATTCTAATCCTAATTGCTTACGTACACGTTCAACGATGCTACATAATGGTACGAAGACATTAACATCTTCAGTATTTACTAAACTCTCACGTATAAGCTTTTGGATATTTTTGATTAAAAAATATTTCTTAGATAGAACATATTTTCCTGTCTGTTCTGCAAATTGTATATCCTCGAAATTGGTCATAATTTGATCACAATCCAAACCTGAACATAATTTTACATTTTCATCCTTCAACTTGTTGATTTCAATAATAATCAATTTGAGATTTTCAATATTCATATATATATAAAAATATATTTGTTTAAATGCAAAGTATTTTAAATACAAAGTATGAAAATTCTTTAAAAGTATTTCAAATACAAAGTATTTCAAATACAAAGTATTTTAAAATGAATTCTGGATACACTAAGGTGTTGATCATCTTAGTATACCCAGAAGCTTAATGCGATTATAGGTGATTATGATTATATATAATGAATGACGACTGCACACATTCACCGTTTTGAACCCCCTTGGTGTTTTATACATCAAGCAGCGCCCGAAATCCAAGGGATTTCTACGGTTACAACCGACAAACACATAACAATAGATTATAGGTGAACAATGAATGAATTGATTTCAATGACAATGACGACGGTACAATAACCCCTGATCTAGTGTTGTAGGCGGTTATAACACATAGGACGGTACAATGCCATATATCTCCGCGCTCGAGTGTTGCGGCAAATTTTAGGCATAACATGTACTTAATTAAGGATGGATTATAATTCAATGGGAACGATGATGGTAATGTGATGTGGGCGTGGTAAACCAAACCAACATGGCAACACATGAATTCGATTTCATGGTTGCATGGCTGAGGGGGATCCGCCCCTTCCCCCCCAATTAATATAAAAACATCTTCCGTTTCGCCATCAAATAATGTATCTGCTATGGGGACCGAACACGTAGTTGATATAGATCTATGTTTACAAGACAAACACACTATACCATTACACCACAGAGCCGTCATACAAAATAGAGATTTTTTAGTATATATATCCTTATCAATTAGATCATTGTAATACAAGGAATTTTAACCACGCCCACCTACTTCAATGAATAGGAAACACTCGTGTTCCGGCTGAGCGAACATAGGTAAATGACACATAGATTTCAATGTTTAAGATCCGTAACTCTGTCATTGGTGGAAATCCTATGGATTTCACACGCGTTATACCTAACGGAGTTATCTCCCGTATTATACGTAAGATTTCAGATTATACAGTTACGTAAGTAAATTGAATTTTATTATTAAAGCGTTTTGAAAAAGCGGTTTTAGTTTTATTCTCTGCCACTTTTTGTACCGAGGGTGGGCAAATATCGAAATACTTACCAGCTGAAGTAATAGACGGAAATATTTTTTCCTTGTTGTCAGTGATCGCTTTTACTGGTCTAGCATTTTTCGAGTATTTCCCAGTTCTTCCTCGTTTTGTGTTTTCACATTGAGAAATAGCTTGAAGGTTGTTCAATTTGTTATTCTTAGTATCGGAATCAATATGATCAATAACAAGGTCATCATTGATCAATCCGTTAAATACTTCATAGACGAAACGATGATTGAGATATTTCTTATTTCCCCCAAACCTCAAATATCCCATACCATTATCACACCCAACAGATTTCTTATTTTTATTGTGTCTAACAACACCATCACGAGAAGCTTCGTAATTTTTAATAACAGGATGTCTTTGAAATTCTTGGCTCATTTGTATATAATATATCTATTTGTCTAATTCGTTAATTGGCTGAATTATAACATTGGAAAATCTTTTTATATAATCAGCCGTAGTTTTTATGATTTTGCTATTGACGTCGTCAGGATTTTTGATTCTTCGCTTGTCATAATAACGTTTTAACTCTCTATAACGCTTACCCCCGCAATTAATGCATAACTGCGACTTGCCTCTTACACCTACCCCACAATGCAAGCATGGTAGAGGTCCCTCCGAACCGTTTCTCACACTCTGCATATGATACCCACAGAATTCATTTCTGCATGATTTGTTACACGGAGTCTTTGATCCAATCATAAGCCATTTGCAATGATTCATTATATAAAATTTTCTTATTTAAATACTTGTTTTAATTATAATATGAAGGAATTCAAGAGATTATCGAAAATTAAGCCTTGGAAAAATGTTAGATTTAATCTCGATAGAATCTCTGATATACCTAAAAGTCTAGTAGATGACAAAACCATATTGAGTAAAATCAACGACTGTTTTAATGAGTTTAAGCGTGATGGAGCATCTCATACGTGGTCGACATTTCGAATTATTGATGAAGATGTCAATGTACCTGTAATTGATGCTACTATGAATGATATAAGAGCAGCTGAGATACTTTCACACCTTGGCAAGAAATCTCTACTGAAGTATTTTTTTAGAATAAAATTCATTATCGAAGAGGAAGGTGAATGGATTATCAGAGATAAATTTGACCCAATCCTTAAGGATAAAAAAACTGTTATTGTGAGTAGAGATTCCAAACCAGGAATTCTAACTGGAATTGACAAACCATACTATGAGAAATCTTACCCTGTAACAGCAGTTGTGTATGGGTTATATCCAATAAATAATAATCCTAATATTACAAAACTAGCTCCGATGTTTTCATCGGCAATGGCTTTGCCACTTAATTGTGTAGCAACACGGTTAATAGAATACTTCAAAAATGCATCCCGAGGAAATAAATTAACTGATCTACGAAGAAAAAAAATAACCGAATGGGAACTAACAGTGAATCAACATGGAGCAACGATTTCCGATATAGCTAAATTAGAAGCATTATTAAAATTTCCAATATCGGTAGCGACAATAACCGGAGAAGTATTATACGAACCGAAATATCAATCGCGAGGAGCTCCAATTGAAATTATTGATCATAACAAACACGCGTGGACACCCGCGGTAAATATATTTCCACGAGAAAGAACTATTCGATATATCCCTAAAGAATTTTCTAGGGATGGTTTAAAAAATGAGTATCATTTTAATGAAGAGAAATTATTTGATGCTATTCACGCGTTAACCAAAGACGACCCTGTGTCAGTATGGTTACTCAGGAGTAATGAGGATCCGGAAATAGGATTTGATCAGTTTGTAAAACCAAATGGTGAATTATATCGAACTGAAGAATTAGATACTAGAATGAGAAAAATCGCTAATGAGTATTTAGAAAATTCTAAAGAATTTTCAGAGGGAAACACTAGCATTTCTACAGAAAAACTACTTACGGATAGTTTTACTATTCCATCAGTGGTAGCTCACTTCGCACGAGAAAAGAATTCATGGCGTCCAACACGAAGTGATTTTCTGGAGGATGTGAAGTTGAGTTGCGTCGAATTTGGTCATGGAGGATTGTGGAATACGAAATACTCACGTGATGGTATGATTTCAATTGATATATCCGCATGTTATCCTGGAAGTTTTCTCGGATATGGAAAATGCTCTGAATATTTTAAACGATTTGGACATCCCACACATGAAATGACTCGTGTTGCGATTAATGGTCCATTGCCTGATTTTGATTTAACCGGGTTCGCTCGTGTGATATCATTCGAATTAGCTACAGGGTTACATCCGTGTAGTTATCTTTGGCTTGGTAGACATATGTATGAAAAAGCGTGGATGCCGATTGTGCTATTGCGGTATATGATCGATTGTGGTATGCTAATATCGTTAATTGTCAGTGAAGCGATTATTTGTTATAACGCTCAGAAAGATGTTTGGTTACCAAAACCCGATCTCGAAAAAATAATTAACGAACAACGAAAACAATTTCTAGATGGAAATTCGAAGAATTTCAGCGAGGAACAAATCATAGATTGGTCTAAGAAATTATTCGAAGGTAGTAATAGAGAGGCTAAAGATCTCGGACGAAAAATAATCGGTAAATTCACTCAAGGTGGAAGATTTGATAATGCAAAATACTCTTCGAGATTAATCATAGACGATGAAGAATACAATTTCATAATATCTGATTTAATAAAAAAAGGGAAATTTGTAACCCGTAAGAACGCTTTTCTATCAGGGGAATTAGATGAGGAAGCTTACAAATCTGCGAGCGGAACTAATAATGTTTGGGTAGATGATGTCCTTCGAAATGGTAAGAAACTAGGTACGGTTGTTACCTACTGTGATGGAAAAAGTTGTCAATACACACATTTGAGAAGTTCTATGCTAGCCTATTCTTGTATTAATCTATTCTCGATGATAAATAGATTTCCTAATACCGCGGTTAGAGTAGCTACTGATTCGATGTATATCCATGAAAAATACAAATCAGATGTAGCTAAATTCACAGATCCTAAGGAAGCGTGGGGAAATTGGAGGTTTAAAAAAGAAACACTACATGAGTATTGTAAATCCGCAGACGTTGCTATGGATGATAAATACTTGAAAAGTAACCATAATATCTCAGAGATTCAATCAGAATTTTCTACTGCACCGCCCGTATCAGATCCGATTTGTAGATACAAGACAGTTTATTTAAACGGCTGTGGTGGATCAGGAAAGACAACTCGTGCAATCGAATTATTCCGTAGAAACGCTAGCGTTTCTAACATGATTGTGTTAACACCAACTCATAGACTCGCCAGAGAGATGATAGCGCGGGGGGTAAAAGCTTGTACTTATCACAGCTTCTTTCGATGGAAAGGCGATAATTGGACTCCTGATCGAATGGGAGATAAATTCATTCCTGATGTAATAATCTGGGATGAAATATGCACGGTATCGTTGACAGTATTACAGATATTTCTATCATGGTTGTTATTGAAAAATACAAAAGTCGTCATGTGCGGGGATCACGGCCAACCGCAGCCATTTGTTGGTGGATCTCCACATGAATGGTTAAAGGGTTTTGTAGACTATTATGAAGAGATTAATACCGACCATAGATCACTTGATGAACAATTACGAGAATTCAAAGCGCTAATTAGATTACAACCGGATAAAATCCAATGTGAAATAGCGCGTGAAATAATCTCTGAAACTCCCATGAATGATTTTTGGGAAATGTGGAAGCCAAATGATTTAATAATCGCGAGTAGAAAAATAGTCAGAGACGCACTTCAGATGAAGTTGTTTGCGCTACATAAAGAAAAATTTGCAACGCTTCCAGTACCACTCTGTTATAGACCTAAGGATACACGAAAGCAGAATATCGACGTTGACATTCCTGGACAACAACAAAAGCAGAATTTAGTATTAAATGATATTATGCTGGTTGATATCAGCGTCGTTAAAGATGCATTAGGTGCTGATAAATCCCCATGGACGTTAGGTTATGCAGCAACAATACACTCTTCACAGGGATTGACTATATCCGATACAACTCTTTGGATAGTAGATAATCATATTGAGTGGTCAAATTTAGTTTATCTCGCAGTATCCAGAGTACGGCGA
Organism: Unio delphinus; assembly: GCA_029339505.1. NCBI lineage: Eukaryota > Metazoa > Mollusca > Bivalvia > Unionida > Unionidae > Unio > Unio delphinus. The sequence goes on from JAQISU010000277.1 coordinate 5,258,965, forward strand.
ATAAACCAACTTCGAAGAATTGTGGTTAATGATAATGACAATACAATAAGTAATATACACACCGATGATAATATAATCAGAAAAAAACTCTCTGGTTATAAACAACAGGATAAAAAAAATAAAAGAGAATTTGACATTGATGCTGAATTAATTAAGACACTAAAGCAACAACAGAACAATCACTGCGCGAGTTGTAATTGTATAATGAGTTGGAATTGGTCGGATAAAGATCCTCGCCAATTCACCGTAGATAGAAAAGATAACAATCTCGGTCATGTCAGAAACAATGTGATGTTGACCTGTCTTGAGTGTAATAGACGCCGGGGTGACAGCACCCTGGGTGCTAGTTAAGACCACGCGGTGGTAATTGAGTATCCTCGGGAATCACTTGTAATTGTTCGCGTGTAAATCCTCGCTGAGGAGCAGTTGAATCCAGTCTATAGATTGGAGGTCTACCCGTAGATCGTGTTATGCCGGATATTTTATGCGTAGTGACACTCCAAATAGGATCAGTAGCTCTTTTTTTACCACCCTCAAGCTCTCCTGGTTCGTATAAGTACCTTACAATGACATTACTACCAAGAATTGGTTCTTTTTGTGAAATTCCTTGGATTTCCATTTTGATAGACGCCTTCTTAATAGCGTTGACAGGTTTCATATTAATTGTTCTAGTAATCTCATTATTGATTGCGGTAATCACAGCTGGTAATCTCTTGACCCATTCACGGGATCGTTTATCCTGTATGAATTCTTTTGCGTATTGATATCCGAATAACCGCTCAGCAAGGGTTTTATTAAACCGTTCAACAATTGCCTGATCGCGATGTAGCGCAGTGTGTCCTCGTCTGATGGCGACATTATGATGATTCATCGTAGATGTAACAACACCTTGAAATTCCTTGCCAGGATCAACTTGTAACAGATTTGGCCAGCGCAGAGGACCTCGTCGATAAATTTTTTCAAATGCAGAAGCTACTTCAGTAGATGATTTTGTCCTTAACGGTTCTGCTTGTTTGTATCGACTTGCAATATCAACTAACGTTAACGCGTATTTGTAACCGTTGTCATGCGGCAGAAATAGTATATCAGCTTGATGAACTTCATTAGGTGTTGTAACATCAAAATGCGAATAGTTAATTTGTTTAGGCGCTGGTAGATAAATTTGCCATATTGCCTGTTTAGATAACCAGTTTGCCGCTGTAGTTTTTTTCACCTTTGATGCACTAGCTAGTTTATTGATTGCTGCGTAACCTCTCCAGTATCCTCTCGGAGAATAATAAATAGATTCCATATTAAAATGCTAGCATTTTCAATTACCAGCACCTAACATCAATTTACCCTTCATAGCAGATTTTACCAACCAAGAAGCCAACTTTTCTTTGAAGGATTTATCAGGAATAGCATTTAACGCATGAATTAATTTTACATCTGCGAGATGTCTATGTTGAAGATTGCTGCTTTTATAAGCGACATCATGAGCATGACACGCCTTATCAATAGCGTTTATTGGATATTCGCCGGGTCGGGGCTGATTTTGATCATCAAGTCTGATATCTAATCGTGTTCCCGGTCCACAGTAGCTATATCCTGGAAGGTGCTTTTCTCCTGGATACTTTGCCCACGGTGTTCCTGGGAGTTTTGTCAATTTGGCTGCAATATCACCTCCTCGTTTTTTTTTAAAGGTTTCGTGGAAGTAAATCTAAATTTTTTCGTACTACATTGTACGCATTTACCAGAAAGCGCTGATCGATTATTTTTCGTTGTAATCGTCGTCAAGTCATTTGTGCCAGTACGCGTCCTACACTTCACACAATATAGATCCATAATTTATATATAACAGTTATGAATGTAATTGATTATTCAGCTACTCGACGACGGGAACCTATTAGACACCATGCAATGTTACCAAATTCTATTCGCGCGATTATCATCGGACCATCTGGAAGTGGTAAAACACAATTGCTACTTAATTTGATAACGAGATGGATGAAGTGGGATAAATTGTACATGATTGCTCCGAGTGTAGACGATCAACGATGTTATGAAGTATTAAAGGATTTTAATGATGCCGCGCAAGAAATTAACGGCGATGGTGTTATTGAGTTTATAACCGATATCGAAGAGGCACCGAATATTGATGATATTGATGGAAGTATTAACAATTTAGTCGTATATGATGATATCATGTTAGATAATCAAAAGAATCCTGCTAGAATATTTTCCAGAGGCAGACATAAAAACACCGATGTGATATATATCACTCAACGTTACACTCAAATACCAAAAGTGATCAGAGATAACTGCAATATGCTGTGTGTATTTAACGGAGTTGATACTCATACTCTTAGAAATATTTGGCAAACTTGGTGCGGTGGTGATATGGATCATAATCGATTTAGAAATTTCTTTAGCCACGCTCAGACAATCCCACACGGATTTGTGACGATAAATTTATCAGACCCTCGGACAAGATATCGTATCGGACTTGATCAAATATTTAGTTAGCGCATTAGCAGCCGAGGAGGTGAACGCCAACTAAATGGCGTCTTTTTTTTTTACCCTTGAGGAAGGCTCCGTTTGACAAACAGAGCTCTAAAATTATTAAGTCTCAGTTTGGCAAATGGAGACTTAGAATATTTTGCTTAAAATATACCCCAATTAGAGAAAGTCTGTTCACCTCTTCTGCTGCTATATCACTATGTTATTTCTACCTGAGTATATATCACTATGTTATTTTTACCCGAGTATATATCACTGTGGATCATGTTATTGTGAATGTTATGTTTACCTGAGTATATATCACTGTTATTTTTACCCGAGTATATATCACTGTTATTTTTACCTGAGTATATATCAGTTATTTTTATCTAAGTATATATCACTATGGATCATGTTATTGTGAATGTTATGTTTACCTGAGTGTGTATCATTATGGGACATGCTATTGTGAATGTTATTTTTACCAGAGTGTGCATCATTATGGATCATGTTATTGTGAATGTTGTTTTTACCTGAGTATATATCACTATGTTATTTTTACCTGAGTATATATCACTATGGATCATGTTATTATGAATGTTGTTTACCTGAGATTGTATTATTATGGATCATGTTATTAGGAATGATCTGTTTACCCAAGTGTGTATCATTATGGATCATGTTATTGTGAATCATATCACTAATCAAGTCTAAACTCTTAGTTAACGTTACACTTTACAAGCGGGATTTTGTTTAGGCATTATCCCACAAGTGAATATAGTATGCAGCAACAATTGTGACTGGATACAATTCTTTACAGTTGTGTATCTTTAGCTAAAGCTAGCCTACACCATCAACTAAGACACAGACCAATGAGAAAGCTTAATACAAGCTCACTGGCATTCAGTGCAATAAGCAAAAGATAAAAGAAATCACAATTGTATTTTGGTGTGTTGACAAAAGATGAAAGAAATCACAATTGTATTTTGGTGTGTTGACAAAAGATGAAAGAAATCACAATTGTATTTTGGTGTGTTGACAAAAGATGAAAGAAATCACAATTGTATTTTGGTGTGTTGACAAAAGATGAAAGAAATCACAATTGTATTTTGGTGTGTTGACAAAAGATTAAAGAAATCACAATTGTATTTTGGTGTGTTGATAAAAGATGAACCATAAGTCTTGTTTCTTTAATGGTTTACCCTGATGGACTAGTAGTATAGACCTTTATTACTTTATCGGATAATGAGTAGTGTACATGTGTGCCCTCTTACAGATAGCCATCACCCGACACACAACAAGAGAGGTGCAAATTAATAATCAAATGCTTATTATTGGAAAATATATCAAAGTTCAATATAAATTTTAACATGACCTTTTCAAAAAATATTGTTCGTTGTCTGACATGGTTTTAACACTGGGCAAAATGGCCTCATTACCTTTGTTTTCATCGGGCAAATTGGAAATTAATTTTTGTACCAACTGCACATAAGAGAAGTGTGGTAATTTTTTTTAGACTGCATCATGTTTTTTTTATCTAGTCAAAAGTCAAGCATGTGCCACTCCTGATCAATATTAATTGGGCCTGACAAGAAAGACAATGGTTTTCTTTAATACACAATGAATCACAGATCAGGTAAGCACCTTCCCTGATGCCAATTCAGAAAAAGTCTATTATGTTGAAATCAATCTGTATCAAATCATAATCTTAGTTCGATGAATGATGGGACTGATTCGGTTGCCTAAGTGGTTAGAGTGTCTGCCTCTCATGGGGAGGTTATGGGTTCGAACCACAGCCAAGTCATACCAAAGACTTGTTAAAATTGGTACCAGCAGCTGCATTGAGTGGCACTCTGAATTAAGAGGTTAATGTTAGGACTGATTGGCCTGGTGGGAGGATAATGTGACTGGGTGGGACATCATGCTACATGTCTGTGGCATGATGCCCCAGTGACAGACGTCACTTTAAACTACCAACTGCAGACATTATAGTGATAGGACTGAAAAATCGTTAAACTATGTTAAAAATCCAAATCACACAAAATGTAACATAGAGATGTATTCTAAAACAAATTAAATAAAACAAATTCATATTTCTAAAATTATAGGCAATGATTCCTGTACAAATACAGACAAAATAATTGCATGCTACTGGAATCTATTAAACCCTGATGTAGCTATACATACATTGAAAATGAAATTTGATCTTGTATGGATAAGGGAGATCAGTTTTCTTGCTCATTTGGCATCAAGTGATCTAAAACAATGAAGCTTTATTGACACACTACCTTTAATATTCAATATCTTCTAATTCTTTACATTTTCTAACCCCAAAATATGTTGAGACAATGTTTTTTCCACACTCACTTTCCAACTTCTTGTATTCTTCTTTTAGAAATACTTTGTAAAGTGAACCTATTTGGAGAAATGCAGTGTATTTATTTACTCACCTCTGTACTACTGAACTGTGAGGAACCCTCATGATGGCTTGGCGGGGGCCTTGACATCATATGCTGCTGCTGTTCTTGTGAGGTACATGTGTGCACTGCTGATAAACCTGATGGGGAAACCGACATGTGACCCTGACCTGAAGAGACTGAGAGATGACCCTGACCTTGTGGAGACATGGATGGACGAAACATGACCTGTTGGTGTGGTAGGATTTGCTGGGAAGTCACCGTTTGATGCGACACAATCTGCTGGGGAATAACATGGCTGGTGTGTCTTTGAGCTGGTGATACCATTGAAGCCCCATGATGGTGTCCTGCATAATGGGCAGCACATCCAGCACAAGGCTGATCTTGTGAGGCAGCTGCTACTGCTGCCATCTGGTGGTGCACACAGGGAAACCATGGTTCAGCATATGGATTGAGCTGCTGAAATCTGTAGCCATGGGAAAAAGGCTGCATAAATTGTGGTAGGCCACCTGAATAAGCAAACTGACCACACGACATCCCCACTGGAACATGGCATCTGTCACCAATAGGAGGATTGGCCCTGGAATAGTTCCCACCTACAAATATAATAAAAACATTAGACACCGATTATAACAAATTGAAAAATCAGGAGGGAAAAATGATGTTGTAGATTGTGGTTGCTTTATTGTTTTATCCTTTTGCCTGCATTCTTGTCTTCGGGAATTTTTTTTTAAAATACATACATGCATGTACAAATACCACCACCACAACCCAACACCAAAAGAGTCATCCCCATCCTTGTCAAAATGTCTATTAGGCGATAGATGGATTTGTCAAAGTTTAATATATAAGAAATCATAACATGGTAGTGATAGGCATCATAGGGGTATTCGGTATTCTTGTATAACACGGTAGTGATAGGCATCATAGGGGTATTCTTGTATAACATGGTAGTGATAGGCATTATAGGGGTATTCTTGTATAACACGGTAGTGATAGGCATCATAGGGGTATTCTTGTATAACATGGTAGTGATAGGCATTATAGGGGTATTCTTGTATAACACCGAAGTGATAGGCATTATAGGGGTATTCTTGTATAACATGGTAGTGACAGGCATCATAGGGGTATTCTTGTATAACATGGTAGTGATAGGCATTATAGGGGTATTCTTGTATAACATGGTAGTGATAGGCATCATAGGGGTATTCTTGTATAACATGGTAGTGATAGGCATTATAGGGGTATTATTGTATAACATGGTAGTGATAGGCATCATAGGGGTATTCGGTATTCTTGTATAACACGGTAGTGATAGGCATCATAGAGGTATTCTTGTATAACACGGTAGTGATAGGCATTATAGGGGTATTCTTGTATAACATGGTAGTGATAGGCATCATAGGGGTATTCTTGTATAACATGGTAGTGATAGGCATTATAGGGGTATTCTTGTATAACATGGTAGTGATAGGCATTATAGGGGTATTCTTGTATAACACCGAAGTGATAGGCATTATAGGGGTATTCTTGTATAACATGGTAGTGATAGGCATCATAGGGGTATTCTTGTATAACATGGTAGTGATAGGCTTTTTGTTTAGGATTTAGGATTTTTAACGTAGCTTTAACAATTTTTCAGTCATATCGCTACGATGTCTGCAGTGAGGCAGTTTATAGTGATGTCTAGCACTGAGACATCATGCCGCAGACATGTAGCATGATGTCTCACCCAGTCACATTATCCTGACACCAGGCCGACCAGTCCTAACACTAACCTATTAATGCTGAGCGTCAAGCGAGGCAGCTGTTAGTACCATTTTTGTAAGTCTTTGGTATGACTCGGCCGGGGATCGAACCGACGACCTCCCGCTTCCGGGGCGGACGCTCTAACCACTAGGCCACCGGAGCGGTTGGTAGTGATAGGCATTATAGGGGTATTCTTGTATAACACGGTAGTGATAGGCATCATAGGGGTATTCTTGTATAACATGGTAGTGATAGGCATCATAGGGGTATTCTTGTATAACACAGTAGTGATAGGCATCATAGGGGTATTCTTGTATAACACGGTAGTGATAGGCATTATAGGGGTATTCTTGTATAACATGGTAGTGATAGGCATCATAGGGGTATTCTTGTATAACATGATAGTGATAGGCATTATAGGGGTATTCTTGTATAACACCGAAGTGATAGGCATCATAGGGGTATTCTTGTATAACATGGTAGTGATAGGCATCATAGGGGTATTCTTGTATAACACAGTAGTGATAGGCATCATAGGGGTATTCTTGTATAACACGGTAGTGATAGGCATTATAGGGGTATTCTTGTATAACATGGTAGGCATCATAGGGGTATTCTTGTATAATATGATAGTGATAGGCATTATAGGGGTATTCTTGTATAACACCGAAGTGATAGGCATCATAGGGGTATTCTTGTATAACATGGTAGTGATAGGCATCATAGGGGTATTCTTGTATAACATGGTAGTGATAGGCATTATAGGGGTATTCTTGTATAACATGGTAGTGATAGGCATTATAGGGGTATTCTTGTATAACACGGTAGTGATAGGCATTATAGGGGTATTCTTGTATAACATGGTAGTGATAGGCATCATAGGGGTATTCTTGTATAACATGATTGTGATAGGCATTATAGGGGTATTATTGTATAACATGGTAGTGATGGGCATTATAGGGGTATTATTGTATAACACGGTAGTGATAGGCATTATAGGGGTATTATTGTATAACACGGTAGTGATAGGCATCATAGGGGTATTCTTGTATAACATGGTAGTGATAGGCATCATAGGGGTATTCTTGTATAACACAGTAGTGATAGGCATCATAGGGGTATTCTTGTATAACACGGTAGTGATAGGCATTATAGGGGTATTCTTGTATAACATGGTAGTGATAGGCATCATAGGGGTATTCTTGTATAACATGATTGTGATAGGCATTATAGGGGTATTCTTGTATAACACCGAAGTGATAGGCATCATAGGGGTATTCTTGTATAACATGGTAGTGATAGGCATTATAGGGGTATTCTTGTATAACACGGTAGTGATAGGCATTATAGGGGTATTCTTGTATAACATGGTAGTGATAGGCATCATAGGGGTATTCTTGTATAACATGGTAGTGATAGGCATTATAGGGGTATTATTGTATAACACGGTAGTGATAGGCATTATAGGGGTATTATTGTATAACACGGTAGTGATAGGCATTATAGGGGTATTATTGTATAACACGGTAGTGATAGGCATTATAGGGGTATTCTTGTATAACATGGTAGTGATAGGCATCATAGGGGTATTCTTGTATAACACCGAAGTGATAGGCATCATAGGGGTATTCTTGTATAACATGGTAGTGATAGGCATCATAGGGGTATTCTTGTATAACACGGTAGTGATAGGCATTATAGGGGTATTCTTGTATAACATGGTAGTGCTAGGCATTATAGGGGTATTCTTGTATAACATGGTAGTGATAGGCATCATAGGGGTATTCTTGTATAACACAGTAGTGATAGGCATTATAGGGGTATTATTGTATAACACGGTAGTGATAGGCATTATAGGGATATTCTTGTATAACATGGTAGTGATAGGCATTATAGGGGTATTCTTGTATAACATGGTAGTGATAGGCATTATAGGGGTATTCTTGTATAACATGGTAGTGATAGGCATTATAGGGGTATTCTTGTATAACACGGTAGTGATAGGCATCATAGGGGTATCAGGAAATAAGACAATGTTTGGGATATGAATAGTCAGTTTAAATGACTTTCTGTAATAACTGTAAGCGTGTATTTCTTTTATATTTCGGGTCTGATTGATCAGATGTATGTATTCGATTTTCAGTATCAATGTTTAATGCTAGCAAGTTTGTTTTATCTGATGTTGTGTTGTAAGGTTTAATGCCATTTTTCAGCACACGATAGACTATACATGGCCGCCAGTATTAAAAGAACCACCGACCCACGAGCAGCTACTGACAAGTTTTCTCATATACCCAGATTGGCCGAATCCGAGACTTGAACCCATGCAGACAGAGGTGAGATGGTGAGATGGCAGTGATCTGTAATGGAGAGCACTTTAGACCACTCAGCCACTCTGGTTTACCTGAAGCTGGTTGTATGTAAGTGTAGCTAGCAAAAGAAGTCAATATGAGTGGCAGCATAGCCTTATAGTCTGCAACACTTTTGAAAACAATGCAACATAGTTGACAATGGAACACTGTGTTCAGCAAAGCAAATTAGTTGGTAACAGAACAATAAAGTGGCATGACCGTAGAGAGAAGCCAAATGATTGTTTGTTCAAAGGATGTGAGTTTTGAACTGTGTATGTATAATCTTGAACTGTGAATTTGGAATGTTGACAATGCAATCAGTTTTGTACCTAGGTTCTCATGGGTAAGGCACACCACGTTTCTGCATCTCCAAATATGGAGACACAAAAAGAGACATATAACATTTCAAGGGATAAAGACGGTAATTAACGCACCAACAATGGCAGAAAGAACAGAAAAATATCATACTTTGAAGGCTTTGCCACCTAAAATTTGTCATCTGCATTTCACTATTGTATTTTTGTTTGTTTTGTTTAGGATTTTTAACGTAGCTTTAACTAGTGTTCAGTCATATCGCTACGATGTCTGCTGTGAGGTAGTTTATAATGATGTAAAGCACTGGGGCATCATGCCGCAGACATGTAGCATGATGTCCCACCCAGTCACATTATCCTGACACCAGGCTGACCAGTCCTAACACTAACCTCTTAATGCTGAGTGCCAAGCGAGGTAACTGTTAGTACTATTTTTGTAAGTCTTTGGTATGACTTGGCCGGGGATCGAACCCACGACCTCCCACTTTCGCGACAGATGCTATAACCACTAGGTCACCGGAGCGGTGCACTATTGTATAGTTCACTTATCACAAGTAATCCATAATGACATTTACAAGTCTGAATATCTAGTTCACACTATGGAATTTTACATTCCAGATCTTGTCATCATTTAACATTAGTGTTTACCAATTGTCTACCAGCAAATCTAACAGTAATTTTTTCCCCATGTAAACAAGTTTTTTCTAAAAATGAAATTTCACAGCCATCACAAAGTTTTAATTGCCCAACCATTGCTTGAGCCAAAAGAAACATGCATGCACTAAAGAAGAACGGATAGATTTGTAATGTTTTCACTAACGGGGCCAACAGGAGTAAAGATTTGAAGGAGACTATACAAAATTGCAGGAAACACAATTTTTTTTTTTTTTATGCAATACTGAAAATTACTTCCAAAAATGGAAGACATAATTAATATACATTCTCATGTTCATAAATGAAGGCATTTAGAAGTTACGTTCTGTTTACAAATGATGCTTTAATTTATGGTACACATCATAAACAGCTATCACATAAACGTAAATTAAAATACTCAGGAGTTTTGTTTTTGTCAATTAATAATTCAGAGTAATGTCTTGTATAATACCATAAAATATTGCTCAATACATGTAATGACAATTACAGACAAATAGTTAACCCTTTGGACCTGACAGGCCAGTTTACCGGCCGGTTGTCAGGGTGTATATATCCGAAAGGCCGGTATACCGGCCTAGCTATCTACCGTCATAACCCGACAGGCCGGTATACCGGCCTAGCTATCTACTGTCATAAACCGAAAGGCCAGTATCCCAGCCTGTGTTATGTTATTCACTAGATGGTCAGTGAAATATAGATCTTGCATGAATGGTACAACATGAACAAAATTTCGAGATAGTTTGTTACATAGTCACAGTAATAAAAAGCATTTTAAAAGCATGTTTGAAAAGAGACAATTTGATATTTGCTGTTATATCATAGTGGATTATCATTCTAAGGCATAATATTAATTTTATTTTGCAAAATTTTACTTTTTATAAAATTGTCAAAAATTGCCGGGGAGGCTCGGGTTATTGTGCCGAAATATGGGGGAGATTAGGGTTCAAAGGGTTAAGGTATTTGATCATGGCAATAAAAGCCACCGTCAAAACATATTTTGAACATATCTATAAAACTTCCAAATATTTAAAAATTGCAAAAAACTGGTTCATTTGGAGAAATAATTGAGAAATAATCTTCTGCAAACAAATTTGTGAACTCTGATTTGCTTTATTGTGACCTATAACCTGAAGGAACCTGCAAATAAATGTATCAACTCTGATTTGCTTTATTGTGACCTATAACCTGAAGGAATAAAGGGACATATCAGTGTGTAGATGTTCCAATAAGCATTCCATCTAAAACTACAAAAACAATTTTACTAATATGATTCTGTCTCAGTGCATGCAGCTCCAGGTCAAAAGGCAATAACTCCAACAAAAATGTTGAACTTGGTGATTTGTCAATATGCATATCTTCAGAAATCATACAACTGTTGTACCTTAAGCATGATATTTTGTTCCAGGCAATAACAAATGATGTTAAGTATAGAAACATGCTTGAAAGAACATCATGTTTCTCTCAAAATATTTACCTGATTGCATTAACATTAATTACATTAGCATTCGGAAAATAGCGTCATCTACCACTGAATCCAGCCCTTACTAAAGGAAGAAAAAGGTCTTTCTGCCTATATAGCACATGTAGACAAAGTGAAGTAACTCTTAAAAATTATATTGTGTTGAACTAGGTGGTTGCCATTGTCTTTGTTGTTTACCTGTTTTTTAAGCTTCAACACAACCCATAAATGGATGCTTTCATTTACAGGGAAGGATGAGAGAAATCAAAAGTAATGTGATCTTTTAATATTTTCTGAGAAACCTATTTACTAACCAATCTCTGTCCTCCATCAAATACAATACCCAATCACCTTGACATTCGGAGAATGAAAAAGAGTTACTACCCTTTGTCTAAATGTACTTCAGGAGAGCTGGATTCAGAGGTGCAGGCATTATACTCCTAATGTTAATGTGATCGGGCAATGCAGTTAATGGATAAATTCAATCTCCAATTCCAGCTCAGTTTTATGATCTTCAAGCCAGATGCTGTAAACATTGCTGTTGACATAAACCAAATTTCTCCAGGCCAGATGCTGTTGACATAAACCAAATTTCTCCAGGCCAGATGCTGTTGACATAAACAAAATTTCTCCAGGCCAGATACTGTTGACAAATACAAAATTTCTCCAGGCCAGATGCTGTTGACATATACAAAATTTCTCCAGGCCAGATGCTGTTGACATATACAAAATTTCTCCAGGCCAGATACTGTTGACATATACAAAATTTCTCCAGGCCAGATACTGTTGACATATACAAAATTTCTCCAGGCCAGATGCTGTTGACATATACAAAATTTCTCCAGGCCAGATACTGTTGACATATACAAAATTTATCCAGGCCAGATGCTGTTGACATATACCAAATTTCTCCAGGCCAGATGCTGTTGATATATACAAAATTTCTCCAGGCCAGATGCTGTTGATATATACCTAATTTTTCCAAGCCAGATGCTGTTGACATAAACCAAATTTCTCCAGGCCAGATGCTGTTGACATATACTAAATTTCTCCAGGCCAGATACTGTTGACATATACAAAATTTCTCCAGGCCAGATACTGTTGACATATACAAAATTCCTCCAAGCCAGATACTGTTGACAAATACAAAATTTCTCCAGGCCAGATGCTGTTGACATATACAAAATTTCTCCAGGCCAGATGCTGTTGACATAAACCAAATTTCTCCAGCCAGATGCTGTTGACATATACCAAATTTCTCCAGGCCATATTATGTGATATACACCAAATTTCAATGCAATCCATCCAAAACTATGAGACTAATTGCACTAGCAATATTCTTTCATAATACTGCATACAGGCTAACATAGTAATCCATTAAAAACAGTGAGACTAGTTATACAAACAAGACTGTCTGCGCAACACCTGGAAGGTTGGCCAAACACAAGGAAACCCACATATCACAATATAAAGTAAAGTTATAAATTATAATAACTATAACATTACCATGTATGCTCCCAATATCAAAAGGCATCATTGTTGGTCTAATCTCTGTTGACTGGGAAGTCTCAGGTCGGGTGGCACGCATTGATTGGTGAGAACTGGTCTGAACACTACTGCATACAGAGACCTGGGCTGATGGTGCAACTGTCGCTACGTTCGGGTGGGCTGGACGGTCTGATGAGAACCGGCTAGCAATGGATATTGACCCAATCTGTCCAATCGCATTTTGCACTTTACTGCTAGATACCAGGCTGCAAAGATGCAATTACAATTAAGTTAAGCAAAAATAGCCAATAATACTTGCTGGTCAGAATTAGCTTGGAAGTGTTTGCCACTGTTAGCATCATGCAAACTTATACTGCATGCATCATTTGACAAATGTGCAAGACATTTTAGATACATATATTTAAATTTCTTCAAGTGTACTTTCTGGATTCAAAAAACATGTACATAAAAAGTGAGCTATGTCTTCGGTTATAACAGTAGCCAAACTATTTAGAAAATTATTTAAAACTTAAAGAACTCCCATTTAGACCCAGACATTAAGCCCTCCTCATTGGGCCCCATTCCCGTCTGTACACATGATCCGGTTTCTGCATTCAATGGCCAATCACGCCTATATCAGAGTTTTGTTCACTGCATTCAATGGCCTATCCTGCATATATTCGAGTTTTGTTCACTGCATTCAATGGCCTACCCCACCTATATTTAAGTTTTGTTCACTGCATTCAATGGCCAATCCCGCCTATATTCGAGTTTTGTTCACTGCATTCAATGGCCAATCCTGCATATATTCGAGTTTTGTTCACTGCATTCAATGGCCGATCCCACCTATATTTAAGTTTTGTTCACTGCATTCAATGGCCTATCCTGCATATATTCGAGTTTTGTTCACTGCATTCAATGGCCGATCCCACCTATATTTAAGTTTTGTTCAATGCATTCAATGGCCTATCCTGCCTATATTCGAGTTTTGTTCACTGCATTCAATGGCCAATCCCGCCTATATTCGAGTTTTGTTCACTGCATTCAATGGCCAATCCCGCCTATATTCGAGTTTTGTTCGCTGCATTAAACGACCAATTCCTTCTTCAGCCATGGTGAATGTGCGATATAGATGCAACATCTCTAATTGGTTAGAAATGTTTTTTCCCCCCCAAAAAATCAGACCATATTAAACCAATCAGAAATAAATTTTTTGTGCAAAATTGAATTTAGATGCCAAGGGTTACTAATTCAGTGCAGTTTCACTACACATGTTCTGTTCATGAAAAATCAAATGATGGCAGACAAAAGAGTGATTTTCGATGAAGATGAGGGAGAAAATGAGGAGTTTCTTAGGTTTGATCTATGAGCAAGCAGAGGAAAGACATGTACAGCAGTTGGATATTTTGTGAGATTTAGATTTTGATATAGAAGTTTCTGAGATTAAATCAGAAGAAGAGAATGAATGCTGATAGCACTGATGACATATTTCTAAAAATGTTGCATATAATTTTGTAAATAGTGTATAAAAAAGTTTTGAAAGAGTTGGACAAATAGGAATAAGATACATCACTATGTGGACAAATTCATTTGGAATAATTGGTGAAAATTTAGTGGATTTTTATTGGATATAAGAAGAGAAATTAAGAGTGAATGCATGTGCATGATGTTTACAAAATTTTCCAAATAGGAAAAAACTCTCTTGGGCATACATGCTGCTGAGGCATAGCAGTAGTGATACTGAATACAGTACTGGGGCTGAATGAGTTAGAAAATCAGTAAAAAAATTAACGAACTCCCATTTCGACCAAGACATTAATCAGTAGCAGCTGTAGAGTGTGTAATTGGAATGAAGTTCTCTATCTAAAAATAGTGTTACAAGAGAGCACTGGGTCATATTATTTTTTTTTATATTATCTGATATTTAATGCAATCTATGTAGTAGTCTGATTAATAAATATGCATAGACACCAGGAAATCTATATGATTATGGAGATATATTAATATGCATAGACACCAGGGAATCTATATGATTATGGAGATAGATTAAAATGCATAGACACCAAGGAATCTATATGATTATAGAGACAGATTAAAATGCATTGACACCAGGAATCTATATGATTATGGAGACAGATTAAAATGCATAGACACCAGGGAATCTATATGATTATGGAGATAGATTAAAATGCATAGACACCAGGGAATCTATATGATTATGGAGATAGATTAAAATGCATAGACACCAGGAATCTATATAATTATGGATATCCCTCATGTGCTTGTTTATTCTCACATGGAATTCCCTTTTACTCTCATATATTTCATGCAGGTGAGTAAAAAGGTCACATGCATTTGGTATCCTCTTAGTTTTGAGACTTCTTGGAGGATTGTGTTCCATGCACTGATGCAATCGAGAGAATTAGTTGATCTCGAGCATAGATTAATTTCTAATCCTCAAGCAATTTTCCTTTTAAGGCCACACTCTTGGGGCTAGTCAGAAACCTTTTGAATTTCACATATTTGGAAACAAGTTTACTCACTTCTTTTTAAAGCAAAAAAATTGATGGGGATAAAAAAAATTACTCAGCAAAAATAATATGCTAAACTCATCTATTTTTGGCAACTGTCACCTTGACCATCATGCTAAGAACTCCAAATTAATAGGTTCTTCCTTAGGCAAAGAAAAACAAAGCAATCAAGTTTTGCTAATGCATGCCCTGCTGCCTGCCCAACCAAATGGATCACAGCAGTGAAACAAAACTTTCATTGGTGGTGCATAAAAACTACATCATTATGCTAAACAGAAACTAGAAATGTGTCTGTATGACATGGATGAGACTCCAGTTAATAATGAAATTGAAGTACACAGTTCCAATTTAATCAGAGCCAATACTACATTCTTTTATGAAAATGGTGAAAATTCAAACTTCATGGGAGATGATAAGGCAGACAAGAACACAGTGGAACAAGACAAGTTGGATAGACATAACACTATATGCTACTCAATATGTGTGGTAATGGAATATATAAATATCCTGTTCCATAAATATAAAACCATTATCTTTAAAAAAAAATCCACACATACGTGTGTGTGTGTGTGTTTGTGCCCGTGTGCACAATCACATATAAACAAGTGAAGTTGTTTTCTTTCAATAGTTAAAACTGTCTAAATTGAAAACTTTGGAAAAAGCAAACTATGTGAACAACAACTTATGCTAACACAGCCAACTTTTGTGGAGCACCTCCTGTGCTAACAACAACAAACAACAAATATGCCAGCAAAAACATTTTGACTTTACAGGACACAAGCAACTTTTATACTACCAAGTATGTTAAAGTTATACAGTGAATGGAAAGAATAAATATAGAAAATAACACCAACAGGTTAAATCTGATGGTTGACTGGTTAGGATGACAATATGACCAATATTTAACAGATTCCCGAAAACTGGTGTAAAGGTATCAGCAAAACAAAATTAAGTAATAAATAAATAGATCTACTTTAGACAACAGTAGCTAAAACTAATGCTAGACTGACACAAATCGTACAAATGTAAACAGCACTGATGCCAGAACGATCTGAGATTTGGTAGAATTTGTTTACTCTCTATGCTGATGTGCAAACAAAAACAAAACGTGATAGATGCCTATGTAATAAATGATTATTACTTCAAGTTTCTAAAAAAAAAAACTGTTCTAAAAGAGATTAAAAAAAACCAATGCAGATGCATTGGTTAGAACTATGTATATTGGAGGCAACATGTCACCTGTCGAGAGCTTTTGTGGCAGGATTATCTTGGTTATCCATCACAGTCCCATCTGTAGCTACAATTTGGTCTTGTATCTGTGACAGTCCTGGACGGGAAGTCTTCCTATTCTTTTGCCGGTACCTGAAAAACATGAGGTACAAATGGGCCTGAAATCACTCCCTAGATGACAGCTACTTAATATCCAAATGATTGCTTTACATTTTTTTTTTTAGTTTCAACTATCTAAAATGATGATCAGCCCCATTCATGCAAACTGGAAAAGCCTTGTGCCAGAATGCTTTCTGTGAAATTTTAATAAATTCCTTCCTGCCGATTTTGAGAAGATGTTTTAATATTTTCCTGTTTTTAGTACTAATAACAATATTTAATGACATTTTGGAATCATCCTTGCATACATAAAAGGAAGCAATGCCAAAACGGTTATTTGTTTGGTTAAAATCATTCAAATTCTGTAGCAGCATCGTTTCTTTGTCTTTTCAAGATTTTTTCCCTTCTGGAATGGTGGTAATTCTCCAATATGGAGCATCATAATTTGTACAGACTTCACAGATCCTCAAGAGAGGATGTTTTTTTTTTTTGTTTTAATCAAATTTGGTTACATTCTGATACGTCATTTTTGCAAAGTAGTTTAAAGGTGTACTGTTTTTAACAATGGTAGTCTGAGAAAAGATCAGCATCATCGGCATAAAATTGAAACAATATATTGCAAGGATGCTTTCTACCAGATTTGGTTAAGCAGTGTTTGAGGCTATTGCATTTTTAGTAATCTCAGCAATATCTTACGGATTTGTGTCATTGGTACAAACTTTAAAGGCCTTCATACCAAGGCAGTCAACTTTTTTCCATTAAGTTAGACCAGTTTTCATTAAGGTGTAACAAAATATCATGTACTGCTATTATCAAGCTGTAAAACATATATTTAAAAGTCCAGAAGTGGGATCCAGCGATTGTCAACATAGTCTTCAACTAAAAGACTGTCTTTGACCTTAATTACCTCCAGCACTGTTTTACAAACTGCAGTTACACATCCTATGGAGCTCAAAAGCTTCTTGCTATCTCTAAACATGGCAAAATCATTAAACAAAATTAAATTTTTTGTTGGCCATGGTGAACGCAATCATCTTTTCTGCCACAAGACATGTTCAAATCAACACATGACATCCACTAAACATACTTGTTGCCCTTCATACTTTTTTCGATTAAGAATCTGAATATTGGATTTTATTCTTCTGACTATTAAAATGTGTAAAGAGCTTTACTGTTCCTTTCATTCAAAACCAGAATGAAAAACCAGTCTCTATTAATCTTACTTCTCTAGTTCTTCCTCTGAGTGGGCAAATGTACAGCTAGCACCACGTGGACACTTAGCTTTTTCCAGGAAGTCTCGACACATACTGGTCTTGTAGCGGGGGTGGTAGGGTGTCTGGTTCTCATGCCTTTTACTCACAGTTTTCAGAAAATCCACTAAACCCAGGACAACAGTTTCCACAGCTTTGAGAATGACCTCTAAATTCTCCCAGGAGGGCCCTGGTATATCTGTTGGAAGACAATGTAGAAAATAGAGTTTCTGAAGAGCTAAGACTATAGAAGAATACTGGTTCCCCCACCCTCCATCCTGATCATTTACTTTGACCTTTCTGAGTCTCTGTTAGAAATTTGGAGAGCTTTGTTGGGGTGGGAGATCTGAGTGCATCCTCCATCAGACAAATGGAATTCAAAAAAAGATTGCAGTAGTAGCCCAGGGTTGTCACTTTAAAGAGATGCCAACATATGAACATATTTATCAGGAATCCTAACATCAATTTTTCTGAATCTAGGCAGCC
This sequence comes from Unio delphinus, assembly GCA_029339505.1. NCBI lineage: Eukaryota > Metazoa > Mollusca > Bivalvia > Unionida > Unionidae > Unio > Unio delphinus. Next base: position 5,277,471 of record JAQISU010000277.1, read on the forward strand.
TGTCCAAAATTAATAACATGTTCATTTAATAAAAACTTTTATACAATCATAATGCATCTTCCTATAAATGTATGTACAGCTGTAATTAGTAAGGAAAAGTCCAGTGTCAATAAATGGTTATCTATTCCTCCAATTCCTGGAACATGAATTAATGGGCAAAAACAGTAGACACAAATATTCGTTTTCCTGATGAATTAACTTCTTTTTGTCTTCCCCCCAGTCTGACACCATTTTTCATCGATTGATAGTCTAGTTGACTGGTTTCTTGTTATACATTGAGAAACTATTTTCTATATCATCGATTGATATAGTTGACTGGTTTCTCGTTATACATTGAGAAACTATTTTCTATATGCTAATGGATCATATCTGTGCTTAAAAACGTTTTTCCATACCTGCGTCAAATCAGAAACCTCTTGTTCATAATCCCCCAAATTTATATTTTCTGGAATGTTGTAAATTCAGAATTAAAAATTGTCATAACGTTTGTTTTAGAATTCTGTAAAATTTTGAATAATCTCTTTTTACCCAAGGTTGAGCATAATTAGGCAACATTGTATTAGCCACTACATAAGTTGTTTTGTTGAATATTTATTCTCAGTTTTAAAAATTAACGTAAAGAAAAATATAGGCCAGGAAATTTGATTCACATGACAAAGCAACGTTAGAATAGTCTCATAAATGTTCCATTTTACAAACTGCAATTCTGGCCCATGTTTTGATTTATTAAAGATAATTTTTTTTATAACTTTGTATGAATGAAAAGCTCCCTCATCAACTTGCTGATTGCAGGCAGGTATGGTCTGATATAAGGTCGGATACATTTGCTAGTCATTAGGTATCCTATTACTGTGTGATTTCAGTGAAATCCATGTTTTTGATAGCAAATGTGCTCATTCATACTTCTCACCTAACACAACTGTCTAAATATCTAACAATAGTTGGGAATATAGGCAACTCAGACTTCATTCACCTCTCCCTCCTGAAATCCACCAAACAAGTTTAAAGGAGACAATGGAATACACAATAATTAAAGAGCTGTAGGAGATAACCTTATTTTGAAGCATCATCTCCAATCATAATGCCAATATGAAATTAGTGACACTTTTGGGGAGCTGAATTTTCATCACCTCTTATACATAATTTCCGTACCCATTCAATTATTTTCGTAATGTGACATCACAGTAACGACTCAAGTATCCCAATAGCCTGTTGCTAGGGTTCATTTCATGTAAAAGACAATACTGTTTTGCATTGCTCACAGGTGTACCGTGTACTAGCACACTAAGTAACGGCTTTGGACTTTTCCCAACAAAAAAAAAGATTAAGGTGTAAAGAGAGCATGAATAAATTATTGCATGTGAGTTGATTTCATTTCAAACACATACAGCACACTGTGCTCATTATATTTCACAAAGGAGGGATCCTGAAAAAAATGGCTGGTCTTGGATACATAAATACTAGGTCATTATTAAAAAGTGGAGCCGTTCCAAACATACCTTTGCTTAATATATTAGTCCCACCCTCAATAAACCAACATTTTCCAAATTCGCTTATCATGAGCACATTTAAATTATATGGGAATGCCTACATATGGGTCTTACTACAATGGCCATACTCTAAATAAAAATTATTAAACAGCATATCATAAGAAATTTTTTAGTGAAAATCCCTTGTTGATATACAATCCATATAGAAGCAGTAGCAATTATACGATTTTCAAGGTGACTACTATCAGATTAGCACAATGTTCATTTATGACCAACAAAACATCATAAGAAGTCTTAAATAAAAAATGTGTGTTGATGAAAGCACCAATGTCGGAGTAGCAATAATTTCAAGATGGCCACTATGGTAGCCATATTGGATATCTGACTAACAAGACCATGGGACAAATGTGTGTGTAAAGGTTCATGACAATAACCAGTGATTCAGGAGGAGTAGTGATAAACTGTGATAATAGATGGAAGGACTACATAAGCTTATCCAGTCTCAGATTACCAGAACTAATAAGCTCTAACACTGACTTGGATGGGCATAAAAAAAGGTTGTATGATATATGACCTGAAAGAGTTCTGATTTACTTTCCTGTGAAGTGGCAAAAAACTTACCTGGTCCAGGATCAATGTTTGAGAGGAACTCCAAATGTGGCCTGAGCTTTTGAAGTCCATGTGGATCTCCAGTTCTCTGCAGGGCAATCACAAGTTCATTTACACTCTGACCAAAGGTCTGTGGGGTCTGTAGCTGCATGATGATGATAATAACAATAACGTAAAGAAGAAGAAAAATCAAAGTAACTGACATTATAAATGCTAAAAAGAAATGCCTGGAAAGTAAGACAAGATGATGAAAAATATGGACTAAAATTTTACAATATATATATATATATATATATATATATATATATATATATTAGAATGAGAGTGTGAAATGGTCTTTTTACTTCCTTTATATGATCCCTATACCAAGTATTTTAAACAGTATATCTGAAATCGAGAGATGGAGAGAGAGAGAGAGAGAGAGAGAGAGAGAGAGAGAGAGAGAGAGAGAGAGAGAGAGAGAGAGAGAAACTGGTCTTTTTATCTTATTTGATAATCCCACAATGATCTGACTCCATGCTCACAAGAAGTGATAGTTAGGTTTTCAGGATAGCTGCCATGGTGACCAATTTGGATGTCAAATTAGCACCAGCTAGATAAAAACATCGTATACAGTGTTCATATGACCATGTTTTCAGGAGTACCAATAACATGGTTCAACTTGTCAAGATGGTCATACTGGATGGCATCAGTTTCATTTCGGTCCAACTAGACATCGTATCAAGTCTTCCTGTGAAAACCATGTCAATATGACATTCAACTCAGATGGAGCAGCAAAAACATTTTCAATTGGATGTCATTTCATTCAGGACAAATTAAACATCGTAAGTTTTGTAGTGAAATCACCCTGTCAATATGACGGTCTGTTCAGAAGCAGATAATAAGATTATCAAGATGGCTGCTATGGTGGCCATACTGGAAGTCCAAGTGGCACCAATATCATTAAGGACTAACTAGACATGATAATATTATTCCAGAAGAAGTAGCGATTGTCAAGACAGCCACTGTGATAGTTAGACTTGTACCAATATCATTAAGGACCAATTAGACATGATGATAATATTCCTGGAGAAGTAGTGATTTTCATGACAACCACTGTGATAGTTAGACTTGTACCAATATCATTAAGGACCAATTAGACATGATGATAATATTCCAGGAGAAGTAGTGATTTTCATGACAACCACTATGATAGTTAGACTTGTACCAATATTATTAACCCTTTGAACCATAATCTCCCCCATATTTCGGCAATATAACCCGAGCCTCCCCAGCAATTTTTGACAATTTTATAAAAAGTAAAATTTTGCAAAATAAAAGTAATATTATGCCTTAGAATGATAATCCATTTTGATATGACAGCAAATATCAAATTGTCTCTTTTCAAACATGCTTATAAAATGCTTTTTACTACTATGACTATATAACAAACTGTCTCGAAATTTCTTCATATTTCATATTTTTCATATTTTTTTTATATTTCACTCACCATCTAGCAAATAACATAACACAGGCTGGTATACCGGCCTTTCGGGCTATGACGGTAGATAGCTAGGCCGGTATACCAGCCTTTCGGGTATATACACCGTTACAACTGGCCGGTAAACCGGCCTGTCGGGTTCAAAGGGTTAAGGACCAACTTGACATGATAATATTATTCCAGGAGAAGTAGTGATTGTCATGACAACCACTGATAGTTAGACTTGTACGAATATCATTTAGGACCAACAATACCATACAATAAATGTGTGCAAAACTTCATGGCAATCGTTCATGTAGTTCAAGAATGCTAACTGGTGTACAAATGACAGGTGGAGAAAAGGCTGTCTCATGAAATTCATATGGTCTATGATCAGTATAGCTCATAATTATAGAGTATATCATTAAACCAATATATAAATTTACAAAACAACTCATTAGCAAGTTGGAATCTTAACAAAGAAATAAACCTTTATACTTGTATAGTTAAAATTACAAATACATTCTTAACTTTGATACTGGTGTCACAAAATTAGGCATAAAAATAACTGGATTTATGCCTTAGAAATATTTGACTATTTTTCGTTGTGCATGCATACAACGTTATCAAAGTGTTTTTTCAGGTAAGCGATGGAACCAACATATATCTCTCAATTGGGTACATTTTTATTTACATGAGATTATTTTGAATCGTAGTTGTATTCCTGGAGATTTGTGAATCTCACATAACAATGCAGAACATTTGAAACGTATTTGACAACCTTGAGATTGATTGAATCTCAATCCAAGTCTATACGTGAAATTTCTGTCAATATCTTACAGTGCATACTATTATTTGAAATGAGGTTTCTTTAATCTGTATTTCAGACATATTTTTTATTTATTTTCAATGTGTGAATGTTTGTATAGAGTGATTAGATCAATCGTATCTTGAGAGCGACTGAGTCATTATATTTATACATCATATATTTTTGTTTACTAATTAAGTTAATAAATTTCCAACTTTCATGCATTGTGTTAGAGTTATTCATTTAATCTAAAATCCACTCTGTTTCTATTCTGCGACAACTGGAAGAGCTGTAACAGTGTGCAGCTTGATAAATCCTTAGTGATTTCTAATTCATTAGGTATCTACCAAAATGTTTGAACACAACAAATTAACTAACATTTTAAAGAAGTTCATTTTATATGGTTGAGAATCTCATTACCATGTAATTTCATTTGAAATAAGTGCTTTAGAGGTTATAACACTAAGTGGCACACAAAAATACATTTGTGCATCTCTAAAATTCCTACCTGAAAATAAGAGAATATTATTTCTCATTTTGATGAGTGTCTAACTTAAAACTCTTAATGACTCTTTTATGATTTAAAAAAAAATAATCTTGACACATTCAATAATAGCCAAAAATCCTACGTCTCCCCAGAGCTCACATAGATGCCACACCAAACGTTGAAAGCTAATTTAAATACAAAACTTAACTATGACGTGATACATGGATAGATGGATAAGGGTTACAATATATGCCCTACCAATGTCATGATAGGAAATACAAAAGACTCATTAGCCTTAAATAAAAAAAAAACTTACTTTATCAATTATGGACTGCATGTGAGATTTGTGGGTAGAGTCCCCATATAACAAGGAAGACCACTGATCAGGAGCAATGCGTAAGCCAGCTTCCATTGCTATCTGGACAATCTGAGTGTCATGTTCTCGCCTCAGAGCTTCATAGGTACGAAACTCTTCCTTCAGCTGCATGAGGGATGACTCACCATCCCTCTTTGTCACCTATAAAAATAATAATAATAATAATAATAATAATAATAATAATAATAATAATCATCATAATAATAATAGTAATAATAATAATAATAATAATAATAATAATAATAATAATAATAATAATAATAATGATAATAATAATAATAATAATAATAATAATAATAATATTAATAGGGACTTTGTATAGCACCTAATCTTTAGAAGAAACATTAAATTTATTTAAAAATCTGCAAATGCAGCACATTTTTAAATTGGCTACACATCAAAATGCCCATTTATAAAATTATAATAAATTGCTGGCAACTCGGAACAATTGTTATTATATGACCTCCAAAGTGGCAAAGAAAACAGCATTTTCAACTATTTCTCCACTCATTTATTGGAAATGTGTTACAATGGGGATAAAGGCCCTCTACTTGAAGATTTAAGGACATTTATCATGATTTTATGTCTGCTCAGGGGCTGAAATCCACTCTTCCAATTAGAAATGATGAGAGAAAATAACTAGTCATTGAATGATTTTGTTTCCTGAAATCCACTCTTCCAATTAGAAATGATGAGAGAAAATAACTGGTCATTGAATGATTTTGTTTCCTGAAATCCACTCTTCCAATTAGAAATGATGAGAGAAAATAACTGGTCATTGAATGATTTTGTTTCCTGAAAGTAGCAAATAATTATTTATCAACGGTAATAAAATAATTTTTTTAAAAATAAATGGCAAGCAGGAAAGAAAAATACATGTTCTGAAGGGTATAAAGATAATATATATATATATATATATATATATATATATATATATATATATATATATATATATATATATATTCTTTTACATCTGATAAAATTTGAAAATGAAAGCCTATTATACAAAATATCTTTGATACGCCAAATGAGGAAATGGTGGTTGTCATTACATCCCCATCACTGACATGTCGGCACAACTTTCTAAGCTACTTTATCAAGAATATTCTCATGTCATATCAAATGTACAGAAAGTATAATGAATAGCACATTATATGCCCATCCCATGATGGCTGGCTGACTGGAGATTACTGACCAATGGTCTCAATGACCTAGGCCCAAGGTATGCCATTGTAGCTAGACTTAATATGCAGAAATCATTATTTTCTTATTAGACTTACCATGACCATAATCTCACACATCAGAATCTAAAAGTTTCTTTTTTATCTCAAGTGCAAATCATTCACAATGTTTGGAAAAGGAATACGCTTTAAAATATACTCTGCAGAATTCATTTTTTCTTTTAAACCACAATGACACTGACCTTTGCTTGCTTGACCCCAAAATAATTATGAGGTAAGATGATAGTACTGGAATAAAAGGTGCATAACTCTAGCAAATCAAATCTGGCTCTTCATTTCTGAAAAAGTGTACTGTGAATGGCAAATTATGTACTAGATAACTACAATTATTGTTTTTCTTTTGTGTCTCTTGTACAAACTACTAATCCTCATCGATTTAGCTGATTTGTGTCAAGAATTTTAACTAACTTAATATTAGGTAAGTTTCAAAAGTAAATGCATGTTTTTCATCCAGTTTTCTGTAATTATGGCATGTAATATGAACATTGCTCTTTATGCTCAAATTACGTCTTTTTACCAATTATATTAGTAATAATTATGTTCATACCTCTTTTGGGGGTTGGCATTCATGAATCTACAACAAGGCAGTTCAGGTTCATATTTAATACAATTTCATTTCTTCAGGTACCCAGTAGAAGTTTCCTAAAATTCTGACATCTCTATTAACCACTATCCCAAAAGTCAATACATACGCAACAACAACTGTTTCTGGTTTGATTCTCTGAACCTGCTAAGTTTCTTTAGCTAAAGATTTAAGAGATTTTCCCCCCCTCCCTCAGTTTTTAAAACTTTTAAGGGTTTTCCAAGGCCAGATATCAATTTCAAGGGCTTCTGAAAGACCTGATGCAAATTTTAGACCTATTTAAGAGATTTTCCCCCCTCAGTTTTTATAACTTTCAAGGGTTTTCCAAGGTCAGATATCAAGTTCATAGTTTTTCAAGTCATCTGCAAACCATGGACAAGATCAGCACAAGAATATGAAACAATACAAGAAACAAGAATATACCTTAAAACAGGAGGCTCTATAAAGAAGTTGGACAACATGCCCTATAGCTGTTTTGGAGGACTGTGGGTACTGGTTCTCAAGCCTCTGCACCACAAACAGGACCAAGACCTTTCTGGACAGGGCCGATCCATCTTCCAATGCCAGCAGAATCAGCCGCAACACTTCTTCTTGCATTGCTGTAAGAGCAAGTAATCTGAATAATAAAAGTTTTACAGGTAGACACCTGATACTCCATGACATGAATAATAAAAGTTTTACAGCTAGACACTTGATACTCCATGACATGAATAATAAAAGTTTTACAGCTAGACACCTGATACTCCATGACATGAATAATAAAAGTTTTACAGCTAGACACCTGATACTCCATGACGTGAATAATAAAAGTTTTACAGGTAGACACCTGATACTCCATGACATGAATAATAAAAGTTTTACAGCTAGACACCTGATACTCCATGACATGAATAATAAAAGTTTTACAGCTAGACACCTGATACTCCATGACATGAATAATAAAAGTTTTACAGCTAGACACCTGATACTCCATGACGTGAATAATAAAGTTTTACAGCTAGACAATTGATACTCCATGACATGAATAATAAAAGTTTTACAGCTAAACACCTGATACTCCATGACATGAATAATAAAAGTTTTACAGCTAGACACCTGATACTCCATGATGTGAATAATAAAAGTTTTACAGCTAGACACCTGATACTCCATGACATGAATAATAAAAGTTTTACAGGTAGACACTTAATACTCTATGACGAGTCCACAGACCGAACTTTGTTGAAATTAAGCCAGAAATGAACTTTTCTATACATTTAGGTCCAAATCAAGAAGACAGAATATAAATTACATGCACCACAGTTTTGGTCAATTGGTTGCCTGTCACAGAACATAGATAATGGTCATCATGGATGTCCACTGTTCTTTATAGCTGTCAAGTACAATATTGCACAACTCATTTGCGCTGTCTCTTAGATATCTCTAACATAAACTCTACCCAAGTCTCACTGTAATGAATCAGTGCAAAGCCGACTTCTAGTCCAAATTTCCTGTCTGATCCATCCTTGTTTTGAGGCATATGAGTCAAATAAATATCCTTATTTTATATTTTATTTTTAAATCCTTATTTATTCAATAGTTTCAATATACCTTAACAGGTAAATAAAATTATATACTGTACTGTGTACAGAGTACATCTTTATAAGCACGAATTTGAACATTTTGTGGGAGTTGTTGTGCATCAATGGTTTTCTTGTATATTGTACAAGTTCTGCCTGTTTTGCAGACTTGCACACCCTGGCAGCATCTCTGTGCATGAATATGTGACATATTTTCCATAAGAGCTGAGAAAGGAGTATAGACAAGCGTTGACATACCCTTTTAATGCAGACTACTAAGCACATGATGCTGTATTATCTGCCAATAGCAGATATTGATTTACTTACTAAATTTGAAGCGTGAAGATGATGAAAAACATAATCACTTAAATATTTTCAGCAGGAGTTAAACTTGGAAGATTATTTTCAGTTGATGCAGATAAATCATATATTGGTACAGTACATTCTTTCAGTCCATGATATACACCATCTAACTGTTTCAGATTGTCAAGCAGGACCCTAAGTGGTCTAAAGCGCTTTCTGTTACAGATCACTGCCGTCTCACCTTTGTCTGCGTGGGTTCCAGTCTAAGATTCAACTAATGTAGTTATGTGAGAAAGCTTGCCAGTAGCTTATCGTGGGTCAGTGGTTCTATCCGGGGGTTTTCCCAGGTTCTTCCTCCACCAATAATACTGGCCACCATGTATAGCCTATCGTGTGCTGAAAAATGGTGTTAAAACCTAAAACAACAACATCAGATTGTCAAGCAAATATTGTTATATGATCAGTTAATGTGTTACGATACATTCTGACCAGATTACGGTTTTAAAAAAATATGCAGTGAATATTGTCACAAAAGATTAAGTACAAAATGTATTTAGACAAGATTTACAAATAATGCCGACAATGTGAAATTTCTGATGTCCATAATTGCCAAAATGGTATTTAATCTTTGTTTTAATTTTTATTCAAAGCCATTTTTCTGCACATGACGCATGCCAGCCAACTGGTGGAAGAAGAACCAGGGATTACCCCCAAAAGAACCACCAATATATGGGAAGCTATTGGCAAATTTCTCACATACCCACATTGGCCAAGCTCGAGACTGGACCCCAGATGGACAGAGGTGAGATATCAGTGACCTGTAAAGTGAACACCTTAGACCACTTGGCCAGTTGGGGCCCCTTTAATCTTTTGGGGACCAAAACTAAGTTTAAAATGACCTGAACACATCAGGGACTATGAAGTAGATTTAAAAACAATAATAATCGGAGGCTTTATAAAAATAGAAATGTACACAAAAAATGCAGGGACGAGTCTATTAGTTAGTTTTGAAATAAAAAAATTTTCATTTTGTAGTAGTCATTGATTTTCCTGGACATGAATTATATCATCATTATCTTTTGAAACTGAATTGAAACGCCTGCTATCATAGCCAAAAGTTCTGAAATGAGTATCTCTGATAAATATAATTGTGTTTACTGTATAATACAGTACAGCTAACATGTATTTTTGGAACCCTACACAATGTGGTAGCAGACTTAATCCCACCCACCCCTCATTCCATAACAGATTAATACATTATTACCAAATCACCACCATGTATCAACTGGTCTGACGAGGACATGTCCACCATGGAGTGGCTGATCAGCATTATTGATTGACATTTGAGCAGCCAGCCAATCAATGTATTACCCATGGAAAGCCCAATAAATCATGAGAGACTGACAATTAAATACCATTTCACCAATCAGTGATCTTTATTTTGATCATTTGAAAAGCCTTGTATATTTTGTACATGTAGAAAACTTGCGCGTTAACTTGATAAGGCCCACCATGTTGAGCTTCCTCGTGAACAGTGAAAATTTATCCTACTGTTTAAATATGAAAAGAAATCCTCTGAGGTATTAACAAATAAATTCCAGATAGCAGCAGCTTCTTTATAATAATTATTTTAAAAAAAAAACAATAAAAAAAAACAAAACAAACAATGAATTTAAACTTATATGTGAACCATGTGTTTAATCCACAAGTAATAATGAGCCTGTTATGAGACTAAATAGGGGCCCCGAGTAGCCGAGTGGTCTAAAGAGCTTTCCGTTATGGATCACTGCTGTCTCACCTGTCTGCATGGGTTCGAGTCTAAGATTCGGCTAATGTAGTTATCTGAGAAAGCTTGCCAGTAGCTTCTCGTGGGTCGGTGGTTCTTTCCAGGGGTTTTCCTGGGTTCTTCCTCCACCAATAATACTGGCCGCCATGTATAGCCTATTGTGTGCTGAAAAATGGTGTTAAACCCTTAAACCCTAAAAAAAAAAAAAAAAAAAAAAAAAAAAAAAAAAAAAAAAAAATGAGACTGAATATACATGTACATAACCACCACCATGTTTCAAATCTGAATGCACGAGTATAGTATTTGTATGGAGCTAAATTATTATTTCTGATTGTATTTTTTAAATTTCATTCATCACAAGATAAGTTTGTTCAAGTAAATCAAGGATTTGCATAGTGTTCTTTTTAATGCAACCAATCAGAATAAAACAATAGTTTTCAAGCGTTTACCCCACCCAATTTAGAAATTGAATGGTCTCTCCCTAATAAAGACTTGGCTTCAGTGGATGTTCAACAGAACTCAAGGCAGTGACCATTGTGAACACTGTTATAAAATGTTAGCACCAGAAGATGTCTATGTCAGCTAGAAAAGGGGACATTTCTATCACACTAATGACTTAGCATGATGCAGAGTGCAATATCACTGAATTTCATATGATACTATGCAAAGCACATTGTGTGAACTACAACAGAAATACATTCAAATATGATAATATTGAGAGATGTTTTAAAAGTTAAGATTCATTGAGCCAAATGTACTTGAAATAGACACATTAGCTCTTTCTCGAGTTTTTGTTTCATGTTAATTAGAGGATTCCGTAAAAAGCAGTAGAAAACACTAAATCAATTAGAGACCAAACTTGATATTACTGCTACAAAGTGGTCTTTTATTTCCATAAATCCATATCAGATAAATGTAAATTTGACAGGTAAATTTGATACCTATCATTTATCAATCATGAAATAAATGAGGAATCAATCCCATGCCTTCCAATGAATCCATTTTAGCTGCAAAGCATTATACAAAATACAGAAATCTGCTAAACACTATTGAAAGAAAGTGGTTTGCATGTTATATTTTTATATTTTGTTGTTGTCTCAATAGCCACATGTTCCTATAGTCACAAACAGGAAACTGCATTGAAATAATTAAATGCCTTATTCCATATTTTTATATCATGATAAAAAAATGTTTTCATATTTACCTTACAAGAATGATCAGATAATAGGATGCATGCGGATACAACCATGCAAAATGTCTAAAATTTGTTGAGCATATAAGATTTGACAATTTTTCTCAGTATTATTACTTTCAACAATTCGCTTAATTAGAAACAATTACCAAACTTCTGCTGTTTGTGATGGAAACAAATGCACCAAGCCCAATGGCTGAATATTATAAACGTCTCTCAAATGCTGAAATTGACATTGACCTCTAAAGATAACATTTTGTACAATGGTCACTATCTTTATTTCTGTAGAACATCCGTTCAAGCCATTTCTTTATTAGGCAGAGACCATTAAGTTTCCAAAGGGTTATATCATCTGAAACAATTTTACCTTTTGATGCATGAAAGAATTTAAAGAATGTCCCAGTTAGAAAAAACCATAAAGTAACTGACCAGTCCCATACCATATATATGCAATCAAAATTGAGCTGAATTTTGTAGCTGTTGTGTACATGTATATTCAGCCTTGTGACTGGATCATTACTTTTTCTAGAACTAAACGTGTTTGGCATTTAAGTGTAAATTCAGAGGGGTTGGGAAGGGGGGTGTTATTATTTTGAAACAGATGCTGCTGAAATGGGGAATTTAAATATACATACATCACAGAATTACTTTTCATGTTTAAACTGCAACATAACTTTACAATGTTGCATTCTAAAGTTTTGAGATCAATTTGTATTTGCTAGCTGTAAAGAATCCACAAGATAATGCAATTTTGGACAAGTTTTCCCAACCGGACGAAAATCACAATTTCTCTATGTATCTATGGTCAAAATTGGCTAAGACTAGGGACTATGTGTATGTACCTGGTCCGAGGAACTGGCAGCCCCGAGCTCTTACTGCAGCCCAAAGATTGGAGGAGAGCTGTTGTGGGTTCTGATGTTGGAGGATGAGTTCAGTAACTGAGCGCTCCCCAAGTGACCTGGCGGCTTTCATGGCTCGAATACGTCCCTCCTCCTCCACCAACTGGCAGTTCACCAGGGCAATAAGCTTTCTCTGCATTGGACGACTCAGAACACAGTTGCTAGTGTTCAATGAGGTTGTTTTATCCTCACCATCCCCTAAGGCCAGAAAAGATAAAAACATGAAAACATGATTAATATGTCACCGATTTGCTGGAAATTATTATGTTTCCTAATAAATTATCTTTGCTCCTTCAAACAATTATCAAACTACATTATACTGTTGTGAACAATTATCACTGATGCATGAATAATACTTAATAAAATTAGTTGTAAAACTTGCCTCAGTAAAGCAAAACCTTATGTTGGAAGGGGTGCAAAATTAATTTGTAATGTCTTCTGTTAACAAAATAAGGCAATTATCTTTTTAAATTTTGTGGCTTTCAGAGCAATGTACTGGCTATGATATCAAAAGTTCATCAAGTTATCTAAGATCAAAGGGGAAATGATAACATGGTGAAAAACTGACAAGAACAAGGTCATGATAATATCCCCATCTTTTATTTTTTAAAGCATGGTGATCATAAAACTATCAGTTTCAAACCCATCTGATGACAGAGAATGCAAATTCCTTTTCAATGTATGTATAATCCATTTGCTGTCCCTTGTTTAGCTATACAATTCTATTTTCTCCAGATTATTAATGTCTAAACAACTATAATTTAACTCATTCTTCAAATTATTCTTTGATGAGCTTCTGTATCCTTTCTTAACAATTTTTTTAAAAAATGGTTAAAAATTGTGCCCTACATTTAAACAGTTCATAAAGAAGAACTTTGGTAATATTATCACATATGTTGCTCAACAAATTTACTAGCACAAGGGTAATGTGTGATTGACTGTCATGTGAGTTAATTATGTCATGATGGGAACACCACAGCACCAATTTACCCACACAAAACGAATAGCTGCTATTATTATATCCTTATTATTGGCTGTTCCTACCTTATGGATAACAAGTTGAACTAGATGCATGTAAAAATGACAATAACAAATAGAAACATCTGTAAATTTTAAATTAAACAAGAGTCTCAAGAAGGGACTGACTCATCTGACCAATATTTCTAGCTGCAGGTACTGCTGAAGTAAAAAAAACACTATTAATCCAATCTCTCAAATGATTCTTGCTTGCTGGTTTAACAGACAAAGATCTTATTCCTCCCTTGGCAATAGGGATTAACTCTAAAGACAATCAGTATATGTGACCACTACCTTAATTTTGGCACTACAATTACAAATTCATAACATGTACATACATACATTAGCATTACGATTGTGGTCAGAAATGAGAAGTGGTCGCTCATAGCAGAAGTTGCTCATAATAATTTTTCAAATTCTAAAGAGAATATTACAGCAATAAACAGAATGAATACACTGACAATGCATGTGACAACTCAATCATAAAAAAGGTACAAACAAATTTAATTTTAGGCCTTGGAAGCTATAAACTCCTCTACGACCAGTTCAGAGTAGATATGTACTGGCAGCCAAAATTTCAACTTCGAAATTCTGTGTGGATTTTATAACTAATAGATAGATCTTTATCAAACTAAAAGAACAACAAAAAAAAAAAGATTATATGTCTACCTCATCTGGTTCAAAAGTTATGGGTAAATTTCTTCTTTATAAAATGCAGTGATTTTCTTCAAAATTGTCAAATTGCATAAATGGCCAAATTAAGTAGTTGATATTATTAAAACTAACTGCAGTTTAAGTCTGTAACTTTCCAGATCTCTTACATTCTATACAAAGACTTTGTTTAATTTTTTTGGGAACTCAAATCTTCTGAAATAATGATGTAGCAGACCTGCATAATTAACGATATTCACCGAACTGGTCAGTGGCAAATACAGCCGCAAACATTAAAAATTCAATATCTTGACCATTTATTTATCAGTTTTTAAAATTTAAAGTGTATTGTGTTCAGATTGTTGTAAACTATCTAATGATTGTATATTCTGAGGATTTAAAATGGCTGCCAGTTTACTCAGTAGATATAGTTCAACCAACGATACCAGTTTAAAACCATCAAAAGATATGAAGCCCCGTATAAAGAAGTCAAAGCAAGTCCAATTTAATAAATATTATACTGCCTTGGCAAACACATGGTTCAGTAACTGCATGATATACAGGGCATTATTGATAGAAAAAAAAAACTTGTCTGATGCAGATGTGCTTTAAAGAATCTGGAATGGAAGATGGATATTAGAATTATATTGTATTGTGCATGAACATTTTAAGCAAAAATAAAGTGGCTCACAGAATGAAACAAAACAGATCACTGCAAATTTCTCACATTCTTTATTTTAACTGTGATGCTGTTCCACATCGCTGTACCATTATCTATTTATAATCTAAGCATCTAATTACGAGTTTCTGTTCAAAAGTACCCCTCACGAAAGGCCACCCGGCTAACGCGACCAGCATTTTTGTGCAATAATATAAAATTTACCCCTCACGAGCGGCATCATTTTATTTTTAAATGTATCCAGAACCAATAATTAATTCAAATCTTGATGTAAGGTAAGCAATTTTGATTATCTCTATCGTAGATACACATCTCCGAGTGTCAAGTCGCCGTTAAAAGTGTCGACTAAAGATTTATAGTATATCATTATCTATGAAAGTCGATGTTTACAGGAAATGGGCTCAATAATGTTATGATAGAGTTTGGGGTTTAACACTTATGTTGAGTTTTCTCGTTGATGATTATAACCAGACGTAATTGTTATAATAATAACAGGCTACAAATAGATTTTGTACATTGGCACACACACACAATCTTAAAAAAGACAATAGGGTACCAGACAAAGACTGGAAAAATCATGAGACAACACAAAATGGCTTCCTTTACGAAGGCTGTATTTCGTAGACTCGACACAAATTTTGTCTGCATAATTAAATCGCATACAGTCAGCAATAACCGAATAAATCATTACCAAACATTAAAATGTCATCACGTTAACGGATACATTATTTTCTAAGAAAGTCGGTTATTCTACTTGATGACATGGCGAACAATTGTATGTACAAAAGACTCGTAAACGAAATGGCTTTCCTTTACACAAATACAAGGTACCCAGCTGACTACAACATTAATGAATTAGTTTTCTCCAAAGATACATGGATTTTTGAAGATGCTCAACCAAGTCCCTAAACTTGAACTCTTGTAGGCTTGACAATTTTTAGATTTGTCATGTACATTTTCACAAGTATTAAAAAAAAAAATTAATTGTCAAGGTCTTTGAAAGTGATTACACGTTTAATAGGCAGTCAAGGTACATCAAATAGACTACACATTTCATGCGCAGTCAAGGTCAATCAAAAAGATTACACATGTTTAATGGGCAGTCAAGGTCAATCAAACAGATTACACATGTTTAATGGGCATTCAAGGTCCTTCAAACACATTATGTATTTTTAATATAGTTATGTTTAATCAAACAGACTATATTAACAAATTCTAACTTACCTGGTGAAAGGGGTTTGAGGAGAAGAGCCAATTTTTCTACACTTTTTTTACATGGCTCATAATGTTTGTTTTGGGCCTCAATGTCTGCCTGGGAGAACTCTGGGATGATTGCTCCAACAAGCTGCAGCAAAGCATAATTGACAGGCAAATCTTCAAATTCCCTCACAAATTTGGACTGGTCAAAGGGACATTTCTTCTGCTGCAACTTCATCAAGCAGGATTTGCAGATAGTATGACAACAGGCCAAACTTATTGGCTTGTACACATTCTCACTGAAAACATTGTAACACACTGGGCACGAAAGAAATTCTGTCCACTGCGGAGTCTGAATGGGCATGGTTAAAACCTTGTTCCAAAGAAGCTTAATATCATGGTATTACTGAAAAATCTGAAAAAGAAAATATTATTCTCCTTATTTGCTGTGCAAGTGTACATTTGATTAATAAAAGATATTGCAAGCTGAATACAAATCCTTCTACTGTATTGGTGATTTACAATGTTAAAGGTAACACATGAAACAAGAGTCCAGCAAGGGGACTGATGCTCCACTAGGCAAAACAGAATTTCTGGAAATTCAAATTAAGACCATTTTCGTTCAAGACCTTTCAACTGTCGAGTTTTTAAACTGTCCCTGACAATATTCATCGATAACTGCATTTTCAATTAGCAGCTGTGATTCACATATTAGCTGTCAGCTTGGCAGCATTTTTATTTAAAACAAAGTGGACATTATGAGAAGTGTTATGGTGAAAAACAAACAAGGTGATAATGATCTTCCATTTAGAAGGTCTAGTGACAACAAGATTTTTAAGATAGTCATTGTGGCATCATGTACAACTGATGCAATTTTCATCTGGGACCAAAACTAGGTATCATAAAAAGTCTAATTGTGAAAACCTCATTTTCATAGTCATTCATTTGAGAGTAGTAGAGATAACTGAATGTTCAAGAAGCAGCTTTCCATTTCGGAGTCGCAATAACAAGATTTCAAGATGGCTGCAGTGTTGATTATATTGGATTTCAGATAGGCACTCTCCATTTAAGACATCACAAGTCTTTTAGTCAAAACGTCATGTTGATGTAAACATACGTTCATCAATAGCAAATACACTCATTTTCAAGATGGACTGTCCTGGATTGGATTTCTTCTTTATCAGAGTGGGGTTTTAACTAGAGCACTTTTTATGTTGTCCAGTTAGTTTTAAATGAAAATAGCTATCTGACACTCAATATATATTATATAGGAATATGACAGTCCATCTTGTGTTATAATAATGATATAACCTCATCACACAAACTTTCTAATCAATCACACCAGGTCAATTTTGTAACATGATGCAATTTACCATCTTCACATTAGATGAAGCAAAAATTCATTCACACATACATTTTGTATAGCACTTTCTGTGTGAATACATGTAATTTGAAAATTATTAAATTACCACAATGTCCATGTGTTGCTAACAAAAAGTTCAATGTCGATTTCAACTCACCCTTGTGTTAAATTAGTGTTATTACAGTATTTAAAAAGTGTCTTTTGTTGCCAAAAACTCTAATCTTTTTTATCATTATTTGTAATATATTTTATCACATTTAATAATATTTCAGTAAATTGCTTTTAAATCTGATATAAAGAAATGATCAATTGGAGCAAATATCGGTCATAAAAAAAAGGACATACAAAGATGTGCAAAGAAAATTCAAACAGCTTACGGACAGTATTGTACTGCGCTATTTTCTTTTGAATAGTTTGTTAAGCATTTGCTACACATTTGTCTACCCAGGACTTGGTATGTCAACCATGTTTTTCAAGTCCCATAATTTTGAATTTCATTTTTTAAAATTAATTTTATCAGTTTTACATGCATGTAAATGCTCTTGATTTCAAAATGCATATTATTTTGCAATTAATATATGAATTCACAATTTAAGATTATATGTGTGATTTGAATTTTTAACGTAGCTTTTCAGTCATATTGATACGATGTCTGCAAAATGGCAGTTTATAGTGATGTCTAGCACTTTGGCATCATGTCGCAGATTTGCAACATGATGTCCCACCCAGTCACATTATCCTGACACCAAGCCGATCAGTCCTAACACTAACCTCTTAATGCTGAGCACCAAGCAAGGAGAGATGTAAATACCACTTTTATAAGTCTTTGGTATCAATCGGTTGGGGTTTGATCATACTACCTTCTGCATCCAAGTCGGACACTCTAACCACATGTCTGTGGCATGATGCCCTAGTGCTAGACATCACTATAAACTGCATCACTGCAGACATCGTAGCGATATGACTGAAAAATTGTTAAAGCTACACTAAATATCCTAATCAAACAAACAAAAACATCTGAAAGATAACACTGTTCATTTTCTTCAAAAAACTGGTTCTGATGATAGAGGGAGAAGATAAAAGATCATAAATATAATCTTCAGTGATGACAAAGACGGATGTGATTTTAGTAAGGTTTGTTCAATTCAGTTGGACAAACAAACCTGGCACTCAAAATGTGTAACGGAGAAGAAATGAAATTTCAAGAAATTTCTTGCTACTTCAATCACTCTGGTAGCTGAATCCAGATATATCAATTCATCAGCTGGAACATATAAGTAAAACAGACCTGCCATCCCTGACAAGTCCATCTCAATAACTTGATTAAGGCAGTTGATTATTTTTCCTCAAGATAAACCAGTTTTCAGTACGGTGTAAGAAAATATCAATAACTGCTAAAGCTGAAAAACATATATAATGTTTCATGCTTCGACGACAAACATTATTTCAATATTTGGAACAGAAAAGTTTGTCAAGTCTTATTTACCACTAGTACTGTTGCACAAACTCTAGTAAATGGCCTGTTGCTATCTCTCAACCTGACACAATTCTTGGAAATTCTTTACAATTAACCTAACGTAATTCTTGGAATTCTTATCCATTGCACATGACAACAGTAATCCTATCTCCCACCACGAGATATACTGAAATTGGCATGTGATGTCCAATAAACATAATTGTGTCCTTTAAAGCTTTTATTCACAAGAATTTGAATACTTCTTTTTATTCTTCTGTTGGTGATTATTTACCCTTTTCTAAAAGCTTTAAAAATTCTATATTCAACATTTTGATCATGCAGACACATCACATGAACAAATAGGTACAGTTTAAAGCATCTGGGATAGTGCTGTACAGTTTGTCTTGTTCCCTGACTAATTTCACTAATTCAAAGATGATCCAAATAAAACAAAGATTAACCAATTATCCGGATTTGTTGGCAACAATCATTTTTTCTTTAGTTTTTGCTAGCCACAAGTCAATATTTTCAGGGCAATTTTCGTAAGACAGCAAAATCTTAAAGAGTTGGCAGGTCTGGTGAAAGCGACTGAAACACTTTTTAGTATAAAAAAAACCAGGTCAATTGAAGTGTAAATGTATGTAATCACCTTTACAATGTCAAAATTTACCAAAAAGGCAGTATTGTGCCTTTAACAATTAAATTGTTTATCCGTTATGACAGAAAACTAGAAAATGCCTATAATATTATTAACTCTGCCCATGACCGTCAATTATCAGATAATGACATTACAAAATAATTGAATAGCAGAAATATTTGATAGCTCAACCCATATTTTAAATGGGTGGCAATTACATAAAATGGAATTTAAAAAATTGCTCAACAAAATCAGCAGCAAAAATTACAACCTGAATTGATGCAAATAAAGAAATAATTATTAGACCCACGTAAATATAGAGTCTATAGACAAGTTAAGTGATGAATAGAAACATCTTGGTATATTTGGGTATATTTAAATACAGTCTGGGATGTCTTGGTATGTATTTGGATAGTTTTTGTGTATGTGGGAGGGGTGGCACGATTTACCCAAATACTGCCCAAATATACCTAAATACTGCTCAAATACTGTCCAGAGTCAAGCATGTGATACATTTACTACTAAAAATTTTTTTTAATTCATTGTCAAGTTAAGTTATGGGTCAAATTAAATACGTTAAATGACTTAAGCAGCTAGAAATTCATTCTACGAAACGTTTTGGACATCTCCAATAACCATTTTCTCGGAAGTTATTGGCGGCGTTGGGACTACGTATATATGTCCCTAATATGCTCACTTAATTGCTGATGTCTATATTCTACAACAAAGTTTATTTTATGTTTTTTTATACACACCTTCAACATTTAGATATAATTAGCTATTGGCCTCGAGTGTGTCCCCCCAACATGGCTCTTTGTTCGAAACATTCAAAGACTTGTGTGTTCCTTTTCCCATCCTCTAATATTTATGTGTTGTATTTTCGTTAAAAAATCAAACATATTTTTTAACAGAACATGTGTTTTTATGATCGTTTATAGTTTCTATGGTTTTCTTAATTTGCTACTTTCCTGGATGAATCGTTCGTTGAGGTTCCTGTATATACAGGCCCCTAATTTCCACCTTATTACTCTCTCATTACTGTCTCTTTTTCATATGTCTTTCCTTTTTTTTTTTTAGGGGGGGGGGGGGCAGCCCACCCCCTTCCAAAAACTAAAAAGTTGTGTTTCATGTGTGTTGTGTTCCCCCAGATGTATTGTTTGTGTTATTTATTTTTATTTCCATTTAATTCTTTCTAACTATATACATTTGTTTTTGTTTGGATCGCCTTTCCTATTTCAAATCTTTCCCAGTTTTCTAGTTAAATTTAAATACCTTATCAGATCTACATGTATTGAGTAATGACCTCTAGGTTGAGTTGATTAGCAGAATGATAACTGGGCCCTTGGGCAGGAATTAATGATAACTATTAGAAAATGTAAACAATAACAGGTAAATTGTCGGCAAACACATAAAATGAAATGAAAGGAATTGCCAAACATGATCAGCAAACGCAAGTGCTTCTTCTCGAGGATTACAACAAGAAACCAAAGAAAGAAAATGCCAATAAAGGTGATCAAGCGGCAAGCTCTCATTTCCTCAATTAATATTCGTTCACCAGCAACCTGCTTAAATCGGCCTCGAATTGCTTTTGACTTCATACTCAGTACTGACAATTGCCGGCATGTTTTCTTTGGAAAGTTTTGTATTTTTTATCATTAATAAACTGCTAGACAGTCCGTAAAAAAAAGCATTACTGTTAATTACAAGCAATCAAATGCAAGGTATATAATCTAAAAGTTTCATCACATCGTCTCTCATTTTGAAACTAAGCTTAAATACTGCAAATTTCTTATTTTCTTTATTCTGTTTTGGTGATTCTTAAGTAAATCATGGCTAATTTCAGTATAAAAAAACGCGGAACCTGGTTTCCATGTGGTGGATGCAAATCAAATTGTTCAAATGACTGTGTGAAATGTTCATTGTGTAAGAACTGGTATCATAACAAATGCCAAGAAATCTCAGACGATGAATTGAAAATGTGGGGAAACATTGCTCTGGAATACGAGTGCATTTCGTGTTGTACATCAGACGGTAATGAATTTGACTACCTGATGGGCATGCATCGTCTGCAGAATGTAAGTATCTGCATTTGCTTTAAAATTTGTAATAATTAAATCACTTAGGCTGGCACACGCAAAGACAACTTTCTTTTCTCAAAGCATTTTTTGTATAGATCCCTATTTATGAGTGTAATCATCATGCATCATCATGGATTATCAACCAATTAAATGACCATTTTATCTTAGAAAAAATGCATGAAGTTTAACAAGTTAATTTGTCTAATGTTTCAATTTCTTTAAATAGCATAAATGTGTGATATAAGTATGATGCGACCTGATCACTCAACATTGCAAATCATTCGCACCAGTGGATGTTTATAACATGATGAAATGTACAATCTTCACATCAGATGGAGCATAAATTGATTCACATGTGTATTGTATAGCACTTTCTGTGAGAATACTGTTTTAAAATTGTTGTGCTACCATACTGTTATATTGCCCATTTTTTTCCATGTTTAGTTAGACTCATGCTCATATTTGAAAGTGTCTTTTGTCAAACAGAAATTGGAATCTGCTTATCATTATTTGTTACATATTTTATCGCATTAAATAATAATGCAGATAATTCACGCAATGAAAATTATGAAAGTAATATTGGATAATTGATGTAGCACGTATATACTGTACTAGGCTACTTGTGGTTGAACCACGCGATAACAAGCGTGCATCTGCTTACAGCAGCACTTAACTACTTTATAACTTAACTTTTGTATCAACGTCACACGTATTTATTTATATAATTCGATATCATTTCAGGATCATTCATTCTCTTAACATTTAAGTAGTTATGTTTAGAATGTTACATGAGGAGATTTTATTGTCAATACAAAACAAGGAGAGAAAGGTAATTTTCCATTTTTAAATATATAAATAAGTAAAGAAAAGAACTATAACGATCAACATATAGACAAATCAGTAGTTGTTTGCACACAACGATTAATAACATTAACGTGTTTAATAAAACATATAGTCCACCGGCTTCATCAAAAGCAATTAGCTGCGCAACTTTAAAAGGTTTCTCTAGTGTCCGCAAAAATTCAAACGCAGACTTAACGCAGTCGAACAGGTTACGTATAAAACAAACTATTATCGATGTTCCACCACCCACCCATTTCCTATGATTAGTACATTATCAGTAAACCTTCCACAACCCCCATATGTAAACGAAGGCAATTGGGTTAAACCCTCCTTTCCCCTCCATGCGTACGTACTACGATTCTTACCATATGAACATATAAAATATATACTCACAATCAATTTTCTGCTGATTTTTTTAATGACAATTTTTTATTTATTTATACAAGTGATGATATTCAACTGTTTTGAGAAACTGCTTTATTACTTAGTTAACATAATTAATTATCATGTTCTGTGTAAATAAATATTTACGGCAAACAACGAAGACAATTTTTAATATAAATTGTCTGTGCTGACTTTACGTGTCTATTTGCGTTTTTGCATATTAGTAATGTCTCAACAAACTCAAAATCTGTATTAATTCCATTATTTATTGACTTATTTAATGCGGTTTTCTTTTCTCTCTAGGCAGCGGCATCAAAGAACATACAGAAACTAAAGGAGGCTGTTCAGCGAGAACTAATGTTCAAAGTGAAACTACAAATTCCAAAGGAGCCAACTTCTTTTTTGCCAGACGCTGATCCAGTTGCTGTTGAGGTGATGGACAATTACGTCGACCACATAAATGGAATCCCCCTGATGACAAGTGGTGATGGAGACTGTCTCTTCAATGCCGTCTCTATCTTGCTTTCTGGTAACGAAACCACATAAGTGAAACTAAGGTACCACATGTGTATAAAACTTGTTACAAGCTGGGAACAATACATGATGCATCCACAGAGACCTCAAATACAACTGCTTTGTAGCATTACATACAGTCTTGTCGGGACTCTGCTGTCATCGGAAAATTCTCAAATGCTTGGACAATTATAGCTTTGACAAATGAGATTAACATGAAAATAAGAGTGATATACCCATACGCAAATGGGACCAACGATATCACCTACAAAACTTTGATCACCGAATTCAAACCGTCTGGAACTTTTGATAACAGACGGCAGCTAGCAATCCTTTGGTACAAGAGTGGACATGTACCCACACCAGGACCAGGAAAGTGGTACACCATCAATCACTTCACAGCTGTTATTCATGTGGTACATAAAATAGCGTATCCATCAACCGATGACAATGCTGTTGACTATGGTGTTAGCCACAAATGCAGACTTTCAACATCCTCTTCAGTGGCATCTACAGGAAGTTTAACCCCCAAAAGGAATTGCTCTAATGTATCACTAATATCAATGGAAAGTGAATTTTCGTCATAGAATAACTTCGACAATCTTCAAGAATTAACTGATGCGGACACTGATAATGAAGCATATATATATTTTACCAAAGAAAAAGACCAATCCCTTGCCATTGTACCCCTGAGTATTGAGCACCAAGAATTGATGGAAAATCCAGGAAACAGGTTCTTGGAAAATGACGAACTATTTAAAACGCTTTTACGTGAAGATGCGCCAGCAGAAAGAAAACCATTGGGTCACAACTGAGTGAAGGCGGAAAACGGAACGACTTTCCAGATGACTGTGGGCCATGGGACTCTAACTCGGGCACCACTGTAAACCAGGTATTCGTTGTAAATAAAGAAAACAAATTAAAAAATATTTTCAAGAAATATGGTCACATTTTCCTGAAAAAGATTGTTGAAAAAAGGTAACATATGTTTCAATTGATCCTCATCCTACAGATATATTAACTCTTTATCACTACTACACCAAGCTAAAAGACAACGAGAGCTACAGGAAAAGAGTTACCAATGTAACTGAAGCACCTGAATTTCTTAGCCATTTAAAAACCCTTGCGGTGATTGAGTATGTAGGTGTAAAGAAATCAAATTCAAATCACCCGCATGGAAACTAAAAAATTGGTGAATCATATACAAGAACGGATCCACGTATCCTCCAAATGGCATATGAAAGTGGGGAAGAAGGCGACAGAAGTGGTAAGCAATATGGCTGATGATGACAGTTTCGTGGTCCCTAAATCAGGTCGCCAACTCCAGGATAAAATCTACAGAGAAAACGCAAAGAAAATACCTCATAGGGTGCCTGGAAACAATATTGCAGACGAGATATTGACAATAATCGGAGAGTTACATGAGAACCCTTTCGTCCAGAATGTTACAATGATGAAAGGCAAATATTAGACTTAAAAAAAACTGTTTAGGGGAGGAAGGCAGTGTGATCGGCATCAACAGAACGTTTAATCTTGGTAAAGTGTTTGTAACAACAACGTGTTATAAGAACAGAAGCATCATTAGCAGAAAATCTAACCGATAACCAATTTTTCTTGGACATCTTTGTCTTCACTGGGATGGTGAGCAACGTAGTTATCACCATTTTTTTTCCCATGTTAGAGAAAAACTAGACTCACACAATTTGACTTTTGGCACCAATGATGAGAAAGCAATACGAAATTCTTTAAGAAACAATTTCCCCAAAGCAAATTATTTGCTATGTACAAAACATCTGAAAGATAACATTTTGCATTTTCTTTAAAAAAAAAACTGGTTCTGATGAAAAAGAGAGGGAGAAGATTATACATATAATCCTCAGTGAAGACAAAGATGGATTAGTTTTTAGTAAAGACAACCTCAAGTTTTCAAAGCGAGAAGACAATCTCTCTATTTCGATAAATATCCGAGATCTAAAACTTATTATGATACATATTTCAAAGGTAAAATTTTATTACATGTTTACAAACCATTAAAAACAAATTTTATTTCTAAGTTATGGACCAATAACAATGCAGAGTCCCTAAACAATCGTTTAAAACAAGTAACTGAGTGGAAACAGCTAAAGCTCCCAGAACTTATAGACAGATTTTCTTCTGTTACAAAAACGCAGATCATAGACCTACGTCAAGCTTTGTATGGTGCTGGAAGCTATAGGCTTTTTGGTCAGTCTTTTCCTTTTCTTTTGGACAATCAAACCTGGCACTCAAAGAGTGTAATGGAGAAAGAAAAAATTTTCAAGAAATTTCTTGCTACTCCTATCGCCACAGTAGCTGAGTCCCGCTATGTCCATTCATCAGACGGAACATACAAGTGCAAGCGACCGAAACAAACTGCCGGACGAAAATCGGGACAATGGAAGAGACCAAGAGCTGAACAGACAGCAATTATAAAGCACAGATAGTTAAAACATTTTTAATTAATGTATACTTAATTAATGCATTGTGAAATAAATTATATAAGGCTGTAACTGCGTTTATTGCTAGTTGTCTGAAAATTGCTATTTTAATGTATTTCTCCCCTTTAATAAAAGATAAAACATAAAATTATTTTAATTTTAATTTGACTTTACATTTACAACTGTATATGCAGGTAGTCACCTTTATAGCGTCAAAAGTTAACAAAATGGCGCAGTATTTGGGTATATTTGGGCAGTATTTGGGTATACTTGGGCAGTATTTGGGTATATTTGCTGAGTATTTGGGTGTCTTTGGGTAAATCGTGCCGCCATATCAGGGTCGAGATCTTATACTATGGCTTAGTCGACGTCTTAAAACGTAGAACTTATACATGACCACCTTGGTGTACCTTTACTGTAAACATAAACATAATAGCAAACGAAATGAACTCAATACTGGTAATTCCTTATTGGGTAGGTAAGTAAAGTTGTTTCGTCAATACTTAATATGATGGTATGAATCATTGAATGGAAAATTATCATGTCAAAAGAAATCGTACCGCCCAACTTATGGAATTCTAGCTTTCCACAGATTATAAGCTTTTTAAATGAAAATATGATACGACTCTTTTTTGATTTGTTTTGGTCCCAATGAATATCGATAACAACAAATGCTTCCAGTGATCATGTTCTCTGTACGCTCTCTACCCCACCCCCTTTCTGACAGTTGTACTTCATGACGACGTAATCAAAGGATTCCACGAGCATTAACTCACCAGTATATAATATTTCATCGACACGATGAATTACATAATCCAGACAGCTAGAATCAAAATAATAGAGACAGCTGCATGTTTGTAAATAAAACAAATTATGGAGATATTTCTCTCCCCAGTATGTTATCACTTCTCCATAATATCCGCCATATTGATTTCCTAACCAATCACATACCAGACGGAACTAGTACCGTCTAGTTTAAGCTGGGAAGTGTCATCTCCTGTACGCTAGCTAGATTCGGAGAGATTCGGAGAGAGATTGATTTGATTTTCGCCAATCCAGTCTCAACTTTAGATGAAGAATAAAAAAAAAAAAAGAAAAAAAAAACGCTTTTGCTTGAAAGAAAAACACAGAATCCGTGACACCCAGCATAAATTTCAAGATTTCAACTTCTAAAAAAGAAAAGAATAAAAAAAATTTGAGAATAAATTCTATATTTCACTTACATTAAAAGCCTCTTTATTTACGTCTTACTTATATTGGATTAGAGACTATCGCTCGTATGTGCATGTACCCCTGTTTTATGCATAAACAGAATGCTACTTAATTGCTCCCGGGGGGGAGGGGGGGGCGATGATTTGAGCCACGTCTCCCAGACATGTATGTGCTCACAGTGCGCTTCTTTCAAATCCAATAAGTCATATAATTTTCCTAATTCCTATAATAGGCTCAACGTTAATAATTTAATAATAGTGCTTATTTCATGCGGGTTACATGGCAGATGCTAATATTCCATATAACTTTATTTAAAGAAATCTACAAGGAAAAGAATGTTATGTAAAAAATAAAAATCTATACGAATGTATAATAACTGGTATAAATAACACACAATAAACATGCATACTTAAATTTAGCCAATTTATCAGAGGCGTAGCTGGGGGAGTGGGTGTAGGGCGGAACGGTATGCAGAGAACTCGCCCCATGGAGATCTCGCCCTGGGAGAACTCGCCCATGGAGAACTCACCCTGGGAGAACTCGCCCCAACCTATCCGGAGAAGTCGCCCCTGGGTGGTTGGAGAAGTCGCCCCACTTCGTCTGGAGAAGTCGCCCCCAAACCCAGATAACCTTTTTATAGCAGAATTAAAACATCTTTTACATGGTTCATTTTTAGATTTTTATTTATACGCGATCATAAAAGAGATATTAACTGTAATCATAAAAACAATATCATAGTAATATTTCTAAGACTATATTCAGTCTTTAAATAATCTAATGAATGACGACAGTATAGTGATTAAAAAGGATGATTAGTCAAACACTATCATTATTATGAATCAAGAAGATTATTTTAAATAAGTTGAACGTCAATTAAATGACGAAAACTACTACAGACATATTGGCGAAGATCCGTCAATAGAAATTAAATAAAAAATTTCAACATTCATTAATGAGATGGTTACAAAAGAAAAATTCCGTATATGAGGAACTTGATACTTTTCCTCTAGCATGCGTACACCTCAATTCTACATATTAACCAAAACTTATAATGAAATCATATATTAAAGATACAACAACTTTCATTAAAAAGTTGAAGTCTATTCCACAACTAACTGTTAATTTCAATCCTGGTATTATTAGATGTAACATCACTATATACCAACTTTCCGCATGCAGTTGGTATTGAAGCGTGTACAAATGATGATTACAATCCTAATAATAGCCCACTATCTTGTGAAGATATTTGTATAATATTAAAAATTATCCCGGAAAATTATTATTTTCAATGTAATAATACGAAATACATATACATAATTGGTACGGCAATGTGTATTAATATGGCTCCTTCATACGCTTTCCTTTCATGGGTAAATTTGAAAAGGACTTTCTTCAAAACAAAAAGTTTAATTCATCCCTTTGGTTCAGATTTATCGATGACATATTTATATCTGAAAGCAGTCAACCGAAGAACTGTAAAATTGTATTGATCGCCTAAATCATTTTCACCAGACAATTAAATTTTCTTATACTGCATTTAGTACGCATGTTTCATTTTTAGATGTAAATGTGATATAAAATATTGATAACACTATCTCTGCAAACATTCATATCAAGGAAACTAATATCCACCAATATGTGGAATAATCTTCATGTCACCCCATGTCATGTAAAAACGATATAACACATAGCCAGTCGAATAGATACCTACGTATTATTTCAGATGATTGTCAATTACAAAATTCGTTGAATAAATTCCAAACATATTTACAAAACAGAACTTATCCTACACATATCATTGATTCTGCGCTGAACAAAGCCTGTAATATTACTCAACATTGGACTTTAAACAAAGCAGTATGTACAATATAGAGAGATGTAAATCCTTTCAGAATACAATCGAATCCTTCATTATCTAATCTACGTCGTATAATTAATAAATTTTAGTCTGCTAAATTTATCAAATAAATTTATCTATTTACCAGTGTAAAAACACTTTACAAAAATAAATCAATTATCGCTTAAAAAGACCCAAGAATTTGCAAGATTTTTTTTTATTAGTACTAAACAGACCAAAAAAAAAAGAGAAAAAAAGAACATTTTCGTCATCTAAATGTAACATACACCGGTGCTCAAGATGTGCAGATATAAGAGAAACTACTATGAATAATCATCGCTTTCATATATAAAATTATAGAGATCCGCAGTTTTCATCTAATATTTCAACACAGTTTAACACCAATAATAACTCTCTAAGCGAATTGTCTGTCATGCGGATATTTTATAACCAATGAATATCACAACATATGTCACTTTAAAATATGGTATGCATCAACAATAACCATTTATTTGGTTGTATTATTTATAATAAAACGTACAAGTCAATTTTGAGCACCTTTTATACTCACAAAACCCTTTGTTTTACAAAAAAAAATCGCCGTGCATAAAAAGTGTTACCTATGTATCATGACCTTTTTGGAATGATAGACGTATATTGATATAGCAAAAATGTATGCATTAAGGAAAGAAACGTATATAATGAGTTAACGTGTCAGCGACAATGATTTGTGCCTCATTAGTTAATTTGGGTCTAGTACGCGTGATCACGGTGTTATTATATATTAATAAATAACATAATCTTGTTTATTTTACATTGGTAATTTAGTAGTGAAATATTTTTTAAAATTCTCCTTTAACTTAAAACGCATCTAATGATTTGAAGAGCAGAGCGAAAGGGTCAGAAAACACTTATGTTTCGTTAAGTGCAGAAGCGAAGTTGATCAAATGGGAAATCTGAAGGAAAAAAAAATGCAAATTTTATAGATTTAATAAGTTACTAAGTTGAAGAATAACAACAATAAATGAAGCCTTGACAACCATGTGGCGAAATCTCAGAATTATTATATATTATCCTTGGGGCGACTTCTCCGACCACTATGGGACGACTTCTCCGAACACCTGGGAAGAGTTCTCCCGAAGCGAGTTCTCCATGGGGCGAGTTCTCCCAGGGCGAGTTCTCCGCTATTCGGGCGGAACAGATGTCTCTGGGCGCCAGACTAGTGGGGGCGCCAAAATAGGCTTTGAAATAGGTTCTCTGTGGAATTTTTGCTGCAAATATGCAAATATGCATTAGTTTTTTCTTCTCTTTAATATCCGTTGGTGTTACATTAGGTTACGATGATTTTATTGATGAAAATAATGGGTTTCAGAGTTGAGGGGGTGGGGGCGTAAATATTAATCTTGTAACGGGCTCCAAACACTCTAGCTACAACTCTGCAATTTATACTCACAAAACACACATTTACACTTGTACAAACGTGCAATAAAGACATTATATTACACTACATTTTAAAAAATTCCCAGAGAGAAAGCTATGTTTTTTTATATTTTTAAAAAAAAAAATGTATCTAACACCTCTGCTTGTTTACACACGCATATACATGTACTTATGATTATACACACGAGCACATTGATTTCAATCACACAATCCATACACATGCTTTGAAACACGGATAGAAAAATATAATATAAACACAACAAAACAGCTACACACTGAGACCTAATAATGAATAAACTTATTAATAAATAGCTTAAGAGATAACACGAAATGTTGCCGGTAGGTGATGCTCCAGTCGCAAAATATTCAGTAAGCCATGTCAAAATGACTGGTCCATATTTATGTTACGACCTGACCATAGATTGCACGTGTCTAGTTTGTTGTGGAATGGCATTCCATATGACTTTAAACTGTACAGGTCATACAGCTTGTGGGAAGGTATCACGGTACCAATAGACCTCAATGCTAATGTGTTGTGAAATAAATATACTTTCTATCCTACTTCAGCATGCATGTCACACGCTGTCATTGAGAACAATGTTAGATTGTCAATTTGACAATGATAGAACAAGGTACTCCATTGCATATAAGAGAGATAACTCTGCTGGAACTAGACAGGGGTGCCAAGAGGCTAAACTTTTTTTTTTTTAAGCCTAACAAGAAAGTACAACTCTCACATAATTCACCAATCATAGCTAGTGTTGTTGTTTATTTCTGAATGCAAGGTTACCCACCTGGACTTGCGCAATTAGTACCATTATACCCGAAGGCATGTTGTTAATCGACGCCCGACCGTTATCCGTCTGTCGGGTAACACAAAATTGTTGTCACTATTCGTCCTAAACTACTCCTAACGATTACCTGGGAATTTGACACACGTATTCAACACATTGTCTAGTTCATCCTAATTTAAAATGGTGCTGCTCGGACATCCAATATGGCCGTCCAAATGGACATCTTGAAAATGTTTAAATCGCGTCTTCATCTGAATGGATGGCTATATCAACAACGGAATTTACCAAAAGTCTTCTCTTACGGTCTAGTTGATCTTTAATGAAACCTTTACTGTCCTGACGTTCAACCAGGTCTCATTTTCAGGATCTTGATACAGCTGCTCCTCCTATACACGGATACTCGTATCAGCATTTTTTGTTATACTAAAAAAGTCTGACTGGTCCTTAATGAAATGTCGCCGCTCAAAAATAGACTATAACCGTCATGGCAGCCATCTCACAATTATTGTTATTACAACTCTGCTAGAACAGATAGTCAAACTGACGTGGAGTTTTCACCAGAAGACGTCTTATGTTGTACATTTGGTCTCAAGTGGAAATCGTGCTGATCTGACATCCAATACGTGTACCACTGCAGTTCAGAATGTAGCCTTAGGAACATATTTTACACTGAATATGACCTTAGGCAATACTGCTAACTGTTATGTATATTTAATTTGTATTGTGTGATTGACCTTTGTTCATAATTGATGGTAGGATTTGGTGTAATGTAAAGTAAACGTTTGATTGGTTTTTGGTTCTAAATACAGCCTTGATTCTGACCTTAGAGAATTCTAGAAACGAATTGTGTTTGCAGTTTGATGGAATGTTCCATAAAGATGACTCTCATCCTGGTCCTCTTTTTCCGTGATTTAGGTTGTGTGGCGTTTGCAAAGGTTGGGGTGGGGTAATAACAGCTGAATCATACACTATCAAAACTGAGAAAATTAAATTCCATACAATATCAAAACTGAGAAAATTAAATGCATAATTAGCGACATGCAACTCACCACGCAGTTTTTGCAAGGTATTAAACGTTAGCATTGTGACAAAGCCTGCGGGAAGCTTTTTTCCCTTCCTAAATCAGCACGAGAATATGTACATAGGTAACAACTGCACCAGGCATTAAATCATGTACGATAAAATAGTCTCCATTTATGTCTGAAACATACATGTAGTCACTAGTATTTAGAATCTCAACAAAAGACATTTAAGACCGGGAGTGAGTGTAGGGGCGGGAGAGCAGCACTATATAGCTAACAGTTATCCCTTCTCGAAATATTATATCGCTATTGTTTTTCTTAGTTTAAATTAGTAAAATGAGTGCGTACATATATGCTGAGACAACCAGGTACGTCATTTTTTTGGGGGGAGGGGAGGAAAGTACATCAATTTTACAGCAAAGCAAATTCAGAGGAGGTAAACACACACCCTCCCTCAATTACGTTCATGGAGACAGCACTGCTGGACCAATATGCTAATATGTCAATACGGTAGCGTTGTTTAGATACAGTTACAACACTTCAAGCAGTGCCAGTTTTAAAGCCGATTGGAATGAAAATCGGTCCCCGCGCATGAATACTTTTTAAAACATAAAAGAGAGAGCGAAAGTAATTTTAAAGCGATAGGAGAAAAATTTAAATTCAAAATCATATAAAACTTGTTTAAAAGTTTATTTCCAAACTGCCGTGTTCACAGGAGGCCCCACGAGTAAATCAGGGATGGCGGGGCGCAAAATTGTTCCAAATCGAGCCCACGCGTTTACCAAGTCCGTTGTTGATTTCTAGGAAGTATTAAATAACGAAGGCTCAAACGATGTGTTTACAAAACAAATTCCGTGACTGAGTGTATTTACTTCGCTATATTTGGCTTTCGATGTTTTGCTTTGCAAAGGCGTGCATCTCGTACTCTAAGCTATTTGTCTTGAAGACTGGTCTCGGCGATATAATTGTCGGGTTTGACCAAACGAAACTGAAAGTGCCCAAGGACAATTGGACTTCATATTTGATTTGTTTATAAATTCTGGTGTGTCTATATTTATACACTTATAAATTAATATATTACATATATTAGAGCTGAGCGGCAAAATAATGGCTATATGGTGCCAATTAAAAAAGTAAAGTTCGAAAATATGTAGAAATGAAGAATCTGATATAAACCTTTCCAAAAATGTAAATACGAGCTAAATTGTTTTCGGTGTGTGTGTAAAACTTGATGGGCTTCTTAATTTTCGTATATAGGCTACAGTAATTTGCCTCCCCAAATGACATTCCTGGGACCTACCATTTAATTGTCCGGGGGTTGGGGGGTGGGGTGAGGGAGCCTGGGATTTATTTTTCACGCAAATTTTTTTCCTTCCTTTTGTCTACAAAATAAAAAATTTTGTCAATGTACACCATAGATATAATTATTTATTTATTTATTTTTTTACACAACAAATCAGATCAAGAGATTTATTCCAAATATGTTCAATCGACGACATTCCGGACAAATTATTTAAGTATGTCGCTCGAAAAACTCGGATTAAATCCTTGTATACTAGCTTCATCGTTAGCAAACTATTACTTCTGTGTAGTTTATGCAAGCTGATTGTAAAAACATAAGACTCTTATGCATCTATGTTATCACCAAATACTCTTCTGCATCAATGTTATCACCAAAGACTCATACACATTGATGGTACAGTATCACTAAATACACCAAAGCCTCTTGGGCATCGATGACATCACCAAATACATCAAAGACTCTTGGGCATCGAATGTATTACTAAATACATCAAAGACTTATGAATCGACGGCATCACCAAATACACCAAAGAATATTAAGCATTGATAACATTAGTTACTGTGGAAACACCACCTGATAATGTATACAACGATTCAAAATATGGTTGATGATGATTAACAGATGATGAACTTGTTTATAGTATAACATTTGATCATATACCTTCAGATTATGTTGGAAAGAAAACACCATTATCATTATCTATGAGTGGTGTTAAGATACTTGAAGAACATTGAAAGAGCCGCAATAAATAATTATATTTAAAAAATGCCTGATGAAAGAAGTCTTTTGGTAACAAAGCAGGAAATCATATCAGAGACAATGAAGGCAACTGGAATCGCAACTTAAAGACTAAACTGTTAAAGACCTGACACAGCACAAATAAAAACTTTCAATGCCAAAACTCAATCACTGCCGATGTAAAAACTAATCAAATAATTGTTGATAAACTTACCAATTAATGATGATAGATTTATTTTTACAACAGCACAAGTGTAGGGATGTATTGTGCACATTTTCAACAGTGCTACAAAATTAAAGTGTAAGTTCATTTAACATGTTAAGTGCCTGCATAGCCTAATTGATTAATCCGTCATGCTCTCATCGAGATATTCCAAGTTCGAATCATACTCATGAAAAGTCTTATTTTTCTTTACAAATGAAGAAGCATTGAGCTCAGGTTGGGTTGCACATGAAACTGAAAGTATAGTCTGACAATGTACCGTCAGTGTCAATTCCACTATCTACTAGATCCAAATAATTCTTCAAGAGATAGTCAGTCTGAAACAATGTCTGTTGACCGTTAGAAATTAGTGTGCAATAACTGAAGACAGCAGCATTCTTATAGGTCTCAAAGAAATACTATCTGCAAGACCAACTCGAATGCAACAGTTTCTTTTTATATCAAAATATTATATTAAATAATCGCAGTGAGAAGTATATAATGAAAAAAAAATCGCCATTTGTCACAAACAGTATTGATTAGGAATTTCACGTCTTTGGCTAATGTGGGATTTGTGACATCATAGACAAATTTAAATCGCTGTTTAGACTAAATGCACCATATCAATTCATCAAAGCGGCTCAAATGCTGTATGATTTTTTCAAATATGTATTCAGAGCCTTTGAAACATTAACCCGGTTAGGAATTGCATTAGAACATGCATAACAAAAACTCATAGATGAACACATCAAGATGCGTGAAAAGTCTTTTTATGATATCGAAATGACCTTGAAGACAGTGACACATCTAGTAAAATATTCGACAAAGGAAACAAAAATAGTGGAGACGATAATTACAGCCAAGATCTTCGCAATCACCATAAAGAACACATTAATTAGGAATATACAGTCAGTGTATAACACGTGGAAACAAACATGGTGCCTAAACATAGGTATGAGAAAGGATCTAAAAGCTATTAACCACAGATACGGAGAGTTCGATGAAAAAAGATTCACATGGAAAGACATATGAACTACAGCCAATACACAAACAGTGCAAGACGTTTATAAAAAATCAGTTGTCATTGTACAAATATCGGTCATCGACAAGTCGGATTCGGAAAAATGACAGCTTAAAGAAAATTATTTTGAACTAGGAAAAAAAAAAAAACTAGTTGACAGTAAGTCTTGCTTTATGTAGCCAGGTCAAAATGCTTTGTTTGCTAGCAGCTTTGGCACGTTTGAAAATTACCTTTGTGGGTGAAAAAATGTGCACGGTTAATATGGTTGTATGATCAAATACGATACCATGCAGTATACTCCGAAGCAGTATATCATGTTTGAGGATAGCACATGCAAAGAGCCAAGCATATTATCAATCAAAAGCACAGATATTGACTTCTTTTTATAATACATGTATATTATAATCATCTTTGCACATATAACAAGTCTGATGACAATGAGATGCAAACAATGCAAAGGTGTTTGCCTTGGTCAACGTGAACTTTGATACAGATCATGCCATTACAAATAGTGTAAATCTAACTTGCTGGAGTTCCACATTGTTACTGGTGCTTGACCATGCCTCAGATGTGGTTTTGGAGTTCTGTTGCATACTAATTTGTGCCAGCATGAGGATCTGTATGCGTGTATTATTGCACATGTCAGCAAAGACTTGCCCATGCAAATGATGATGCCATTGAGGAAAGAACGATGTTCAAGTGGCGTTGTAAAGACCCCCCCCCCAAACAAATAAACAATTGTATCAATGTCGATGCTGTTGAAAAATAAACAGATTTTACTGAAACAATATCAAGGATTGAAGCATAGGAGTTTCTGATCCGGATGACAGTGATAAACAAGATGAGCAATGAGACAGTTATTATTATTATTATTATTATTATTATTATTATGCCTTCCATAATCAGCTCTGGTGGCCAAGTGGATAGAGAGTCAGCCTTGGATGCGGGAGGTCATGGGTTCAAACCAAAGACGTATAACAATGGTGCTAACAGCTGCCTCGATGGGCACTCAACATAAAGAGGTTATTGTTAGGACTGGTTCGCCTTGTGTCCAGATAATATGACTGGGTGGGACATCCTACAACATGTCTGCAGCATGATACCCAGTGCTAGACATCATTATAAACTGCCATACTGCAAACATTGTAGCGATTTGACAATTTTTAAAAAAAAAAAAAACAAACTATTTTTAAAATTGAAATCACGCACACACCTAGAATCAGCTCAGGCAATCTGCGTGAGACCTGGGAATAGATACCAAGTGGTGCAAGAAAAGCAGATATGCTTGCACTATCTGAACTCGCAAATGAGCCACAGCTAATTGTTAGGTAACTTTCCTCAGATAAACCACAGTTGGTTATAAGACAAAATGTAAAACAGCACAGGCAATTTGCGAAAATACAAAACATGTTTTGTAGGACATTGAAAAAAAAAAAGAATTAGACAAAGTTTTGTCAATTGCAGCCAATTGTGACTTTCATGGCACCTTTTAATTTTGCCACAAATCAATTACAATTTGTGACATTGGTGCATACCAGTACAATCCCTGTACAAACTGTTTACGTTATTTTTTGTATTTTTATAAAGAATGTTTTTTTTGTGTGTACACAAGAAAATTACATGTGTGTAACATTCTGGGAGCCATGCCACAATCATGTTATATCTGACTTATGTTGTTATGGAGAGTGCAATAACAAGTTCATACAGTACATACATAATGAAGTAAATGAATGGCAATGATGTCTAACATCGGTTTGATACACAAGATGATCTGATGATGTATTTATAAACATAACATATGTGACGAATTTTCAGTTGCAAAAGGGATTAATCTAAATTGTCACTTCTTTCTTGACCTCCCATCTTTAATTTTTAAATATTTAATTATTAGAAATGGTACAAATTACAAGTTAACAATTCTTTTATTCAAATATAAACATGTACCAAACATCCACCAACACTTCTATCATCACCATCTCATACACATTTTTAGATGGGGAAAGTAATTGATCTCCAACAAATATGTCAATCTGTGATCATGTAATGGAAGGTTGTTCAGATTGTAATTTTAGTAAAAAGTTGAATAATAAATTCCATCTAGATGACTTATATGCACTGAATAATGCAACTTAAGCTGTAGCACAGTCCAGCCGAAAATATAGTCTCTTTGGGTTTTCTGAGTCTGTAAGAAGACAACTGATACAGTCAATATGGTCTGGAAGAAGAAAACCAAAATTGCACACTATCATAATACAGTAAATATATAAGATCTAAGGTGTACATCTTCAACATAGGTTTATCTTTCTTTATTTTTATTATTATTGTCTCAAAGTCATTCTGCCTCCTGAGAATCTTCTTACTGAGGATAAATATTGGTGAATTATTTTAAACCTCAAAGTCCTTCCACTTCTTGTTTTTCTCTCACTGCTTCCTGAAATGAGAAACAACACTCATGATACATTTTGATTAATTCAGAAGTTACCTCCTAGTACAAATCATATTTAAAACTAAAATATCTAATCATGGAACATCGTGACATTTTTTTGGTTGCTGAAATTAGAGGAAAATAATTTTTAAAAAGTGTCGTGTTCATATTACTTACTGACCACCACATTTTTAAATACCCAAACACACAGTGAATATTTGTGAATATTAATAACATAATACACTGAGAAAATAAATTTCAACATATACCATATTGTCAGAAACTTGCAAACATAGGAACCATAGTGAACTTCTGATCAGAAGGATGCGGGTGTGATTCCCACCATATGATCCAATCAGACTAGCTACTGCAGTGTGTCCTTTAGCCAAGGCACTTTATTTTGTCTGGACACACTGAACCCTGACACCAACAGTATGCTTCAAATTGTGAAACCTCTGACCAATATCTGTACTTTGTAAAAATACCCCAAAAAATCATGATGTTCCTTGTTTGAATTTCACTCATATTTCCAAATCTCTACAATATTTTTCTGGAAGAAGCATTTTTCTTACAAGTCATTGTTCAGGAAATGACTTTGGAAGGATATATAATTATTCAGCATGATTGGTGGATTCAATATATATACTGTTCTTATTTGGGCTTTTGTTTTGTTGCTTTATGGAACAGAAACAAATGAATGTATGCTGTGGCAAGGGAAGTTGAGTAAAAAGTGCATATGCAAATTTTCTTTAGATTGCAAACATTTTCCCAATTAGCGTATGACTTCAAGTCATTTCTGCATCAATTATCATGACAACTTAAACAATTTTTTTTAGTTGTACTGGTCACAGACAAGAAAGATAGCGACAGTCTATTGCCTGTCATCCTATTGCTAGAAAATGTGACCATTGTACAAAATGTTAGCACCAGAAGTTGCCAATTTCAGCTTGGTAAAATTATATTACACGGATGACTTGGTGTGCTGCACTTAATACATATAGCTCAAATTATTGTCCAGACATTAGCAATGTAAGTTGTACTGATTGAGTGTATATTTATGTGTTTTGGATTTTGAATGTAGCTTTAACAATTTTTCAGTCAAATCACTATGATGTCTGCAGTGTGGCAGTTTATAGTGATGTTTAGCACTGGGACATCATTTCACAGACATGTAGCATGATGTCACACCCAGTCACATTATCCTGACACCAGGCAGACCAGTTCTAACACTAACCTGTTAATGTTGAGCCATTAATGAGGCAGCTGTTGGTACCATTTTAAAGTCTTTGGTATGACTTCGTCCGTGGTTTGAACCTATGACCTCCAACATCTGACACAGATGCTCTAACCACCAGGCCACCAGATATATGATTTACAATCAGACAGCATTACAAGAATCAAGTGGTCTTAATTTATATCAAATATATTGGGCCAATAAAACAAAAGCTAAAATGTCTTGTATATTCAGTTTATTTTGAGAAGGTTGATGTTATGAACTTGTGTACAATGCTTAGTTAATAATTAAACTAGGGCATAACCGACTTTTGATCCGGAAATCAGATTCCACCGGATAGTATGAGCTTCCGATTAATCAGAGTCAGACTAGGCAGGAACGACCGATTCGGATAATAAAAATAATAAAGTTGAATTTCAATAGCACCGTGTCTAACACTGCGTGTCATTCAATAGTGCGTTAATAAAGTTAAATAAGAAGTCAGAAAAGTCCAATATGGTCAACACAACTACGCTGTGAGACAATCTATTTGAACTGGCGGGTGAAAACCGGAAATGAAGCCGGATATGGTAAAGTACTAAGTAACATGCTAGACACGGCAAAACCAGATACCAGAAACCCGGAAACAGAAGATGAAATTTTTTAGAAAAAAAAAATCCGGATTTAGCATTTCCGATTAATTGAATCGTATCTGGAATCGAAAAAATTTCATGCCCAAAATCCGGAATCGGAAATCGGTAGAAAAATGCTAATCGGTTATGCCCTAAATTAAACCATAAATCTATTAAAACAGCATAAATTATGAATAACCTAAGTATAAATATCAAGCAGTACTATTTAATTATAATAATAAAAGTTCCATAACAGATAGAGTATGCAAAAAAAAAGGCTACGTTCCCCTAACTCAAATAGACTTTGTACAGGTTAAGGATAGCATTGTGGGAAAGGTGACAAAATCACCCGAAAATTGACAGACAATGTAAAATAATGCATTCAACCTGCAGTAGATTGATATATCCACTCAATAAATCCAAACATAATGATAGATGGGCCCGTATAGTAGAAAATCTAAAAACTAGTTCCACATGGCAGTACCATGGGGAGGTAATGGACAAGAGTTTCTGACATATGTTTATTCAAACAGAATAAGGTGATTTTTGTCTTTTAGTGTGGCTGGATTCACAATGTAGCTGGCTAATATTCCTAATTTAAAGAAAATTAGATGTTTCTATCATGATAAAAATGTTTTCATATTTTTCCGTACAAGGACGAACAAATAATAGGACATATATGATACTAGTATGCAGAGTCCAATTTGTTGAAAATTTGCCATTTTATTATCCATTTCAACAATATGTTGAGGTCAGATGAATTAGGAAAAATGACCTAAATTCCACTGTTAATGACAGGATCATAATTTGAGGTGTAATGTACAATGCACCAACACAGATGGTTTCGTGTTAGATATGCACCTTTCCCATGATGAAACTGACACAATCTTCTGATGCTAAAATTTTCATTTATGACGAACATCCACTCAAGCTAATTCTTTATAAGGGAGAAACCATCTAAGTTTCCAAAGGGTTATATTATTTGAAATACATTTATATTGTGATGAGTGAAAGAATAAAAAACCACCTTAATCAGTATGAACATTAAATTAAATGAACAGTCCCATACAGTACAAATGCAGTCAGAATTGAACTACATACAGTTCATATCTGCGTACATGTATATTCAACCTTATAACTGGGTCATTAGGTTTTAAAGACAAAACACATGGTACTGTATCTTCTGTTTTGCTGTTGTTTATAAAACAGAAGCAGCTATTAGGAATTTATATGTACATAACTAAGAGGATTGATACAACAACTGACATGGAAATATGCCAGTGCTGATATCTCAATTCTTTCATTTACAAGAACTTATGGCAAAGAAATCCCACCAAATACGTATGAAGCTGTTAGACTGTCTTATCAGAATTACTGCAAATGAAAACTTTAGCAACTGTATATTATATATTCGAATCCCTAACGCTCACACCCAAGCACAGATAGTGGGTCATTGATTAATAAATGCAAAATATCCCAAAATATAAGTCTTCCTGCTTTGACTATTTACAAATATCTACAAATGTCCTTGTAATCAAATTCTGTACATATGACCTTTGAACTCAGAGGCACTAGTCAAAGTCAACGTATTTATCTTATGGGCAAAGCAATTAGTTTCATGAATTTCCACAGAGCAGTTAATGAGATGTATGAACACATGGATGGATGGAGAGTATCACAATATGGATGGATGGAGAGTATCACAATGTCCCCAGTTAAAACATGGAGATATGAATGGATTTCTTTTTTTCTTCATTGGATTGGTCAATTACCTTAAACCTTTCTTCTAGCAGAGATACTTCACTAATCAGATCTGTTATGGCATTTGTGAAGGCTTCTTGTGGACTGTAATCTGATGTGGTCTGAATCCGAATGACAAACTTGTGCTCTAGAGGATGGGGGTTCTTGTAACCAGCAAACAACACTTGCGGGTCTTTCCACAACTGGCTACAGGATATAAACCAAGAATAAATCATAGTATGGACATATCTTTTTAAAAGACAAAATAAAACCATGACATTTTCTTGGGAAGTTAAATACTGTTTTAACTTGAATGCTAAAATGACTAGGAATATACTGCATGGAAAGTACATGTATATACATCCTTGTTTCATCAATGTGTAAGTCTTATGTCTCACATCTGTATATTACAAAAAGGTAACAAAACTGCTTGAGTGGCAATTCTCTAATTCTACAGTAGTAGTTCATTTCTACACAATATTTCTTGCTAATACACTGTACATAATCTGCTGCCAAATATTAACTTCATTCATAAATAAATTTATAAATTTTCCAAAAGTAAGATCATATTGATGAAATTAAATCATGTAGACCAGAGAATTTCATTTGCACTGTATCTTATATTCATAATCAAAGAATATAACCCATTACAAATAATCTTGTACCCCCCTCCCGCAAGAATTCCTTGAATGGATTGACACTCTACAGGCCAAAATGAACAACCAATATAAGACTACTTTTTCTTTATAACCGCCAAGTGTTGACAACATCTCAGGGCAATTTTGATTTTTAAATGCGGTTGCCACATTGGATGTAATATCTTTACCATTGTAATACATGTATAAGACAAACAAGATAACATCACTAAATCTTCTTTTGGCAAAAACATTATGCTGATATGACCATCCATTCAGTTTGAATAAAGCTAACAAATATTTCTGCCATCATCTTAGCTATACATGTATAGGATTAACACTGGCAGCATTATCATTTGGGACCATCTAGATGTCATAACAGAGGTCTCAGGCATCTGAGCTTCTGTGTCATTGTCAAATGTATATATAATTCTCAAAGGATGCATCATTTTTCCCTGTGATGTGTCCACATGACATGTCTTATTAACCCCGTCACCTCCCGACACTCCCCATTTCTTGTTCTAGTCAGCCATGGCAATAGTTCAAATCTGCAGCCTCAAGCAACAAGCATACACCCAATTAATTTTTTTCTAAAGAATCCATGTTATATCCCACCTTTATTCCTTAT
Source organism: Unio delphinus (assembly GCA_029339505.1). Lineage (NCBI taxonomy): Eukaryota > Metazoa > Mollusca > Bivalvia > Unionida > Unionidae > Unio > Unio delphinus. Next base: position 5,320,379 of record JAQISU010000277.1, read on the forward strand.
AATCAACTCTTAAGGCATTTTATATCATTTCCTAATTAACATTTTTCTGAATTAATTTTGAATATGCTTTCTTGAACTTAATGACTTAATGATGGTACTTGTAATCCACTTTTACATATGGCACAGTGTAATGTTAGGTGTTCAACATTCTTGGGTGGAATTGGAGACACTGCTTTACTTGCAGAAAAAACTACACATAATTTTATATCATTTTTGGGACTGAAACTAATTGTTGATGCTTAATTTTTGTTTTTAGCATTGTTGTAGGTAAATATTTTTTAATGTAAATTTATGTATATAATGTTTAAACTTAATATTCTTTTTACCCAAAAAATATTTTCCATTTAGTTTGATATAATAAATAGCTACAAACTAAATTCTGACAGCTTTAAAATAATTTGAACATGCTTTTAATTTTCATATCATTTTGAAAGAAGCGAGGGACTCTGAGTTTAAGTCTAGAACTCTCAAATATAGGCTGGGATAGATAAGAGTCAACGACTCATCCTGAAATTCTGCTAAGAGCCCTGAACATATGAATTCTTTTGGCAAAAGACTGTTAAAATGGCATTAGTAACATTTTCAATATGGCTACCACTGTAGTCTCTTTCATTTTCATTGAGCACCAACTAGACACCACAATAATTCTGGTCTAATCCCCAGGTTAATATGACCTTGTTCAGTGGAAGTAGTAATAACAAAATTTTCAAGATGGCTACTTTAACACTATTTTTCATTTAATACCAATCAAACATAAAAAAAAGTCTATAAATAGCCCATATCAATATGACTTCCATACAGGAGTAGTAATTTTCAAGTTAGGTACTGGATGTTAAACTATACAATATTCACTAGGACTAACAAATCTTTCAGTAAATACTCCATTTACTAAAAATGAGTAGAAATAATATCTTCAAGATGATCACTGTAGCAGCAATATTGTACAATTTTTTTTAATGACCAACTAAATTTAGGTGCAGTTTCACATAGTCGAGGAGAAAAACCATAACAAACTTGTGGTGACAGACGGATGACAGACAACAAACAATCCCATAAACTCTTCTGGACTATTGCTAAATGAACTGAAAATGGGTAATTTCCAACTAAACTGACATCAATTCGAAATATTGTAAATTTACTATTTTCTGTGAACTACCAATTTTCACAGATTTTATGGCTATTACAAACCACAAAATCAAAGTACCAAGGAAAAATGCTCCTTTTGTGGAAACAACAGAACTTATTTTTTTCAAATGATAAATTCACAGCTGCATTCCCTAAAACCCTGCCCCCAACCACCTCAAATTAAAAGGTCTTCTGGGGGAAAACACTAAGTTGATACAACTTTTTATCCAAGAGAAGCAGTGATAACACAAGTTTCAAGATGGCCACTGTGGCATCAATTTTGCAGAACATTTGCTTAAAACCAAATAGACATCCTTAGAAGTCTTTTGGTAAAAACATTGCAACTCTCTGTCCTGTAAAATGTTTGTGTGTGATTTGGATTTTTAACACAGCTTTAACAATATTTCAGTCATATCGCTACGATGTATGCAGTGTGGCAGCTTATTGTGATGTCTAGCACTGGGGCATCATGCCGCAGATATGTAGCATGATGTCCCATCCAGTCACATTATCCTAACACCAGGCCAACCAGTCCTAACACTAACCTCTTAATGCAGAGTGCCTAGCGAGGTATGTTCTGTAAGAGTACACATACCAAAATGTTCAATATGGCCACTGTGGTTACATACCAGATGTCCGAGCGGCAGCATTTGATCAACTACTCATAATAAAGTCTTTTTCTGAAAACCCAAATCTGATATGACCTTCCATTCAGATTTTCAAGATGACATTTGTGGTATCCATACTAGATATCTGAGTGGCAACATTTCCATTTCGTACATACTAAACAAAATAAGATACATCTGATAACAACTCGATGTCAATATGACTTTCCATTCTGGAGGAGTAACCATAACAAAGTTTTGAAGCCGGTTACCATGGTGGCCATCAGATCAGCACCATTTTCATTCAGAACAAACTTGACAAAACAAAGTCTTTCAGTGAAAAATCCATGTCAAAATGACCATCCATTCAAGAAGAGTAGCAATAATAAGATGTTCAAGTGTAACCATTTTCCTTTAAAACCAACAAGACACCATAAGTCCTTTGGTGAAAACACCATGTTGATTTTCAATAAGGCGTCGCCTACCATGAAAATAAAATGACTAAGTTGCCTAAAAAAATGAAAACCTGACCTTTTTCTGTTAAAAAAGTGAAACGACTTTGCCATATGATTTTTTAGTTGTACATCGAGGGACCATAGCTTTTGAGATGCTTCCTTGCCATAGCCAGTTATTTTCAGTGTGTTGTAGCTCAAGGCAAAATGTAGACATTAAGCCATCAAATAGTTGGTGTTGATTTCAGTTGCGCCAACAAATTAACTTTTTGTACATTCAGTTATGTGTTTTGAGAAACAATTGACAACTAACCTTTTCCCCCACGAGTAAGCTCCTAGCAGAGAACTGTTATGTATATGTCTGATTATAGCCACTATCACTGTCCGATTTCCACAGGTTATCATTTGATGATAAAAATCATATAAATATTTCAAAACTTAAACAATAGTATATAAAAAGTAATTTGTTTTAAGAATACTCTGTGACTTGAAGATTATAACTGTGGAGTGTGCACTATTTTCTTCATAAAATCAGCCTGAAACCATAAGTGAACCTGCCAGGGAGAAAAATAATGGCAGTACCACTCAGTTTGTTTTCATAAACATGTGGGCAAATATTATCATGGAAAATATTCAATTCATAGAAACCAAAGTCTGAATATTAAGTTATTGAAGATTTAGCATACAAATGCAATTATTTAGGTTGCAAACAAATGTGATAATGCTTTGTTGTGGAAATGAGAAGTGATGTAAGATCAAAGATTTTTTTCACTCGTTTTTTTGTGTGAAACTACAAACAAAAAATCAGTGTTATCAATGAATAGTCATGGTTGTGTTTTATTTGCAACAAAGAAATTTAGGCCAACAATACGGTATGAAGTCACGTGTGCATTTGCCCTAATGTACATGTTATAGGGACTGTTTAAAAAGCAAATTTACATATTTTTTCAACTAACATTTTATAGTGAAATTTGATGATTTTTTTTTGTTTAACGGTAGTTGAGTAAGCATTTTTACTAACTTGCAATTATAATACTGTAATCTTGTTACTGCTATCAGTAAATATTCATTACAATTTGTAGCTTCTCAGTACTCTTAAGTCATGTGGCCAAAATACACTGCATATGAACAAGAAAATTTTATTCGCATACAAAATGTGTTTATAATATTCATACAATATTTTAGCTTTGCAATTTAAATATGAATGCTGAGAAATAGAGGGTATAATTAAAAAAAGAATGAAAACACATATACATGCTTTAATATATATATTGATCACATATTTTGCTTTGGTTCCTCTTCTCCATGTTCATCTCACTTTTTCCTGTTCTGCCCAAAATAAAAAGTTACTTCTCCCTAAAATTCAAGTCTCTCTTGACCCCTGAGTAACAGTAACAGGATTATCAAGATGACTGCCATGGTGGCCATATTGGATATCAGATCAATACCATTTTCATTTGGTATATGACCATTGGTCAAAGAAGAATAGCTATAACAAGATTTTCAAGCAGCTGTGGCAGCAATAATGAAAGCCAGATCAGCACAATCACAAGAAGTTTTCCAGCACAAAACTATGTTCAGTAATAACAATAAGTGATTTTCAAGATAAATGCCACGGTGGCCATATTTGACATTGTAAGATGTCTTCAAGTAAAATCTCAATACCAATATAACTTTCCATTTAGGAGGAACTAGTGATAAGGTTTTGAAGACAGACTGTTGTGGTGGCTACATTAGCCATCAGATCAGGAACCATTTTCTGTAGATGAAAACCCCATGTTAACATGATCATCAATTTGAAACGAGCAGCAAAAACATTATTTTAAAGATGGCTGCCATGCTGGATGTTTGATCAATACTATTTTTGTTTAGGATTTGCTAGACCATGGGTTTCACACAAGGTTTCACTGAAATACTTTAGGAGAATTTATTATAACACTCTTGTTGTAATGGCTTGATGGATCACCCCAGGAACTCTCCTGAACACAAGAGGAAGAAACAGTTTTATTGTTGCAAAGTTACGTTGAACTTTGACCTTGTGACCCCAAAATCAAGACACTTTTTCCTTGTCCATGTGCAAGCTATCCACAAAGTCTGGTCCAAGTGTATTTTTGGAACTAAAGTTATTGGGCAGATACCTTTATTTATTTATTCTGGCTCAGTGACCACTACAATTAGACTCTGAAATCAGTAGGATTCTTCATACTTCTAAGTGCAAGCCAGGTGTTAGACAAATGGTAGTACAGTAATTATTCTTTTTACCCTTTTGGTTACAGTAAACATGACATTCTGTCTTAATATATAAAAGATTATTCCTTACTCAAAGTACAAACCATCCACAAAATTGAGTAATCAAATCATTGTCCAGAAACCATGTCTATTCATTTAAACATATTGACCCTAAAATAATCAGTTCATCAATACACCAAAGGTAAGCCATGCCCATAGTTTGATAACTTTAGACAGTGGACCCATATAAACAATTTTTCTTCCTTCAGCATCAGTGGCCATAACCTTTGAAACCCAATATGATAGGGTTTTTCCTATCCAAAGAGGAAATCATCCACAAGGTTTGGTACCTGTAGCAGGTGAACAATTCCAGTTTTTTTGTTGAAACTAAACTGGCAAGAGACATAGAGTTGGATACACAGACATCATAACATGAAATGTTTTGCTTCATGGTGGTAATATAAACTGTAATGGGAAGGAAGGCAGCTATACACAAGAGGGAAAAGGTCACTTTAGCAAATCCAGACACAAAAAATAGACCCAATAAAAATAAATGAATTGACTTGGAAAGTAAAATCTCAAAGAATTCAATTCAAAGACAATGTTTATCTTGCAAACATATCCCCATTAAATTACTTACGTGCAGATCATATTTCCTAATGTATGGTCCTCCTTGTTGACAGTGAAAATAGCTGCATTTGGCACCTTAGTATCCTTCTCAATGGTTATTCTGGAAATATAATCATTTCCATTTGTTTCATTCCTAATATGTTTACAAAATTTGTAATTTCCTCTATAATACAAAACTGTATGTGTGGCTCTTTTTGGTTCATACTGTGAGAACAGCAAGAGCTGTGTTCACGTACAAGTAGAGAAAAAGAAGTTGGAAAACACGAGTAGGAATGTGAGAAGCTTCATTTACCATTTTTCTTCAAAATTTTGATGCATGCTTATTTGTCAAGTGTAAGCACATGGTATGAATCTTTAAATCCAAATGAAACCAATTTACAGTAATTGCAAAAGGAAAGACACCATGGCAATCTCACCTACCAAGGATATATGCATGTATATATATATATATATATATATATATATATATATATATATATATATATATATATATATATATATATATATATATATATATATATATATATACATACATACACACACATAACAAAATACACACACATAACAAAATGAAGTCAAATAAAAATAAAAATAAAAAATCAGTCTAATTATGTTATGTATAATTGTGGAGTAGAGATCTTAGTGATTTTTCCATTGTCAGTAATCGCAAAATAAAAGATATAAAGACACCCCAAGATTACACCACGATACCCCAAGACTGTCCCCAAGACACTCTCCCCTACCCAGGATACATATATACAATTAAATATAGTTTTACAAAAAAAGTGATAAGTATATCAGAAATTCTTTTAATGGTTTGGGTTTCTTTTAAAAATAGTTTTTTGGGACAAATTTCTATTCTTTAATTTTTAAAAATTGTGTTTACAAAACCTATTAGTACTTTTAATTTTAACAAGAAATCAATATGTGTAAAAATTCAACAATCGTCAATTTTGTAACTATCATTCAATATGTAAAGTAATTTAATCCAATTAACTAATTAAATGAGAGTTGAAAGTTGAAAAGTATGTCTTTGACAACATTATTCAGGATAAAAATTATTTTTATTTTGTTTGTTGTGCTCATGCAGTGGAGAACATAAGTATCATGGTATCAAAGATGTATGGTAAATCGAAGAAAATTTGTTTAATCATTGTAACAACTAGTGTTATTTATGACTCGCAGGGGAGTTTAATCAAATTATTGCATTAATGGAGACCATAAAAGATGCCATCACTGGATAAAACGAACCATATCCTGGCATTAATCTGGTTGAATAATGAGTTGCAAAATTAATCCGGATAAAAAGTATTTCTTTTGTTCATTTTGCTTGCATGGAAAAGTGCATTAATTATAAAAAAAATCTTTAACTCGTGTATATAATATTAATTTTATTGTAGTTTCATTTCTGCTTGTCGGTTGTTATACTAAAATCTTTATTAGTAAATTTCAAGAAAAACAGCAGCATATTGGCCCTGTGGTTCATGTCGTTTAACTTGTATGTCAACTGCATACAGTACTTTGCGACTCTTGCAAACAACAGAATCATTCCAATTGTGAGCAGTGATCTGCAGAACAATTTAAGATCTTTTATCAAAACAATCAAGTACCATATGTATTCAACAACAGTTTCACATTAGAGATGGGGACTTCAACAAACAACTACACTCAAGGAGTATGATCCTTAGCACAGGTGTCTTGTTACGGTGTTGAGTCTCTGCTTCACAGCAACAAGATATGGGGAGTTCAGTGGAAAACAAGTTTCCTGTCTAATTTCGTGGAAATAGATCAAAATGCACAATAAATTCTGAACAAATATGGTTTTTCTTCATTCGGTTAATCCTTCACTATCTACTAAGGTTGCGTTGATGGGGACTAAAGATTTGGTATCAGAATTGAGGTTGCACTTATCAGTTGATATGTCATGAAAGGCTGAAACTTGCAAGTCAATTGGACTTCAACCAGTTAATGGACTATTCTTCATCCTTTGTGAAATCCCTTATTTCATGCTGCACAAATCAGTATTCATCAATATGGTCTATAATGGACTACCATAGCAGGTTTACCAATTAAGACTGTATCATAGAATGATTGGTGTGTTGGACAAAACCCATGAAGTGTTGACTAAATTGTTTTCTACATTTGATATTCGAAACAATGCATAGCTAACCATATTATGGAAGAGAGTGGGCCTAATGCATAGTACTTTCTGGACTGCTAATCATTTTGTCCTGGTCCCAAAGAAGAGTGGCAGTCATGCAAACAATGTGCTATTTCAGCATCCCAAAATGAGTACATCTGTCATAGGCAATAACTAGAATTTTCATTCGTAAAAATGTACAACATGGAAAAGGATTTTAAAATTATCATAACTAAGAAGTCAGCATCATCAACGACATTATCAGAGACAATAAACAGTTTAGACACAGACATAGCTGCAGTGTAAATCCGCCAATTGTTGCCACTGATCAATGCATACTACAGAGCGATAAATCAATAACTGACGATGAACTGCCATGTCAATGGAAACGAAGTTGAACTGTTTTATGTTAGTGGATAACGCGAGGAATTAAATCGTTTGGAATGAAAAGAAAACTATGTGAACTTTGCGACGATTGTGGAGTATGGGATACTGCAAAGGGCAACGTGTGATTTTAATATGTATACTTGATAAATGCCGATCACAAATATCATAAGTACTGCCTTAAGAAAAGCTCCAAAGGTCAGATATATTGGGAACCTCTCAAACCACACCCAGCTGGGGAGAGTACTGTCATCTTATGTTACTCTCAAAAGTGTACGGGTAAGAGAGTGTTTTGGGATAATTTCTTATTTTACTCATTACTGCTTTCTGCAAGTTAACGCTTGTGGTGTATGGCGACTTCACTACTATTTCTATAAAATATCAACGATAAATGTAAAAAATAAAAACAATAAATTACTTTTTTTCTCCTTCAAAAAGGAGAAATGATTCAAACGTTGATGGAGCATTCATTATTAGCAGACTTGCGCTGATGCCGAGTGAGATCAACTACAAAAAGAGACACTTTTGTGGATTGGTTAACACAGAAGCTCTAAAGTTCTAAACCAATACAATTTCTCATATGATATCGTTGAACATACGGAGCTGCAAATTTTTCCTAGTTTCATAGGTCTCCAAATAACTCCCATTTGCATTGTAGTCAATAATTTAGATATATATTGAATACAGAAAGAAAAATCTATTTTTCTGATGTAATCAAATTCTATTAGAATAATACGAAACTAATCATTAGCTATGGAATATAACTATGCGTAGGTTACCAAAATACCAATGTTTAGTATCCGAGTCCTGAGAAGACGCTGGGTACTGGCATTAATTTTCCTTGGATCCTTAATTTACTTTGTTTACATAACACTTTCAAAGGTATTGATGAATGAGAAAGTGTGATAATTTCAGTATAGCTTCCTCAGAATATTATATATTTTTTGTTTTGAAGTTAAGCCACCTGCCCCCACCAACTTTTGGTACTTGTTTTCGATGATCACATATTTCCGAGGATTTACTTTTTATGTATGTCTAGGTTTTATAGTTGTGCATGTAAGCACTTTAGGCAATACTCTATAAAAACTTATGTTGCATTAATAAAATAAGGATAAGGAGACAGCTTACACAAAGTCACACACACACACACACACACACACACACACACACACACACACATCTTCTAAGGAAACATGGTCATATTCTGACCAGTTGGGTAAGTCCGACCATGGATGTACGCCCAACTGTTGACACCAAATATATGCAATTTTCTTGCTGTGTTATTTGTTTTTACATGTGCAAATGTGGAAGAAAATTAGTAGATGTTTCCTGGCAATAAGTGCATCACATGACAAAATGACACAATTGTCTAGCATTCTCTCTTCCACATGTGTTTAGCTTTCAATAACATGATAATTATGTTATCATAGCTTTAAAATAATGCTTTCTCTTGCTAAAAATGTAAAAAAAAAATGATCTGTTTTATGACAAATAACAATAGTATGTAATGGGTTATAGCGTTTGCTGATATTAAACTTGTCAGATGACTAAAACAGTAATCATAAGTATGTTTGTTCGCATAAGAACACAGCAGTGTGTGTGCTCAGTAGAGCCTGAGTATAAACTGTAAGGCTGTGGTAAAACATGACTGGTTCTTGAGAAAATGTGGCAAAGTACTAGACAGGATGTTCTTAATGTTGTAATTTGGATAGCACATAATATTTTTCACTGTGTGGAAATTTGTTAAGCAAACAATTTACCAGTTACTAGGGGACTGACAAAAAGAAATGACAGCATTTTTGACATGTTTTATTTTAATTTTATAAGCTTGTCACGTGAATATGATACATGTTGCTTTGATATCTTTGACATCTTTTTATTATTGCTAATACACATTTGTTTCTTTTATTTTGAAAAATCACTCTTATTAAAATCACTGTATTTTTAAACATTTTGTATTTCTGAAGCACCTAAATATTTTCAGAGAATTCCTTGCTCAAAAGTTTATTATTTGTCTCTCACAATACACAACTGTGAATGTATCTTAGTGGAGCAGTTTTTCAATATTAAACAACATTGTATACAACTTAAAAGAACATATTGTACTGTCCAGTCTAGCTCAGCTGAAAGGTAAGTTCTATATGATGTGGTGGACATCCACTACTACATAATTATATTGCTGCAACTTTCAAATTGGGGCAATAAAACTTAATCTGTCCAGTGTGAGACATGACCTGGATATTCATGACAACTGCTATATCCTGTCCGAGTGTCCGTAATGGAAACCATGTGCACAGATTACATTCCACTATGGAAATGTGGATTGTTTGTAATTCACAATGTGTGTACATATGACACTGTATGACAGTTTGATTTACCTACTTGTAATAATATATATTGTGAAAAAAATCACAAGTCAGTTGGTGTCATTCTGTTCGTTTTAATGCCATTGCTGACACAATGTTTTATGACTTGTGCACAGTCATGTATGTGCATGTATGTGCTTCTTATCGCTTAGCAATGCAACAAAATATTTTGTGCATTCATTTCTTTCAAAATTACAAATATATTTGCCAAAGAACTTCCTTAATTTACAAGAATCCTGTGAGGAATCTTACTTTTTATGTATGCCATTACCTTAGGAATGCATCTACGGTAAATTATGTGTCACCTGTTCTGTATATTTTATGATGGCATATCGATATAAACTCTACTATTTCTCCAAGTTCTAGATGTTCCATTGCTCCATGCACAACTTGTCAATGTTCCTTGCATATTTGAAATATAGTACTGGACCGCTGAATTTATTCAGTCATACCTAGCCTTGTAAAAAAATATACCCAAAACTAGTCTTGGTCATGTAGCCATTTGATGTATTGATACAGACAAGATTAACATTTCATGTTTAAGGTTTGGGGTGAATGTTTTGTGTTGATTAGTGTTCAGGAAATATCCTGTATAATTTCAGAAAAGTCGTTTAGTTCCAAATGAGGGAATAAAATACCCAATTATTAAATATTGTCTAAAGCTTTATAAGCTTCAGATTATAAGATAATGCGTATCTCATATAATAAAAAACAGTGTCATGCATGTAGTTAAAAAAAATATCAACAGTTCATGTTTACAAATGTCATATTTAGTGTTGTTACCTTGCAACTGTGGAAGGTTCTTTTAGAAAGCTGTTTTAAAATGAAACCTAACAATAGTATTTAATTACACTGTACTGTTTTAAAATTGTCACCAAGAGACTATATAGTAAATTTGTTTTTAATCTGCATTTCTTGTCTAGTCTGACAGTAAAGTTAAATTTGATCAGATCCTCAAGCAGGTCTTAGAGGATGATAAATAAGTTAGTTGATATTGCTGACATGTTTAATTTTATACGTATATTGATCTTAAGGTCAGATATATGCTTACCATATCGGCATACAACATAGTTAAAGTTACCTGGTGTTTGTGACTAATGTACATATCTAGGGAAAATCTCTTAATTATAAGGTTTGGTTAAAACAAGGAGATAAGCTTTCACTCCCATTTTGTGCTTTTAGCTGTAGTGTTGAAATGGGAAAACATGATGTCCAAACAATTGCGTGGAATAATAATGGGCACCTCTCCACCATATAGTCATTGTTTGTCAGTCATGTGTGGCAAATACAGCTATGTTAGGATCTTTGATATACATGTATATGTATACATATATGCCTGTTGATGCATGACTAGTTTGATTAATACAAATAGTTTGTGAAATGTTGCTGTGGCATGCTTGATTATTTAATTGTTTATTATATGGATGATTTCCATGAAACTTTACACACATAGAATTTGCCTAAGGTTTATTTGGTCCTAAATGAAAATAGTCCTGCTCAGACATCCTATATTGGTTGCCATGTCAGCCATCTTAAAACTCTTATGATCACTGCTTCTTAACAGAAAGTAATATCAACATGGTCCTAAAGGAAGCTGTTGCTGCCCATGCATCATATATGGCTGTCACATGTTAAAAGGCCAAATAATGCCTCATGTTGTCTCTTTCAACTGCCAACTGCACACATGGTGAATGCATGCAGAATCTGCTCATTTGATTTGGTCAAGTGGAGAGCTAATTTATCTTTGCCACAGGGAGTAAAGAAAAGCAAAGTTTGGAAGTTGAAAAATTAGGTTTTCATTACTTGTCCAAGTCACATCATCTCTGCATGTACATGTACTATATGATATTATATGTATATGGTTTTTTTTAGAAATGAGAAAATAAAAGTAAAAATGGAGAATTAAGCAACACCTAAGAATCAATAGTACTGACCTTAATCAGAGGTTCTCTTGGCATAGATCTCTCAGTCATGCTAGAATCTAGTTGAATAAGACTAGATTTTTACTGTATGAATGCCAATCTTGAATGTAAAGGATTTAATTCCTAGCTCATTATATATATATGGATATGTCTATTCAGAAATGTTTGTCCCAGATAAAAGTCATTGACAGGGAATCTTATGATCAATCCTAATATTCAGAAGCACCATTGATGAGTAAGTATAGAGACAGTACAAGATGAGGAATTTATTATTAGTACAAAATTTATTTTCCAATCCGTTGAAGATATTGTTGCTGTAGGGTTTAACATAATTTGTCAGCACATGAAAGGCATTACAAAACGGTCAGTATTAATGGTGGAGGAAGTACCTGGGAAAACCCCCGGAAAGAACCACCAACCCACGAGAAACTACTGGAAGCTTTCTGACATACCCACATTGGCAGAATCCGAGACTTGAACCCACGCAGACAGAGGTGAGATGGCAGTGATTCATAACAGCGCTTTAAACCACTCCGCCACTCTGTAGATCTTGATATTGGTATTGTATAAAACGTAATCATGGAATCTTTTTTTTTCAGAATAAAACACTTCTTAGAGATGAATATACCATCAAACATTCACTGCTACGCCAAACCTTTCAGTGGCAACCAATGGTCCCAGATGTAGCTGAAGGTAACAATACAGCCCTCTTACAATGCAGAAATTCTGTTCAGGGAAAGACAATTATTGTGGATGAGAGAGGCAAGTAGCATTCTGCACATGATATTGAGTAAACTGGCATTGTTATCTTCTTATTCATACAATACAATCTGTAACAGTTTCAGCTGGTTTTACAACAGGTATTTCTCAAAAGTTAGTTGAAATTGACCTGGGATTAATCATTTTCAGAAGAAAAGTGTTAGATATCTTATCATAATTCAACTGATTAAGGCTTTCATCCTAGAAAAACACTGATTGCATAGGTCTTCATTGTTTATTCCATCTTTTATCACCCTATTAGTTATAACCTGTGGTTGTACAGAACACTTAGCTCACCTTGTAGTTAGGTCCTCCTTTAGCAGTAGTTGCCTTTCTTCGTCGTCATTCCCTTGGTGGATATTTATGTTTAATTCACACATGTTTACTTTCATGATGGGTTTATATTTTTTAAATTAATTACCTTGGAATATATCTTGCACTATGTCAATGGCTGATGTTATATTTATTTGTTTTGTTTTTTTCCTGTAAAAAAATCCTCTGGATTCCATTTCAACATTTAGTAAGAAAAAAATTAATATGAAATAAATTAATGAATGAATAAAAATTAACAAATAAGTAAATAAATAAACAAGGGTCATGAGGAACAGTGCATTGTCTTTTTAGGACTTATGGGCCTTAACCAAAACTTTAGTTCATGCTGATTAGATGATGTTGTCAGACAACATTGTACATTTTTTAGATGATGTTGTCAGACAACATTGTGCATTTTTCTCACAGGGACTGATACTTTAATTTAGATCTCTTTGTAAACAATTAAGCAAATTACTGCATTTGGATTATGGTAATGTTTTGTTTGTAGGTTATGTTTGTGCCAGAGAACATTTAGCAGTGACTAACTGCTGTGATACCAAGACATCAACTACTTCCAAATATAACTGTTCAACTTGTCAACAAAACGCCTGTTGTTCCTTCTATGAACTTTGTGTTTCCTGCTGTTTGCAGCCAGAAAAGGTAGGTTGATGCCTTTATAACATGTAAATAGGTCTGTTATTGCTGTATTATCCATAAATAAGTCTTATATACTTTGTTAACTTTAAAAAAAATCTGGAATTACTAAATTGGGTATAAACATATGGAATTGCTGTATTGTATGTAAATAGATCTGGAATTATAGTATTGAGATTTATGTTGCTTGCACTTATGTACTGCTTCAGCAAATGTTCTCAGTTCAAAATCTGTAGCTGAAGAATGGGCAACATTTCATGAGATCTTCCTAAGAGTTGGTGCTGACCAATTGGATGAGGGAGTAAGTAATTAGCTTGGACTGGGAACTAGAAGTTCTAGGAAGTGAAGGCAATGCAGTAGTAGCTGTAGGTAATATTTGCATAATTAAAATGACCCCCCCCCCCATAATTTTTAAATGTAAGAGGGATTTCATAAAAGCAATAATGGTTGAACTCGAAAATATAATATGTGATCTGTTGATTTTTTGACAAAAGTTCGACATTGGTGTAAATACTGCTTCTGTCTATCCTATATTGGTCCCTAAACAGCTGTTATCCTCTTGGTTTTGTCACTAGATAGGTCCATAGGGTAAAGAAAGATTGATTTTTTTTCTTCTAATGTTTTAATAACTTTTCATCTAAATGACTTGTTATTTGGGGTTTTATCTGATCTGATATCTCCACTTTCTTTCTAAACTGACTGGCCCTTTTGTTATGTCCCTGGTTTGGGTCCATGAGGTAAGAGGCAGGGCACTTTTTGAATATATGGAATATAACACCATTACCGGTACATATATGTTATATTGCACCGCTCCCAATCATAGGGTACATTACAAATGGGTCCATTGGGTCAATAATTTGTTAGTTTCAATAGTTCTGTATCCAATTTCCATTTTATCTTGACTTTATTAAAAATTGTTTATTTCCCTAGACCCAGTAGGATTCTTGCCTTTATGATGGGTTTTGTCTTGGGCTGTGTACTCATGGCATCATGGGGCTATTCCCTTTAATATATCATCAAGTAGTGCTTGGGGACATGCCATGTGTTTCATAAAACACAGTTATTGTGTACTAATAGATATCCCTTTGCTTATTATTATCAATTTTCATTTTTTGTTTTAGATTATAAGTGTCACTTTCTTTTTGACCCAACAGAAACCAGTGTTACAGAAGATACTTCAGGAAGCAAGAAATTCATACAACAGGCTGTACATGTCTGTATCTGATCAGTTTGAACTTTGCCTGGTCAAATGCAGGACTTCATCACAGGTAGGTGTACTTATCTGAGCTGGGTACCGCAAGAATGTTTGTACTGTGTTATACCAGGGTATTTCCCAACATGCTGTAATATGTACTATGGTATGTCACAGTTATATTAGGGACTAACAACTTATGTTTTTAGCAGGGGCCTGACATTTTTTTGTGTTTAATTTTCAGCAATCAGTCAGTTGCTGGGAAAATATCTTGCAGTGATTTATGGCAAAATAAAACTATATTATATCCATTATATTATCAGAATATTAATCTTGAGATAAAGGAAAATAACATATCTTGGCTCAAAACAGAATATCATATGACACCCACCCCTCCCCACCCCATCTCCCCATACAAAAACATTAGTAGTCAGTACATGATATAATAGATGAATTTCCTATGTGTGTGTTAATTGTTTAAATAAGTTGTAATCTATAAACTTAAACTAAACTTGGCATTAGTAAGCTTATGCTAGAGTTGATACCCTGTGAATGTTATTATGTCATCATGCTAAAATATTGTTGATAAAAATGTACTGTTGATATAATGGGCAGGGAAACTATGAGCGGAAAGCTGATATCCATCCAGGCAAGATGTTTATCAGTAAGAGAGGGCCAGTAATCATAAAACACACTTGCTTAACAAACAAGAAAATACTTATTAGTGGACTTTATAAGTTACGTAAACAAATGATTTCCTACAAATCTTTTAATTATTTGTGTGCCTAACAATGGATTACATGCATTTAACAATTTAGCATGTTAGTAAAAATAACAAAGAATTTGATCTATATGTCTTTCACATTTGGCCACACACATTAGCATATGTGACATGTATCAGGCATGTTATTAAATATATTTGTAATATTCAAAATCACTTGACCTTACGCAAGATGATAGATTGCTCCGCCTACCAATTACGTGACATGACAACCTGTTAACCTCCGACAAGCATGCAGTATTTGGCACAGATATATGTTTCAGTTTGAGTGATGTGTTTATTAAAAATGATTTGTATTATATATTTTTATTTATAGTTCAAGGTCATAAAGTCATAACCAAAATTGTTTATTAAGTAAATAATAAAAATCAATTTCAAAGCTGCTCAAGAACTTATTCATGAAAATGGAAATTTGCTGCAAAAGATACTAATGTATTTAGTAAATAATTGTATCCTTATTTATTTTGTCTGGCTTGTGTTTATCCTGCCTTGGAAGTAAATTAATTAAAAATCAATAACAAAATCCTAAATAATTACTGTTTAGAAGTATAATGTTGCACATAATAATGTTAAGGCTCTTCTTTGTTTGTCAGATGGAATTTTGATCGTTGATGTAAATATGTAAATGCGTAAAACCCATATTCCAGAACAGTTTATTTCAATTTCATCGTTTTTCTTTAAGCCATCAACAGGAAGTACTTTCTACATATGTTTATGCAAACAAAGATGTACATGTAATTGCCATCAAAAGTTTCCATATTCAGCTGAGTGCTGTAATGGCTTCAGCACAAGTCATTAGGAGAGTCACTTTGTCTGCTGTGGAGAAGGTCAATGGTGAACTTGTTTTATATGAGATTGAATAACCAGCTTCATCCAACACTAGACCATCTGGGCAGTGAACATTTTCATTATGAACCAAGATCATCTCTATGCTTACACCCTCCAACTTTTCCAAATTATTTTGCAATTTCTACATCAAGTCAAGAGCTCAGTGTCTCTGTTCATCCTGGTAGCCCCCTTGTGGCCCCAGTGGTTGAACAATCAACTCATATGCATGAGATGAATTAGCCAATTAACAATCAATCCAGTTATTATTGTTTATAAATTTACACACACACATGTACACACACAATATGATCTCCAGTATTGGCACCCAAGAAGCCATTTTGACAATTTTATCACTTCTCCTGAAGGCAAAGTTATGTTGACAAAGTGTATTCACCAAAAGACTTTTTATAATGTCTTGTTTGTCCCCAGTGAAAACGGTGCTGCTCAGAAGTCCAAAATGGCTGACAGCATCCATCTTGAAAATCTTGCTATTGGTACATCTACTAAATGGATGCTCATAGCAACAGAGGGATTTCACAGAAAGATTTGCTATAATGTCTGATTGGTCCAAAATGAAAATTGTGCTGATCTTCTTCCAGTATGGCTGCCACAGTGGCTAATTTTAAAATCTTGTTATTTTCTCAAACATATCACATGGTTT
Organism: Unio delphinus; assembly: GCA_029339505.1. Taxonomy (NCBI): domain Eukaryota; kingdom Metazoa; phylum Mollusca; class Bivalvia; order Unionida; family Unionidae; genus Unio; species Unio delphinus. The sequence goes on from JAQISU010000277.1 coordinate 5,337,419, forward strand.
AAATACTCAAAAGTTATAAGGTGTAAATGGATGTACCTTCTGTTCCTGAAATTCTTTTGGCCAGTACAGCAGCAGTCCCTTTTTGGGACTTTTTTTTAAAAACAACTTTTTTTAACTGAGACTTATTTACACTACAATGGATGGATATATTTAAACAATCTAGATGTTTTCTTTTATTTTGCAGAGTGTTCAACATGAAAATTCCTACAGGGATCCCAAAGCCAAGTATTGTTATGGGGAAAACCCACCTGATCTTCAAGTGGTTGTGTCCTGAAAATCAAAAGTCAAAGAACTGTTGAACTAATCAGCAGATTACTTCTTAAAACTTTTATCAGCAAAACTAAGCATATTTATAAAAATTTTGTACATAGTGTATAGGTATCCTGTAAATCTGTGCTTTAAAAATACAGTATCCTCCATATTAAATTTTTGCCTCAGCATCCTTTTAATATCTTTCAAGTGCATCTACCTGTAATTATAGTTTAACTGTGATAACAAGAAATCAATAGCAAAATATATTGCCGAGGTTGAATAATCAGAATGGCTGCCTCTGGTCAAAGAGAAAAGGAACTGTCAGACCAGACACCTTTCAAGACACAGTGGCTGGACTCCTGCTATCAGCAAACTCTGTTGCCTAATGCTCCCTGGAATGATGTAAGTAGACCTCATTGTCATCATCGCATGATATAATAAACCTATTTTGTCTAATCAGCAAAGTTTATTAAAGATATATGTATCAAATTTTTCAGTGGTGTTAGCTTTGTTGTTTTGGTGGTCTATGATATCATGATTATTCCAGTTGATGTCAATGTATATTTGTTCTCTTATGCAATAGTCATTCTGCAACTGTTGCATATAATGAAAAGTAAAACAGTGGCTTACTGGTGGTAATGCTAGGATTTGGATTATTCACCTGCAAGGCAGTTAAGTTCTTATTTTATAAGCAGACTCAGTAATGGCACAAAATACTTAGTAATAAGATGTAGCAGGGCTACATGTATTTTTCCTACAATAACTATGAAAGTTTTTAGCTTTAAGTTCTTCCTTCATTAATATCCAGATACAAAGGAGATGGGTTGCTTATGGTCTAGGCATAATAGCAATATAACTTTTTCAGTCTGATTAATATTTAAATCTCGATCATAATGGAGACCTGATAGGAACTTTTAAGATTAATGTTTTTTTCCTTCCTTTTTTGATTTACCATTTGACAATACTAGTAATTGAAATATAATATTTCATGTTAGGGGGAGTCATTTGTACATTATATGTTTCAGATGTTGTTTTCACTTTCAGCAGCATGCAAGATATAATTTGATGTCTATTCCTGTCTGATATTCTTTTTGATATGTAGATTTATATTTTAATCAGACTGCACTTTTCCAACAGTGATGGTTGCAGTAGCTATGTGTTTAGATTCATTGATTATTGTTTTTGGAAGTCATGTATCTACTACATCATTTGCTATATTCAGCTGGAACTTAGGTACAAAATGTTTAGTTTATCCCAGGTGAGATGTGATGTTCAGGAGAACCATTGTTGCCAAAACCAGTTCAATATCTTTTTCAATGAAAACGCGTATCTTTTATGTCAAGTATTTATAATTGTATCCACAAATAGTATAATTTGTACTTTTTACTTAGGTTGAAGACAAAATAGCTCAAGTCCTGGCACAAAAAGTTGAGAAACACTTCAATAAAGAAGACAGGAAAGAGGCCTTAATTCAGCTTTTAGGTGATGAATATGTCAAGAAATATTTACCCAATGCAAAGCCCAATCCTCAGATACTGGTAGGTTAAATAAAATGAACATCTTAAAGTTTCATACCTATTCTGTGGTAAGTGCATAGTTTTGAAAAAATGTTGTTATAGGGTTTAACATCATTTTTCAGCACAAGATAGGCTATACATGGTGGACAGTATTAATGGTGGAGGAAACCCCTGGAAAGTTCCACCGACCCACAAGAAGCTACCAGCAAGCTTTCTCAAATACCCACATTGTCTGAGCTAGAGACTCGAACCCACACAGACAGAGGTGAGATGGCAGTGATCCATAATGGTGAGCACTTTAGACTACTCTGCCACGCTGGGCTCCTTGGAAAAGTGTAGTGTTTTTGCTTTACTGCAGAATTTTGTTCCAGTTATATAAAGAAATATTTACTGTCTGTACTTGTGTATAGTCAAATCCAACTGTAAAAGGTACAGACCTTGCATAATGAATTCGTAGATCTGTGCAGTTAGGTGTATTCTGATCTTTTAGCACATTTTACAATGGCAGATCAGGGTCTGTGTTGTTTGCAGTTGGACTTAACTTACATACTATATATATGGCACTGTGAATTAATTATTTTCATGGATATTAATTATCATGGATTTGGGAAAAATAATTTTATCAGTACTTAAGTTCATGGATTGTGGAAGGGGTACTGTAGTATCCACATCATTGTTGAATTGGTATTGTTATATTCAAATGATTGTGGAATTGGTACTGTTGTATCTTCATGATTGTGGAAGAGGTACTTTTGTATTCACATGATGGTGGAATGGGTTTGTTGTATTCACATGATTGTGGAAGGGATACTGTTGTATTCACATGATTGTAGAATCAATACTATTATATTCATATGATTGTGGAAGGGGTAATGTTGTATTCACATCATTGTGGAATGGGTACTGTTGTATTCACTTGATTGTGGAAGAGGTACTGTTGTATTTACATGATTGGAAAGGGTACTGTAATTCGTATTCACATAATTGTGGAATTGGTACTGTTGTATTCACATGATGGTGGTGTATTCACATGATGGTGGAATGGGTCTGTTGTATTCACATGATTGTGGAAATGATACTGTTGCATTCTCATTACTGGAATTGGTACACTGTTGTATTCACATGATTGTGGAAAAAGTACTGTTGTATTCACACGATGATTGTGGAAAGGGTAGTATTGTATTTACATAATTGTGGAAGGGGTACTGTTGTATTCACAGGATGATTATGCCAAGGGTACTGTTGTATTCACACGATGATCGTGGAAGGGGTAGTATTGTTTTCACATTATTCTTGAAGGAGTATTATTGTATTTACAGAAGGAATTTTCCTTGTTGGGTCTTTATGGATTGTTGAAGGGGTACTAAATTTATGGATTGTTGAAGGGGTACTGTTGTATATACAGGATTGCAGAAGTTGTACTTGAATTGTTTTCACAGAAGGATTATTCCTTGTTGGCTCTTTGAATTTATGGATTGTTGAAGGGATACTAAATTTATGGATTGTTGAGGGGGTACTGAATTTATGGATTGTTGAAGGGGTATAGTTGTATACACAGGATTGTGGATGGACAGACTGACACTCTCATCTTTCTACTCATAGCAACTTTAAAGTACTGGATGTGGCACAGTGTGTGCTTATGCCCTCTCTAATGCCCAACCCATCCCGGACTAGAAATATGTGTACCCAAACAACTGCATAATAACGAGGGAGAGCTATATTTGCTTTCCTTCCCAAGTCCTCTACACAGTTACATCCATGCAACTGATGATGGGTTTTGATACCATTCACTCATTTGAGGGGAGATCACTCACTGATTCTTTTGTCTTTGTTAACAGACTGTATCCCTATCACTTTTCAGATTCAGACATTTTTTTTTCTTTTCTTGCATGATAGCTTGATTTGTGAGGTAGCAGAAGATTCACTGTATGATGATTAAGTCAGTTTCATCAAAGAAACCTATTGTATTTTTACAAATAATGATTTCTTCTGCCTTAAGTAGAGTATTTTAGTTTGACACATTGGTCCATTGTATCAGATGCTCCAAGTCCAAAGCATCTAATATGTTCACAGAAGTGCTCCATTATCTAGACTCGGACATACATGATTGATATTTCAGGAACCCCCGAACATGCCTTATGAGGAGAAGCAGAGGATGTTGAAGGAAGCTCAGGCTTACCTGATCAGCCAGGTGTATAAGGCAGCAAAGGAAGCTGGCTACAACCAGATACTGTCAGGAGCAAGTGTCTCATCAGAGTGAGTGACTTTTTGCAATATATTAGGATTTAATGGCATGTCAGTACAGTAATAGCTATATGGTGCCAATCTTTTTGTAAGAATAATCATACTGGGTGTAGTTCCAGACTTTGTATAAAATTCAAAAATTCCTTATGAACCTTGGATGGTTAATTTCTTGGCAAACACATACTTTTTTGTGAAACAGACTTTGATTTTAAAGGAACATTTATTGTTTGAATTAGCAAGCAAAAAGAGCTAAACATAATCTGGGTTATGAATAATTACAGAGAATAACCAGAAAATCAGTGTAGATTTTTTGCCATTCTTCAGGTCTTGGAATTTGCCAATTTACCAAAACCGTTTTTCAAACTATCATAAACATTTTTTTCATTGCTGTACAGAAAGAGCAATAATTACTTTGATCATTCAAATCTGATAAAAGAGATTGGAATTCAAATATTATACATATGTAGAAATATTACACATATATTAGACAGATTCACATTTTTACATTTTTCTTCATTTATATGGTTAGATAACTTGTGTTTGTTGAAGGTAAAGTGCATTTAAATTTTAGAATTTAGATTGAGATAGATACATTTTGTCATTTTAGTGTAAATCCCCCACCAGATTACAGCAGATTTCTGGAACATACATTCAGAATTTTCACCAAGGGCCTTGACAGAGAACTCTACCTGCAGGAAGAAGAGCTAGCTGTGAGTGGCATGAAATCAGTCACAATTGTTTTGCTCATTTAAATGACTTTTATGAAGGTTTAACTTAAAATTACAGTAGACTTAAGTAAATACTAAACAATGAATTAACATGAGGATTCCACAATCATATCATATACAGGCCATGAACTGTCAAGTTGGGCAAATTGTGAACATATTCAGCAAAATGTTTAACATCAGGAAAAGTAAAATTTTCAATGTTTTCTGTGTGTATTAGGAAGGTGATTGGCCATTTTTGTCCATGACAGAGTGATTCACATCATGGTATGTTCATTCATTGCTTTGACTAATTGTTTAATTTTGTATTATCCTTTTTGGAAGTAAATTTGGGAATTTCGTAGTACCCTTGACTGTTAGTCATCCATTTATCTGTCTGCCATATCTCCAAAAGCACTCAGTAGAAATTCATGAAACATATTTCTTCTGTCCCTGTGGTAATCGGGAAACCAATGTAATTTCCTTGCCATTTGCCACATTTATGGATGCCCACAATACCATTAGTGAGATAGTTGTCATTCTTGGCTCCTACCCATGTGGTTCTTTGAAGGGTAGCAGAGGTTAAATTCACAGCAGTTTCAATTTAATAAGTAAAACATTTTTAGATATTTTCTTCATGTATTAAGACCTCATTATCCCAGGGGTGGGTGGGGTTGTTGGGTTAGTGTAATGAAAAGCATGTAGATTACCAATGGCAAATAATCCGAGTTCCTAAATTTTTAGTTTTATTCAGCAACAATGCCAAATATCATAGCGCTGCATTTTATTGAAAACAGAATAAACACTCAATTTTTCTGTGGAGCCTCTAGTGGCAGAGTGGTCTGAAGCGCTTGACGTTACAGATCAATGCCATTTCACCTGTGTCTGTGTGAATTCGTTTCTCTGAGCTCATGTGAGAAAGCTTATCAGTAGCTTCTCCTAGGTCAGTGGTTTTCCTGGATTCTTCCTCCACCATTAATACTGGCTGCCATGTATAGCCAATCGTGTGCTGAATAATGACATTATACCCTACAACAACAACAATTTTTCTGCCAGAATAAGCTCAGAGATGAAGACATCAGAAAGGCTTTTAATCAGACAGAGACAATCATGCAAAAAGTGCACAGAAACAACACCAATGGCTAGGACACATGATAAGGATGGATAAGAACAGGATGGCGAATATTATACTGCATGGTAGAGTAGAAGGAATGGCGAAAGTAGGGCATCCGAGAACGACATGGATGAAATCTGCACTGGCTAGATACGACGTGGGGAAGCGAGTTATAATGAGGACTGCACAGGAGAGAGAGGAATGGCGTTTGTTGTCAACACATGCAAGAGCCCACGTCGATGATATGCAATAGAAATTGTGCAGAGATATGGCGGAGAAGAGGAAGAAGAAGCTCAGAGATCAATAAGTTTTACAGGTTTTAATGTAAACTTGTCTTGTCCATGATCTGTGAGTCATTTATCATAAACAGGCAGTCATTTCCAATTACACAAGCTTTCTTCAAGTGTAATATTAAATCAGATATACTTGTGTGGTTAAGAACAGCATAAAGCATGGTTACTATGGTGGCTTTCTTAATAATCTTGTTTTATCTACTATTACTGAATGAATGGTCATATTCACTTGGAGTTTTGACCCAAGGAATTCTTTGAGATATAGGTGAAAATGGTGCCAATATTACATCCATCATAGCATGGTCATCTTGAAAATCATGTTATCACTGCTTCTGAATGGATCATCATTTATGTTCACTAAAACACATCATACTGTATGTAATGAGGGATCATAACCAGTTTTAAACTGATAGGTGGCAGCTTGGAGTACATATTTCCAGCTCAACAATGAAGCAATACAAATACAGCATTTTCATCTTGCTTTACTCAGTTGGATGGATTAAAAAAGACCAGCTAAGTTATCTGTCAGACATGATTTGTCTTTGTTTTAAAGTGGAATTCCGCTTTTTTTCTGATTTGAATAAGATTTTTCTTGATATAGTTGGTTTTTTATATCGTCTCTGATCTGTTTTTAAAAAAAATGATCTGTTTTGTCCTATTCTGCAATGACCCTTGTAAATATTTGTTCCTTATATTAGTTAGCACACAACTCTCATAAAGAGTATTCTGATCAGTCAAGGGTTTACATTCATCCAATGAATCTTTGTGTAATGGAAACTGATGGCAATGACAATAAAAAGCATTCTTGCAAAACATGATATCCCAAGTTTTTGAGAAAGACCATGACCTGAAAAGTTTAGATAAAGGTTATAACTTTTTATGGAAATTGGAATGGCTGGAGTGAAAAGTTGATGGAAAAAGATTTTATATATGATAGGTTGGCACTAAAGGTTTCAATTTAAGGATGCCAAAGGTGGTAAGATATATTATTTAATTAAACAGAAAAAGAAGACAACCTGATTTTGTATTTCATTGATTTTAAAGTTGATTGTCAACACTCTGATATAGATTTCAAGATCACGTTTTTTTTCTTCTGTGATGCCTTGTGAGCAGCAATACAACACAAAGTATAAAAGTGACAATGGATTTTTTTAATCAATCTAATTTGTAAGTATATCTAAAAAAAATGACCTTGATTGAATATCAGTTTATTAACTTATTTCTTTCTTTTGAAAAATAATAAATTTTGCATGTGTGTATATTTTGACAGTATCTCAGGAAAATTTAACATTGATCATGATACCAGTCAGGCAAAGATTTTTGTCTTGTCTTTACAGTATTTTTGTTAACATGTTCACTCAGACGTTTAAGAAAATATGATTTTTACATAATTCGATATCTTAGAATATTGTCAAGAATATTGGAGATGATTTCACTACTCAGCAATTAAAAAGATAAAAGGAGGAATGAAACAGATATCTTATTAATTCTTACAAATTCATTCTGACCAGCAGATCACAAGAGTGTTCAAGAGACTCTTGTGTTTGCAAGTTTACTTTTCTTTGTGGTAAAATCATTCCTGTTATTATTAAGTTCTAATCATCTGTTCTTCAGAAAAAGAAGAAGCATCAGTTGGAGTTGGAGCACAAGTATCTGAAAACTTACAAGGTCCCTGTACCAAGTCGAATAAAGGCTACAGCCACAGCGTCCTCATCCACCACCACATCATCAGCTGTTTCTAAGCCTACAAGTGGGGCAGTCAGAGGTACGTTGCAATTTTAAAATATAATTAGCTAGTTACTTTACTTGGATTATGTAACAAAGTTTTCCCAAACTATCAAACTATACATTTCATTCTTAATGGCAAAAATGCTGACATAATGTAATCTTTATGAAAATCCAGAGAAAACAATCATCCTTAGAAGGGTAACCACATACAATTATGCATGTTAATCAGGGTTCAAACTATTGACAACAGGAGTACAAATCAGGTGATGTTTTGTGGTTATACTTTCCTTGCCTGGGATACAGTCTCAGCTCAAACCAAATAAAGCCTAACAGATCAAGAAAAGAGTTTTCCAAAGACTATTTTACATATACATGAACATTCATCATGCAGTTTAATAGAGTGTAATTTCCAGAAATATTACATATTACAACAACAACCTGAAAAAGGAACAAAATAATAAATTGCTCTAGTATTTAAACAATTTGCAATTCTTTGCAGATATCTCCACCATAAAAGTCACATTTGATGAAAACTTTACATTTTTGGCCTAATCAATTATTATTTAAATGAAATGATAACATACATATTTTGAAATGTGACTAATACCAAGAATATACCATTAGTAAAGAAAGACAGGTTTGTGGTGAGCTAAAGAAAAGTTATGGATGTGAACTTCAAAGCATAGTTATGATCTCACAAATCAATTTGCTTATAAGTCAAGTCCACTGCAAACTGCATAGACCCAGATCTGATGTCATATATTGCACCAGAAGATTTGGATCTATGGTGTTTGTAGGAGTGATCATTTTCGTCCAATTGTATGAGAATTTTTGCTTCTGAACATTTTTTTTGACAAGATTGGAACAATGATCGACCATAAATGAGAGATTATGTTTGGCTATAAAGTTGGCACAGTGTCTCTGCACATAAATCTTTGTCCACATTTGAAGCAGATTCAAAACACAGATATATATATACTCCCAAAAGTACACACACTATGAAAGTAGGCTCTAGCTTATCATAAAAGAAGAACGAGTTTTGAACGTGTACGAACAAACACATTGAAGGTTTAGTGTATCAATCACAACATTTCCTGGAGATGAAACTTTAAGGGTGCTGCTATAAGCAGTTTCTAAATTTTGAATTATGGCCAAGTCCACATGGGCTGAAAGAGATCCAGCGGACAATGCTTGCTATTTAAATTATTTTATGATGTGAAAATGTTTTTTCTTCATGATTATATGTTACATATATCAATAAATGTATGATTGACCTTTGTCAGCAATTATGTTTAGGGTCTACTTGGCTAATGTCTTGTAATTTTGTAAACAAAATATTACATAGCTAATATTTCTTTATGATTTTAGATTATATATTAAGATCATCATTAATTGGAGGTATACATCTTTGTAGATGTTGAGTTCAAGATCTATTAGAAAGAGTCTTCTAGAAGCAAGTTGTTTACAGATTTGTTGGGATAATGACCCTCAACCTGACTCTGTTATTGGTGTCCTAGCTTTTATATCAGTGTTGTTTACTTCAAACTTACTAATTCATATCTTCACATCCAAAGGGGGAATCAGTCTTATTGCTGTTTAGTTTTGAATTTGAGAGGATTTATTTATATAAATTATTGTCAGGAATTGCAAAGGATGTTTCTGGACTAAATCACTATTTTTGGATTATTGTGAAATAATTCAAAGATATTTTGGATTATATCATTATGATACATCAAGATTGTTAGCACATAAACACTTCCATGCTATTGACACATCAGCACAATCACAGTTGGAATTATTCATACTTTGAATTCATTTGCACTACTCTATACTTTTGCAGTTATGATTGAACTTTTAGGATTGTTTTTAATTTAATTGAACTTTTAGGATTGTTTTTAATTTAATTTAACTTTTAGGATTGTTTCAGATTTAATTCACAATACTGGAAGTTATTTTTAAATTTTCACTTTGTGTTTTGAGGAAGCAAAATATTTTGTTGAATGTTACAAAACTTGTTGGTTTTCACTTTTTTCTGTTACTTAGTTTAAGACCATAGAGTCATAACAACAGTGACAGCTAGAAGTTTGTTGCCTAACTTTATCAACAAGGTTGTTTTACGCCATGATTAATAAGTAATCATAATTATTTAAAATAACATTTGTTAAACCTCATTTACATTGATTCCTTAGAATGCCTTTGATTTTTAAATGAAAATATTTACAAGTTGTACCATTCTTAATTTATAATTATGTAATTATTACTCACATTTATATGATCCCCCTTTAAAAGAAATTTTCCTGCCGCAGAACTGGTGACTTTATAAGAGGTAGTCCACAGGTTTTTTCACAATTTTCTGTATATGGCTGGAAATTATGTAATCCCCCAAAAATGCAAGAGTTTTGAATATAAACTCACATTTTGCCTCAGTTATTTCGCATGTATGCAGGTAGTTAATCTGAACCCTAGAGTTTGTCCTGGTTGTGAAAAAAATGGATCCCATGGTACAATCTGGTGGCTATGTGTGGTAAGATGTACATGACTTGTAGAATAGACCCATGATTTCATTTCATAAAATTGGATTTTGAATGTAGTGCTGTTTGTGTTTTCATTTCAGCTATGGTTCACAATGTGGTAGGTGACCCTCCACCATTATGGGGTCCCCAGAGTGATAACATTGGGAAATCCATTCTGGCTGTACTTCAGCGAGATCCACGGAAATTTGACCATGTAGCTGGTCGTCTTCATGGGAGGCAGCTCCCTGGATCATTGCGAGCCTTCATGTGGGCTGAAGTGCTATTTAAACAGGAGAGGAAAAGGATGAAGGATGTGTGAGTATAATGTCCTACCAATTTCAGTATTGAATGCTGGTGGAAATTTTTATATTACGTGGGTCCTCCATGTAAGGAACAGCATTTCTGAATTCTCTTATTTTGTTTATTTCAATTACATATTAAATATACCTAAAACCACCTGTTTATAAAAATACAAACATTAGTTGCCCACTGATACAGATATTTTTAACTGTACATTCATATATATATATATATATATATATATATATATAGAGAGAGAGAGAGAGAGAGAGAGAGAGAGAGAGAGAGAGAGAGAGAGAGAGAGAGAGAGAGATTAAACTATCCTTGGAGCAGTTATTAATATATATTATACTATAGACTGCCACACTAAAGACATCATAGGGATATAACAGAAATTTTGATACACCTTCATTAAACATCCAAAATCACACACACACACTTGCAAGACATCAGTACAGGTGTGAAGTGGATACAAGAATGTCATGAAGTAGTTTTTTTTTAGAACTTAAAGCCTAGTGACAGGATAATATAAATCAGCTGTTGGTATATATCATTTCTAGTCCAATGTGGAATGTCTGATTACTTTACTGCCAAGAACATTTCACTATATAAAGCTAATTAGATTTAAGCTAACACTACAAAATATATCTGTCAGTAATGGGTGTAATGATGAATAATAATGACACTGCATTCCCTTAAACACCCCATCTCACCCTACTGAATTTTTGAGAGCAGATAAGACTGCATCTAATTAAGAAAATATTGGCACTTGTTTTTTGATGGTATTGGATGGAATTAGGACAGTGCAAAATCTCCTATTTTTTATTTGCAAGTGTACTGAAGAATATCAGAGATGGATTAAACATTCGGTAGTAATAAGAACAAATGGTTTGATCTTATTAAATTAAATTAAATCATTAAAATATGTATTTTAATGACTTAAAGAATGCAATGTAAATATAATCATCTGCTTTCACCATATTTTAGGCTTTTAGCCAAAAGAATTGTTTGATTTCTCCAACTCTTGTTTAACTCAAGGCTAGCTCAGTACCCAGTGTAAATAAACTCAAGATGTCCAACATAATGGAGATGGGACAGACAAGGTCATGTTCAGTTGATCTTTCAGTGCACAAAGTAAATTGCAACTTTTACATTTGTGTAAGTGAAAAGCAAATTTCAAAACAAATTGCTTATTAGGAAAACTATCATTAACATGAAATACTTAATTTGATCTAACTTACAATGTAGCACAATGAAAGTTACAAGTTAACAGTTAACATTAGGCTAACTTAACAATGTAGCACAATGAAAGTTACAAGTTAACAGTTACATAAGTCTAACTTACAATGTAACAAAATGAAAGTTACAAGTTAACAGTTAACATAAGTCTAACTTACAATGTTGCATAATGAAAGTTACAAGTTAACATTTAACATTAGGTTAACTTAACAATGTAGCACAATGAAAGTTGCAAATTAGCAGTGAACATGATGCAGGTTGCAGTACAATAATGCCCTATTATGACAACAGAGTGATATCTGATTAAAATCAATGACATTTTAAATGCTTCTTTCAAGAATGGTTTTGGTTTTATTTAATGACTCTTTCCTTTGTAGGTAAAGAAATTAAATATATCATCACATGCACCATTCATGTGTCATTTCACCATAACTGCATCTCAAGTTTTCTTATTCTTGTTTTTTTTCTTCTTCTTTTCATCAGTCCTTTAAACTGTAGAATTAAAAAAACTTTTTTCAATAGTTCAACACTTATCTCTGTCATCCAAATAATGTTTCACTTTCTCTCTCTTTTGTTTTCAAATTATGTCGATTCAGTATATGAAAATAGGGACCTATATTAGCAAGATAAGTCACTGATGAAATAAATGATTGGCATGATAATTGATCAAATGAAATGGACACTGATGAAATAAATGATTGGCATGATAATTGATCAAATGAAATGGACACTGATGAAATAAATGATTGGTATGATAATTGATTAAATGAATTGGACCCATTACTGTGTATAAATTATAGGGGTGGGTATTGAATTAAAAATCATAATGCAATATATCAAGCAAAATATTCCAATATATTGAGTTAAGAAAGAATTACAGATCACTGTTAATTTATTGAAATAAAATGAATGCAAACTGCAAAACATTACTCAAAATTATTTAATTACATAATTAAAATACAGTAGAGAAAATGAATAAATAAAGAAATAAAGAGTTACAATTTAAGTCTTTTGTCTGAACAGTTCACAGTTTGTGGTTTACTTTTTGATAAAACATAAAATGCATAAAACTGCAGATTGCTCTCTTCATTGTCACTTTAGCCTGTATAGTTCAAACTGAACTTCCTTGAAAATCACATAATGGAACTCACTCAAGAACTACTGAAAGCACAGAGAGACAAATTTTGGCATAGGCGAATTCATTACGCTACTTTGGTCTCATGAGACCTTCAAGTATGCCAAGCATAAAAACCATTTCAGCCACAAAACAAGGGCATCATGGGTGTCCCAATTTTCACCACCTATGCCATATCTTGTAATGGGGTAAGTATTTTCAAAGAAACACATTTTACTAAAAAAATTCTTCCTGGGTCTGTTCGCCACTTGGGCTGTAGTCACCAGACCTACCAATATTTTATCTCAGAGATTTAGCTTCGCAGAAGCAGATCATCAATTTTGGTATGTCCGGTGGCTACAGCCCAAGTGGCGACCAGACCCAGTTAAAATAATCAACACAGCAGAGCTTCACTTGATTAACCAGTGAAATTTTGTAGCTAAGAAGATTTCAATAATTATTTTATTTATGGGTAACAGGTGATGTGACCTAAGCTGTGTTGCATATGTAATTAGGAGGGGGTATCCAGCCATCATTCCCTAGAAGGATACCAGAGGTAGAGGTTGGATGCTTGACATTTCTACTACCTATTAGCTGTTCTCCAAATGTTAGTGATTCTGGAAGGTATTTAAAGGAGGAAGCAAATTTTTAAGTTAAATGTGTTTCTTTGATAATATTTACCCATCATATTAAAAACCCTCTCACTTGGTGGTGGCAAGGGGAGGTAATGGACAGGAGTTATCTTACCTTTGTCTAAATAAGAGAGACAGGAATAGACGAGTTTTGTCTTTTAGTAAGCCTGGTAGCAGGCTTATATGCCCTAACGTTTTACCTAAAATTTTGCTTTTTTAAAATGGTGGACTTGCAAATTAATGGGTTCTACAAAATGTCCCTTATATATTTTATCACTTTTCAGAAATGCTGAGAAGGTGGTGCGGGAGAGGTTTGCAAAGGCAATTAGCAGAGGAATGCAGGATTTACAAATATCTCGAGCAACAAACTCCCCCATCAGTGGTTTGATAGACACAGCTGTGTATGAGGTGTGGCATTGCTGAATTTCTTAAATGTCAATATTTAATTTAAAATCTGTTGTAGAGAAGGAAATGTTGGGACTTATTTTCAGGACAATTAAAAAATTTTGTGAAGATTTCAGTGCATGACTGAATCAATGTCAGTTTAATTTTATGATTAAGTCATCTTTCTAACATGATGAAAAAACTTGATACATTGGGCCTTCATCTGTATATTAATAATAAATTTACAACTTTGTGACATGCAGTGTGTAAATACCAAGGTCTGTAAAGTGCTATAAATCATATGAAACTGTTTTACTAATTCCTTCAGTGCAGAAATACAGATAATTGCAAAAGTTGCAGATGATAATGTTGAAATGCATTTATTCTGTTATGAAGCATTTGTATGTAAGTTTTTGACCCCATTACACTTCCTTTATGAGAGGCATTACATCTGGACTGAAATCACATGGTTAGCTAAACGTTGATCACGTGACAAAATCCTTCGGTACAACACCAAAAGTTCCAATTCATAATAATAATGGTTCCTCATTGTCTGCTCCTCCATGATTTCAGTAGCTTCCCTTATTTTTCTCTTTAGGATATTATTCTCAATACCATGTACTCTAATGTTATCCCAAGAGAAAGTATGCCCTGATTATTTGCAGTGTTCACCAACTGCCATCTGGGTTTCTCTGTTGGTTTATAAGTGTTCTGTAACTCTTGCTTCAAGGATTCTAGAGGTCTCCCCAATGTAATCTTTTCCACAGTTATCACACTCCAATCCAGATATCACACCTCTCATGAAGGTCTTGTGAAAAGGTCAAAAGCTTTGTAGTCTGAAAACTTTTGCTACAAAAAGGTATGTATTTTTTAGTTTCATATACTGCAGATGGCTGTATCAGGTTGCAATATCCATTCTACAACCTAAAATTCTACAACCTTTTTTATGGCTTTTTGTTCTAAGCCTTCCACATTAATAGTTTGATTGATCTCGTTCTTAAATTTTGCAGACATTTGGATGATATCATTCTTAAATTTTGCAGACATATAATAAGACGACCTGTATGGTTGACTACCAAACAGATGAACACAGACGGGAAGCATGCAGGACATTGAATGTGTTGTATGTGTACGATCGTAGTTATGAGCCATACTTGATTCATTGGCTATTTCCACTACAGATCACTTTCCAGACTCCATCACAGAAATCAAGTGAAAGAGGTAAATAATAGGAGGATATTCAGATTAGATTGGAATGTTAAATTTTCTGGTCCAGTTTATGTTTTAAAGTTGCCAAGTATACGTTACATTTATTGTTCAAATATGTTTCCCAATCACATTACATTAGGAATATTAGCCTGGGACATCGCAAATCCAAAGATCAGTAACTATTGCCCATTTATCTCCCCTGTGCAAGAATTGAATTGGCTTATTTGCAACTATCAGATTCACAGAAGGTGAAATGTTGATATATAATTAATATTGATCTGCATGTAAAGTGTACTAAGTATGTGATAAACATTGATCAACCCTAGGAGATTTTTGTAGGATAGTACTGAAAGTCGAAAATGGACCCTATTTTACTGGCATCAGTTTGTACAAACATCTTTTGATCACACTCATGATATAGTATATATGACTGTGTATGCAAATGAAATGTTTGATAATGAATAGTTTGAGTTGATTTTCATACAAATAATGAAAGAAGAGATTTATGAACACAGTTTTAACAGAGATTTTACCCGGGTTGGCTGCACAAGTGTATGGATGCCATTTCCTTGGTATGATATAGCCAGTAATGTGTTAAAAGTGCCGATAAAGCACTTTCCTCAACCACCCACTCCATTGCTTTAAAGACTTGAAGTTACTATCCATTTTATGATAGCATGTCATAGGTCAGTAACAATGTATAACAAAGGAAAGTGTACACTTCATTGTTCTAGCAGAGGCAGTTTATGTCAAATTTTACTGAAGCTTTCATACAAGCAGTTTGTGGTATCTAATATGGTTTAATAATTCACACATTTCATAAACTGGAATTATGCATTTGTGTAAAATACAGCCCTGTCCTTGTCATTTTGACCACCGCTATGATGTTTTAGCCTCTTTGGTAAGTCCGATAGGGTAAGGATGGACCCAGCAGCAAATTTCAATTAAAAAAAAAAATGTATAAATTTGTCTTTTAAAGCCAGGTAAGCATATTTGGACATATTTGAATTTAAAATCCAGAGGCTTTGTCTCTTAGGATTGAGAAAGACCCCAGTTATCACTCAAAAAAACCAATTAAATTTTTATTGGGTTATTGATCATATATCTGACACATGAGATAGGCAATTTTGGTGTTTTTTGAAATTTATCTAAATTCACCTCCTAGCCTCATCTCCTTAGTCAAAATTTCAAAAATGTTGGCACCCATAGGATTATTTTTGACCCAGGTTTCACATAACTAGCTTAAACAGTGTAGGAAGAGTTCAGTGACATTGCACATGTATGTATGGACTGTATTGCAAAGCATAGAAATATTTAGTTTTCTGTTAGCTGTCACCACGTACCATCCATTCCAGGCGAGCAGGTGATCGAACTGGCCATGTACCTAGACTTACTGAACTCAACCTGTTTCCCCAAATGGCCCCAAGTATTCGCCATTGCTGAGCAAGTACTCAGCATGTTGAACCAGGCTGATCCAGACTTCTACACGCATCTGAAGAACATTTCCAAGAAAAATGTTAAAGTTAACCCTAAGGTAAGAGTTAGACTGGTCAGTATTAGCAGGTACTGACATATATTTCACTATTTTACAGATAACATTTTCTCACCAATGTGACAGAGAAAACTAGCTCATTTGCTAACCTTACTTTTATTTTCTCAGTCTGGTTGTCTCAAAATCTAGGTGTCAATGCGATAGGGACTACTTTTAAAAAGAAAAACCCATATGGAGATGTTATAAATTAAACAACAAGAACAAGAGATATATTACATGAAATTTCCCTCAAGCAGCTCAAGGTCTCTCCAACTTTAATAAAACATCACACATAACATTTTAAGAGAGACAGATACACACACACGCACATGAATTCAGGCTATTTGGTACTATTCTTTCATTCTATATAGCAGCTAAACTTTTTCCTATCTGTAACTCAATATATTTTCAAGTCGGCATCATTTAATTTAGTTTCAAATAGCTGATTAATTTTACATGAAGTTTTTAAAATGAATTAGGTACTTTTAATAACATTTAATGACACTGTCCTGAAAATTTACTTTCTAAGGAAAAATTTGTGATGCTATGTGGAACGAACTATAGAAACTAACACTGTATAGTGACTCTGATAACTATATTGCAAAAAATGCAGGGTTATTTTAATTTAATGGAAACTGTACGATTTTAAAAATAATATATGTTAGTATCTGTACCAAGACAAGGAAATCCCAGTTATATTATTTGCCTCTCCACTCGGCAGATCCTCATGGGAGACAAATAATGCAACCCCTTGACTGGGATTTCCTTGTCAAGGGGTTGCATTATTTGTCTCCCATGAGGATCTGCCGAGTGGAGAGGCAAATAATATAACTGGGATTTCCTTGTCTCGATGCAAACCCCAAGATAGATTACATTAGTTATGATCATAAGCAAGTATGGGTTGCCTTCCATCTGTCTATCACCACATCTCATTTACAAGGTTTGTTTTACATTGTCCCTGTAGCAAGATCTACAGAAGAGGTGCCATTCTTAGCTACAGTCTCAGGTCTTTTGGAGGGAGTCTGAGGACAAATTTCAGTTATAATAATAATAATTACATTTTCAAGTATTTTCTGACCAGACTTATATAATTATAGCTTGAAGATATTTATCCCAGAAATGAATTTGTGAGGGAGAAATTCATATGTACATTTTTGTGAATGTGAGAAAATTGTCAAAATTGATTATTAGAAATGTGAAATGTATACAAATCATCTGACAGTGCAATTTCTGTCTAAATTTACTTTATACATGTATAACTTACAGCAGCAAAGAGGGTGAACCCTACAACTTTTTAGATGGGTCTATTCGAGAAAAATAAAGCTTCCTATGCAAATGAAAATTCAAGGTCACGGTCAATAATGCCACCTGTGTGTTGTTTTTAGAAGAGAAACGCTGTTGTATGTGCAATGTGGTGGTATAAAATATAGAGAATGTATAAACAATATTCTGCTTAAAAAAATAATGCCGGCAATAACAAAGTCATCGGAATAAAAAGACGCCGAAGACTATCTTGACAAATTTTCACTCCAGCAAAAAAATAATAATTTAGACAAATAATATTATTATATAAATAGAGCAAAATTAATTTGTAAAGCATTCCATCAAGAACTTTGAGGCGTCACGTGATGGTGTAATTAGGAACTGTCAACATAACTAAACAGTCGGTTATGTCATTAATACTGGTTATCTCATATTCTTTGCTGGTGGGAATAAAATATATCATTGTCATAGGTTCATAAAATTTTGTATATTTCCATGGACTAATCGAAGATGAAGTTGTGATTCATCATTTGAACAGCATAAAACTTGATTTTTTTAAAGTAATTTTTATACAAAGTTAGAATTGTAAAGATCGAGGAGCCTTGTAATTATGATAAACGCACAAAAGTTGTTAAATCCGTGAACATGGAGACTGGTGAATAAATAATATTTCAAGCAGCTGCCAGATATTTTGATATTTACAATGCATCAATAAAACAGGTCACAAATAAAATAATAAGATCAACATTTTCGAAGAAATACAAACAAGAAATAATATTAAAGCACACTGTCACTCCTGAATATTGAGACAAAAAATACTTTTGAATTTTGTTGTAATTGTCTTGTAAAAATACTCTAGATGAAGGTAGATAACTCTATCAGGTAAAAGAATGAGCAATTAAAGAGATATCTTGCTTGTATTTGTACAATAGTATTCACTTATAAATGAATTATACTTTTATTGGACATTTTTTCCCCACAATAATATAACCGAATTGGTATTATAAACAACAAATAATATTTCAATATTTCACTTCTGAAGTAAGATAGGAAACACTACTATCATAAGACAGAGTAATTCAACATTCAGTGACTTCATCAACAGAAATAACTCTGTCAGCGAAGGTAGAGTAATTGAAGAGTGGTTTTTTTTCAATAATTAATGAATTAAGTTTTTGGGTTGATTTTTTTTGGTATGATTTTTAAGAAACGTTATCTTTATTTTTTGAAACTGTCAGGTTTCTTGCTTCCTCTAGATTTTGTGTATTTTTTGTGAATTTTGTTGTTTAATATTTTGTGAGCATGAATTTTAAGTTACATTTACATTACATTATACATCGTCTTACTTTATCTCAGTTTTTGCTTCTAAATTTTCATTGGGATTAGACCATACTTGTTGAAGAAAATGCAATTAATGAAAGTTAGAACAGACTATAAAGATTTAATTGATATGGCTTCTAATAGTGCCATGCACCCCCTATTACTGTAATATCATTACATGTAATTTTCATGGGGGACCAAATTTCATGATTTTTGTTGAAACCACAAATTTACATCCCGAATGAAAAATGAGTCATGTAGGATGATGACTCCCCCCCTTTTCTTACAGTGTTTCATTCCTAAAGATAAATCAAGGTCAAACAACAAATAATCAGTATACTGTAATCTGGTAATTAAATATTAACTTTTATTTGTGTTTTAATATTTTTTTAACCTTTTGAAACAAGAATTTTAAATCATTGTATATAGTTTCAATGCACATGTTTGATAAGGTATCTGATAGCTGTAATTTTACACTCACTGCCTTAAATCAATATATGAGGTAAGTAAAGATGAAGAGAAAATAGAGAAAAAGCATAAGCATTCAAGCGATATTAATACTGAAAATGAAAGAAAAAATAATACAAAATGACAGTGTATGAAAAAATTAAATTTAATACTTATTCAAATTGATCCTTCATTCAAAGTACAACTGTTGTTGAAATATTTAAATCTTTCCAAAAGCATCTTTCATTTTATCCATGCATTTTTATTCCAAAAGAACAACAATACTGTAAAATACTATCATTATTTCTTGAAATGCTGTTATTAATGAAATACTATGTATATACACTAATTACAGCAGATTATTAAAGCTAGCACTTCACAAATTTTTGGACAAAGCAAGTGTATCAACATCGTGTCAATTAAGTCTCATGTACTTAAAAATGCTTCTTGGGTAAATAATCCCCAAATTGCTTATTTAAACAAGTCCAGCTTTCTCAAAACCCACTGATAATTAGGTCTGATCTTTCACTCATTGTCGCATGAACTGCAGTTATCCATTCAGCTTGAATTGGCTTGATTAATGAGATTGCAGTTTACTAATACTGTGCACTGATTGTCACCAGTAACAACTTTTTCCTTAATGGCATCCATGACGTGTTTAGCATACCACTCGTGTGACTTTAATTCTGCTTTGTATTCTTTATTTACTGTCTTGTCAAGTGGTAGAAGTCTGTCTGTAGGAGAGGCAGGCACAAACAAAGTCCAGGAACAGAGGGGGATGTGTCTAAATTGAATTTTACCACTCTTAAGCCATTGTGTTAATGCCATGATCATCAGAAAATATTGATGGTGCCACTTGATGGACAGTGGCTTAAGTAAGAGATCATTCATATGTATTTTAATAATTGATTGGCCTATTGTTGTTGGCTGCATTGGCTTCCTTTGATGTTGAGCACTTAAACAACAACATTGTAAAAATGATTAATTTTGACAGGTGTTTTAATTTTTTGTCGTAGAAATGGAAGTATTGTTTTAGTATTGTTGGCTTCAACTTATGTTATTCATTTGGTCGAAAACATGGTGTAAGTATTGAACTTGCCATGTCTTTGATTTGTGTTCAAACAGATGGTATTGTTTTAAAACTTAAAATAACCTCCAATTGCATCAGCATAGTAATATTCTTTTGTATTCTTTATATAGGGAATTTGTAGAAGTAAAGCCATGAAATTAAATACCTACTAATATGTAAACTTTGACAGGCAAAACCACGAATTTAAATACCCACGAAAATGCATTTTTAAAATATAAAACCATGAAAACTGAGCCCGAGGATAATTAATGATTTTTACAGTATTTTGGTAATACAGTAAAAACCTATTTTGAGAGACTACTGCTATGAGAGACCACCTGTTTTGAGAGACCATATTTTCCATTCATGTACTTATTGATTATATAGTGTTACAACATGTTATGAGAGACCACCTGTATTGAGAGACCATTAATTTTTGGCAGAAGGGGTGGTCTTTCAAGACAGGTTCTACTGTTGTCATACTGTATTTTTATATTTAAATGTTGTTGACTCTTAATACCATAGGTGTATATACTACATGCATGTTTATGAATTAACTACATGCATGTTTATGAATTAACAGGAATTTCTGGTGCATCTTATTCACCAAGAAAAAGCTAAAGCAGAAGAACTTCTGAAGGCCACGCCTGGGGGTGTAAGGGAAAAAGAAATGTCAGCAGAGCTCCTTGCAGATCCTCTTGTTTTCATACGTAGATGGATTGGAGAAGTGAGTATCATTTATCATGTATGTTTCTTTTATTTCATGTTTGTTATTTGTAATGGCATTATTGGTTTCATCATCTCAACAAAATGGCAGCTAAGTGCCAGTCCCAAGGATACTGTTGACCCAGGTTGGCCTAGGTTAGTATGAATTCTGCAAGTATTGGCAGAAATGCTTATAGAGGAAGTAATATTTCTTTAATATGTTTGCATGAAGGCTTGAATAATCATTGACAGTACATGGCAGTTATGATAGCTCACACAGCACTGACATCAACAAACTGCTGTATTAATGTAGGTGTTTTCTCATATGGAAACAGTTGTATTTATGTAAAGAAAAATCACAAAAGAAGTTTATATATATACTACATTCAAAAGATTTCCATTTTGTCATATCTACATTGCAAATGCAACCATTACTTTGCATACTCCAAAATGAAAATTGTTCTTTTCCCATACCCATCCCAAATTTCTATAAACTTCATTTTGTTGAGATTTATTTTCTTAGGTTATAATTTTTGGACCTCAAAACAAATAATTATATTTGGCATCCAATAATAAGGGATAAACATTTTTATCAAAATAGAATGTATCACGACTCAACCAACCCATCCCTTTGTCTAGGTTTAACTTTGGTTCTGTCCAAGCCTCTGAAAATACTTGTAAGAGATAATATAAACTTTGCTTGTAAATGCAACCCTTTTCACACCTACATTATGACTGGTTATGTTCCAAAGTTTGTGACAAGCTAGCTACACAACATGTTATGATGTAGCCTACATGACATGTTATGATGTAGATTACATGATATGTTATGATGTAGTTTACACAGCATGTTATGATGTAGCCTACATGACATGTTATGATGTAGATTACATGATATGTTATGATGTAGCCTACATGATATGTTATGATGTAGTTTACACAGCATGTTATGATGTAGCCTACATGACATATTATGACGTAAATTGCATGATATGTTATGATGTAGCCTACATATGTTATGATGTAGCCTACATGACATGTTATGATGTAGGTTACATGATATGTTATAATGTAGCCTACATATGTTATGATGTAGCCTACATGACATGTTATGATGTAGATTACATGATATATTATGATCTAGTTTACACAGTATGTTATGATGTAGCCTACATGACATGTTATGATGTAGATTACATGATATGTCATGATGTAGTTTACACAGCATGTTATGATGTAGTTTACACAGCATGTTATGATGTAGCCTACATGACATGTTATAATGTTGATTACATGATATGTTATGATGTAGTTTACACAGCATGTTATGATGTAGCCTACATGACATGTTATGATGTAGATTACATGATATATTATGATGTAGATTACATATGTTATGATGTAGTTTACACAGCATGTTATGATGTAGGCTACATGACATGTTATGATGTAGCCTACATGACATGTTATGATGTAGATTACATGATATGTTATGATGTAGTTTACACAGCATGTTATGATGTAGCCTACATGACATGTTATGATGTAGATTACATGATATGTTATGATGTAGTTTACACAGCATGTTATGATGTAGCCTGCATGACATGTTATGATGTAGATTACATGATATGTTATGACGTAGTTTACACAGCATGTTATGATGTAGCCTACATGACATGGTATGATGTAGCCTACATGACATATTATGATGTAGATTACATGATATGTTATGATGTAGCCTACATATGTTATGATGTAGCCTACATGACATGTTATGATGTAGGTTACATGATATGTTATAATGTAGCCTACATATGTTATGATGTAGCCTACATGACATGTTATGATGTAGATTACATGATATGTTATGATGTAGTTTACACAGCATGTTATGATGTAGCCTACATGACATGTTATGATGTAGATTACATGATATGTTATGATGTAGTTTACACAGCATGTTATGATGTAGCCTACATGACATGTTATGATGTAGATTACATGATATGTTATGATGTAGTTTACACAGCATGTTATGATGTAGCCTACATGATATATTATAATGTAGATTACATGATATGTTATGATGTAGTTTACACAGCATGTTATGATGTAGCCTACATGACATGTTATGATGTAGCCTACATGACATGTTATGATGTAGATTACATGATATGTTATGATGTAGTTTACACAGCATGTTATGATGTAGCCTACATGGCATGTTATGATGTAGATTACATGATATGTTATGATGTAGTTTACACAGCATGTTATGATGTAGCCTACATGATATGTTATGATGTAGATTACATGATATGTTATGATCTAGTTTACACAGTATGTTATGATGTAGCCTACATGACCTGTTATGATGTAGATTACATGGTATGTTATGATGTAGCCTACATGACATGTTATGATGTAGATTACATGATATGTTATGATGTAGTTTACACAGCATGTTATGATGTAGCCTACATGACATGTAATGATGTAGATTACATGATATGTTATGATGTAGTTTACACAGCATGTTATGATGTAGCCTACATGACATGTTATTATGTAGATTGCATGACATGTTATGATGTAGATTGCATGATATGTTATGATGTAGTTTACACAGCATGTTATGATGTAGCCTACATGGCATGTTATGATGTAGATTACATGATATGTTATGATGTAGTTTACACAGCATGTTATGATGTAGCCTACATGATATGTTATGATGTAGATTACATGATATGTTATGATGTAGTTTACACAGCATGTTATGATGTAGCCTACATGACATGTTATGATGTAGATTACATGATATGTTATGATGTAGTTTACACAGCATGTTATGATGTAGCCTACATGATATGTTATGATGTAGATTACATGATATATTATGATCTAGTTTACACAGTATGTTATGATGTAACTTACATGACATTATGGTGTCACCTACTTATATTATGATGTAGCTTCATGACATATGTAGCTATCTTTGAAGTACAGTGTTGAATGGTTCATGTACATCTAAGTAACAAAGCTATGTTCTCTATTTAAGAAAACAAAATGACAATTATAACGAATTTGAAACTTTATATATATATATATATATATATATATATATATATATATATATATATATATATATATGTGTGTGTGTGGAAATTTAATCACCAGTGAAAAGAATGGTGGTGTATGTTTGCAAAAGATGCATCTGTACACTGAATGAATACAGCAGATATGGCCATATAATTGGAGATCAATGTATTTCAGTGCTTTGTTAGTGTACTGGACATGCCAGGAGTGATGTATGTATGGGATCAATGTTTCCTGCAGTGTTGGAAAGACAGTGTTCTGATCCACTTCTGTCTGGTCCTTCTTATGTTGCTGAAGCACAAATTCATGCTGGCCACAGACTACTTGGGAATGAAGGAGGTGAGAACATGAGTTCCCTATGTTTTTGATAGAAAGTGTTTCTCACAAGTCCTTACATCACATTTAGCATATTGCATTATAGATCAGATATAAAATTGTTTCCTGTTTTAAGTTTTGGATTTAAAATTTTTGTGGTAGAGTACATGTATTTTTTTATTGCAGAGTTTTTTTTCAGGGAATTTAGAAATAGGGGAGTTAAAACTCAAATATGGCTAAGAAGACTAAAGTCACTTTAGCAATAATTAAAATGTTAAGTTGTTGTTCAGTCTGATGGTGTAATGGTTCCTCAGCACAGCTCAGGAAGACAAGATTTATTGCATCAAATTACAATAGATCATCTATGATTTAATGTGGTATTTGTGTACATGTGATAACAACATGTGTTATAATAAATATACCAATTCCTGTTCATGTAATAACAACCACATGTGTTATAATAAATATACACATGTGATAATGACCTGTTCTGTATATAATAAATATACCACCAATTCAAGTATGTTGAAACAACCTGTGCTATGATAAATATATCAATTCCTGTACATGTGATATTACCCTGTGTTATAATAAACATGTCAATTTCTAGTCATGTGTAAGTGTGATAACACATACCACTTTTAGATATTAGTTGATTCTGTTGATGTATTTGACAAATATTCATTCATGTCTTTACAACAGTGTACTTGTTTATTTATTCTGTGTGTGCCCATTGATAGGTTATAATTGCAAAACTGAAATGAAGACAATGAAAGACAAAATAAGTACTGGTGAGAAATCTGCAGGATACCTCCAATCCCATGGGTTAGGCATATATCACAGAACCTTTGTACTTTTGCTTCAGGTGTTTTTTAATGAGCCATGCAAGTTGTATACCATTGACATCCAGACAGCATGGATTCACCTGGAGACGGGAAAGGATCTGGCAGACATTCCTTATCTTAACAGACAGAGACCAGTGTAAGCATACAGAATGAACATTTACCAAAATTAAGTTTGAGATTACATTTCTCTAAAAGCTGTTCAACGCAATTTCACTTCTGGCTTATGGAAAACACTTCTGCAAACTTTGAAAGATCTGAGCGGAACCTTGATTTTTAATAATTGAGTTTAAAGAGAAAGTCAGGGTCTTTTAATTAATTTTTAAAAATATCCAGTCAGAAGTTTATTATTTTCATGTCTTGACCTATCATCACATCAAATTATGACATTCTATGCAAATACATGGATTCTCAAGTTTGAAAAAAATAAATACTGATGTGTCATTTCATTATTATTGTCAGTGGTAATTTTGCTTGACATAACTTTCACTTTGGCATCTGTGTACATGTCCGTCCATCTGTACATACTTTCATATGTCAATATACACCCTAGATTATCTTCACTGTCACTGTTTTTTTGTTTTTTTAAAAGCTAAAATTAACAATGGGTCTTACAGAAAGGGGGTCGCTTGTTTCTGATTTAGGTGACATCATTGCTAGTTTGGTGACATCATTTCTAGTTTGGTGACATCATTTATCCGGTTTACAAAGGTCTTTCTTAAATATTTAATTTTGGGAATAATGGAGTCATGTTAAAACTGAATAGTTGCTCCTGTGCATGAAAGTTACTTCGCCTCCATGTGTCACTGTCTAGTCTTCATACAGATTTTTTCGTCAGATATATTACCTAGACATATGTTAGGAGTGCATTCACTACCTCACATTTCCAAGTCATAATATGTTTGGATTGCATTCACTACCTCACAGATTGAGTCCTCCCATCAGGAACATTACCTAATCATAATGTTATATGTACAGTCACTACCACCTAAGTGGTTAGAACATCCACCCTTGATACAGGAGGTCACAGGTTCAAAACCCTGGATGAGTCATACCAAAGACTTTTAAAAATGGTACTAGCCACTGCCTCTCTTTGCATTGAGCATCTATAGATTAGTGTTCAACCTAGTTGGCCTGGTGTGAGGATTATGTGACTGGGTGGGACATGGTGCTTCATGCCTGCAGTATAACACTATAGTGTTAGACATCACTCTGAACTGCTATACTGTAGACATCATAGTGATATGGCTAAACAATTGTTAAAGCTGCATTAAAAATCCATACATGCCAACCATTACGCTTTTGGCGTAATCATTACGCTTTTTGTCACTAAATTACGCGTTACGCTTAAACGTATATGGATTACGCTTTTTCAGTATATCAACCTCCCAAAAAAAATCAATTATTTGTTTTCTCGTTATTATTAAAGTTCCATTAATCCCACAGACCGTATTTTAGAAAAGACGGCTTTACGTAACTACAATATAAGAGTACGCTAGACCGTGGACTTTCGTAATAGTATCATGTTCTATTTATAGCTAACCTGGTTCTACTGTTGACCTCGATTCTATTTATATTTATTTATATGCATAGTGAGGAGATAGCAGACTGGTTTTCCAAATTTAATATTTACTCGCATATTCCATATTCTAATTCATATTTCTTGCAGCACCAGTCTAAATATATTTTAGTGCTTAAAAAGTATATTTTATTTTACTCTATGCATTTATGTGAGCAAAAATATCCTCTTTCAAAATTTCCCAGATAAATTAGAAAAAGGCAACCGAAAACCCCCGAAACAAAATATAACAGAATCCTCTAAATATTAAGAACAAAAAAAAAAAGTACAGCATCACGTGACATCTATTTCCGGCCGCGTCGAAATTTTTTAAAAATTTAGCACTAAACGTCTTAACAAGGTTTCTAGTCGATGTGTGTAAAGCTAAAAGTGCTACATATGAAAACTTGAAACAGTAAAGGATGAGCAGGGCAAATAATCGTTGTTTATTGAAATTTTAGCATGTTATATGTGGATTACGCTTTTTCCGCCTGGATTCCGCTTTTTGACCACTTGGATTACGCCAATACCTCATCAGGGGTTGGCATGTATGAAAATCCAGAAAATTCAAACACAGTCACTATCTCACAAATCCAGTCCTCTCAGGTATATTATCCAGTCATAATATGTTATTAGTATGTTTACTACCTCACAGATCCAGCCCTTGCTAGCTAACAAAAAAAAAAGATGTTTGATATGTCTTTTGGCTTGTATTAGCAACTGAAGTACTAAGGTCATTTGCTTGCTGAGGTGGAGCTTGCCTTAGATTGTATTATACACACCAAATCCTGTTAATTATCAGATTCTACTTCACTCATGCTAGGAAGACACAGATTATCGAGGTCTCGAATTCAAAATTCAATTTTGCCTTTTCATCAGTACTTAATCTTTAAGAGTTCTTACACATTACAAAATTAATTACCACATAAATACACATAAGTAGATATAGAAGATATGACAAAGAAAACCACCATCAAACAAAATCATGCTAAAAATAATTAACGTATATACTCCTGTATAAGCCGACCCCCCCAACTGAACAGGTATAAACACTGAAAAATGCATGACCCACATATAAGCTGACCCTCAATTCCGAGACATCACAAGATGCATGAGATAAGTTCTAAATGCATATATTTAGGCAAACTTATATTTAAAAAAATTACATGTATAGAATTATCTCGAGGTTGGCTTGTATAATTACTAAAAAGAAATGGTATAAACTTGTTTGTAAATTAATTTTTTTTAATTTTCTGTTTTCTTTTTGTTTCTGACTAGTATAGATTTGTGTATAATTTGATCAAACGATGACAAGAATTTGGTAATTGCGAGTTGCTGTAAGACTACCTATCCCTTTTGACTTAATTA
Source organism: Unio delphinus (assembly GCA_029339505.1). Classification (NCBI taxonomy): domain Eukaryota; kingdom Metazoa; phylum Mollusca; class Bivalvia; order Unionida; family Unionidae; genus Unio; species Unio delphinus. The sequence goes on from JAQISU010000277.1 coordinate 5,366,182, forward strand.
TTGTATGTTTATGCATTATGGCATTGGACATTTGATATCATTATACCAGTAATTACATTTTTACTTTGCCGTGAAATTTAAAAACCTAACTCATCAAAATGTTACCCCAGTATGATAACACAATGAAAATCAATATGGTTCGATTCAATGCTCACAATTTAGTCTCTGAATGTATTTACATAATGGCACCACCACATGTACATTGTAGGTTTGAACACGTGCTGAATGAAGTACATCCCTTTGAGTTGACTGATGGGCACCAGTGTGCCAAACTTTATGATATCTCCAAAATAGAAAAAGTTTCAGAAATAATGCTTCGAAAATTATGCTAATGCTGTAAAAGCAGAGTTGTAGTTAGCTTTGATGTAAGAGACCTTACACCATACCTCTCAATGTTCATGCTGGGAGGGATATTTGGGGTTGCTTCATGCCTATGTCTTGGTTTCATAATACCTTCTGATTTTTGCATAGAACTCCTATGTTTTCTGTGAATTAATGTTGTGACAAAATCATTACTAGAAAGAATTTGCTCCTTCACTAAATAGAATGTTAAGTTTCAATATTATTCATGTAAATTAAGGATCTTTTTTATACCTTTAGAACAAATTTTTTTCTAAAAAATAAACCAGAAAGAAAAAAAATCCCACTACAATAAATGTATTGACAATTGTTTTCAATCCCAAGAATTACTACTACAGATGCTGTTAACTCCATATGCTATAGAACCATTCCCTCCAAAGAAACTTACACAAGTGAACACTTGGCATTTTTATACCGTATATACCAATGTTAAATATCATCAATATATTAGGATAAGGAATGAAAATACATAACACACAGCAAATGTGTCCTAAAAAAACTAATTCAGAATACACGTTTTATTGTAAGCAGTACTAAATGCTTTGCGAGTTTACAGTAAGAGAATATAGTCGGAAATACGAGGGGAAAATAGTTGCCACATGTACGGTACCATGAGGCTGGACCGCTTTGGTGGCCTATTGGTTAGAGCATCATTGATTTATGAACTTTAAAAAAAATTTCTTTACAAAGACATGTTACTTGTCAAAGGTTTTATTAACAAACATGTTTCTTAATGGAAAATAATGTAGTGTAAAGAAATTTTTGTCAGCAACAAAAACCTGATATATTGTTGTGTAATGTGCAGTATTCTTGTCATATTTAGCTTTTTCCTATTGATGAAATAATAAGTGTGAGAATAATCCATCAATTAAGAAACTAATTAACAGTCATCATTAGCAGAATTGTGGAAATTTATAATTTTTTTTAATGCAACACTAATGACCTCATCTTGGTTTAGTTACCAATTTTGTAAATGTTAGGGAACAATTAAACCAAACTAAGTATAAACATTGTAGCTTTACTATAGTGTTTTGTATATTTTGTTACAATTTCTGTTGCAATCACATATAATAAAAAATCTTTTAAAGCAACAGTTTGCAAAACAAGTTAAGTAAGTGTTTCATTTTGTAGATCACCATTGTCTCAGGGAAGTCGCATGCAAACTCTTTCCCCATCTCCTGTTGCTGGTCTTTCCAATAGCTGTGGCATAAAGGATGTGAAAATGAAGTTAATTATACCTTCAGAAGCAGTACAAAAGGTATTTTATTTATCACACATGTTTGGTTTAATGTACGATTTAAAGATGTTACATATTTTGTATACCCACTGTTAGGTTCAGCGTAGTATATTATGATATTGTTTTGTCTGACTTTCACCAATTTTATTTCCACACACCACTATCTGTTATCAAGGCTTGAACATTGTATGCAATTGGAGTAAGGAAGAAGCCTGTCAACCAAACTTTGTGGATGGCATGCACTTGGGTAAGAAACATGCCTATTAATTTTGGAATCAAAAGACAAGGTCACTGTGACAGAAAGAATAAAACTAGAGTTTCTGGACAAAAATTTCAGTTTTCAGTTTTGTATCTTCACCAGAATCTTTGGTTGACTTACATGCTGGGTAAGAAAGAAGCATATTGATTTGGGGGTAAAAAAAGCCTTTGGATGACTTACTTGCTGGGTAAGAAAGAAGCATATTGAATTTGGGATTTAAAAAAAAGCCTTTGGATGACTTACATGCTGGGTAAGAAAGAAGCATATTGAATTTGGGATTTAAAAAAAAGCCTTTGGATGACTTACATGATGGGTAAGAAAGAAGCATATTGATTTGGGGGTCAAAAGGCCTTTGGATGACTTACATGCTGGGTATGAAAGAAGCATATTGATTTGGGGGTTGAAAAAAAGCCAGAAATCAAGATCACTGTCACGGAAAAATTAAAAAATGTTTACTGAATGGCTGACACCCCCAACCCCCAACTGTATAGGTAAAAATATTAAAAAGTGCATGACCTGTGCATAAGCTGACTCATAAGTATAGACTACATCACAAGATGCACAAAGTGAGTTCTAAATATATTTATTTAGGCAAATCATTGCTGAAATAAATATTATCTTCAAACTTAACGAAAATGACAGTAAGAATGCTAATTTATATGTTGAAATAAAAACAATTTATCTTCAATGTTAAGTTTTAATTGAAATAATAAAATTCTCATACTAAATTCATGAATTATAAAAGTTCTATCACTAATAGAATCCTTCAAAATCTGGCTCAGTATCAGAATTGTCAAATAGTTCATTCAACTCTGCTTTTGTTTTGGTTGTGCTGTCATTGTATACGTCATCATTGTCATCAGGGTCATCTGATAGTGCATCATTCTGTTTCTCATTCTCCTCATCATTGTCTGATTCAAATATGGCATCATCAACAGTTCCATCCATGGCGATGCTGATACATTACTTTCAAAATCATTTGGTAATCATTTTTGATGGAATTGAGTCCCATGCATCATTGACCCACTTGGCGACCAAGTTGATGTCTGGCCTAATGAACTCCCAGCTATTGTCATCTTCACAGCACCTGAACAAACCCATTCTGTCCACATCTTTCGTAACTTGTCCTTAAATGGCTTGTTAAATCAGACATCAAGAGGTTGTAACACTGATGTTAAACCTCCTGGTATCACAGCTAAAGTAGTTTTCATTTTCTTTGCGGCCTTTTTAACTTTGTTTTGTGGCTCAAAACATGTCAAAGACAAGCATTGAAGATTTTTGAGGAAGTGCATCTGGTTTCTTGTTCCAGACTTCTCCAGCCATTTAATCATTCAATTTTCATCCATTCATCTCTTTTCATATGCACAAACAATGACACCAGCAGGAAATTTTGTTTTTCGGCAGCATCTTTCTTTTATAAATGATGATATGAAGCAGCTTGAATCCATCGCTAAACAGGCCAAAATAACCATGAAATGTGTTTTTTTTTCTATGGCCATTCATTTTTATCAGAACAATTTTCTTACTAACAGCATTGCCTGTTTTATTGCTAGGAAAGTCAAAGGTCATAGGAGATTTATCCACATTTCCGATTTGTGACAGTTCAAATGAACACTCCTTTCTGCATTTAATGTTGAACTGCTGAAATCATTCAGTTTTTTCTTCCAAGTCTTTTGGTAGCTTTTGTGCTATCTTTGTTTGCTGCCTGAGCCAGAAACCATGCAAGTTCAAAAAGGGAGAAAACCAACCAGCTGATGCAAAAAATCTTGTATTTGTCTTCTTTCACCATCTGCATAGCATGCAGACAAATTGTAGTTTGTGTGAAAATTTATCCATTTTGTTGACATTCATTTACAAAATTGCTGAATTCTTTCTCTCATTTAGGGAATGAGGCGATCCAATGCAGTATGTATTAGCTTTTTGTCATGAATGCATGGAACAGATCTGTCATTTTAAAACCTCTTCATGTGGCATGTTCCATCAGTGCTAATGTCTCAGCCATCTTTCTTCTTTCTAGGTATGACATACATCTTTGTAATGCATGTCTCGGTTATGTCAGGGAAAACTATTTCTGTCCATATAACAAGATAACATTAACATGTGCCATAATCCAGTGCAAACATTTATTCCGTCCAAAAAATTATACAGTGAAACCCTTTGAAAAAAATCAAAATGGCTACCATCGTTTAACAGGCTTGAGGCACATGTCCTGTAATTTTGTGCTGTTACTCGAGACATATTGTGTGTTTGGCTGTATTCATCAAAATTGGTGGATTCATCATGCATTGGCTGTCATGTTGAACTGTTTTTCATCATTTGCATGTTTTATGGGGAGAACTGTTAAATGTTTTCTCAGTCATTTTGCCCATTTGTACCACAGCCATCTTTTGTTGTCAACATGATGTCATCACGTTATAATCACTGGTCAACCCACTTATGCTATGCTGGACCTTTAATAATTGCATTAAATAACTCCTTTGCACTCCATACTACATTGTGCACTAGACTTCATAATCTGTGACTACATTCATCTTTGAGTGGCCGAGTGGTCTAAAGTGCTCTCCGCTATGAATTACTGCCATCTCATCTCTGTCTGCATAGGTTTGAGTCTCAGATTCGGCCAATATGGTTATGTGATAAAGCTTGCCAGTAGCTTCTCGTGGGTCATGGTTCTTTTTGGGGTTTTCCTGAGTTCTTCCTCCACCATTAATACTGGCTGCCATGTATAGCCTATCTTGTGCTGAAAAATGGCATTAAACCCCACTACAACAACAGCAACAACTGAAATGTAAATGGCAGTGAAATAAGAAACATCAGGTGATGAACCAAAGTGTGTGACCCTCCGGCTACTCCTTCAGATTTTTCCCATGCCACTTCTGTGAGGTAGAATTGCTGTCGTCACAAAAAAAATTCAATAATTCACCATCTTAACTGCACTATAGCTTTCAGTTTCAAACATCTCATTTGAACTAGTCCAAACTATACTCACAGTAGAATAAAGGCCAGTCAATTTTATTTTCTACCACCCTCCTCCTAGTAAAAAAAAACAAGCTGACTGAATCTCTCTTTTTGGAGCTGTTTCCTAACCTTCTGGAGTATAGCAATTCTGTAAGTGGCAACCTGATTATTATGGACATTTCAATTTTCATCTTGACTGTCCTGGAAATCAATACACATCTAAACTCCTAGATTCTATTCACATGTTGAAAGCTTAAAGATTCATTTGGCCAACCCACCCATAAACATGGTCACATTTTAGACTGGAGTCTTCATATGATAATATGGATTCTTCATAGACCTGATGATAATATTCTAAAGTCTTTAATGGTGTCCCATGAACTTGATTCAGATTACCTCTGCATCATGTGCTATCTGACCATATCAGTCAATAATCCCCACCATCTATGTTTGCCACTAAGAGAAACTTACATATGATAAATAGAACCAAACTAATGCATGACATCCAAACAAATCTAAAATCTTCATTGTTTTGTAATTTCATGGTGTCTGTATTTGTAATCGTGTAGTTGTATATGGTTTTTATGTATTATCGTATATTGTGAAGCACCTTGAGCTTCTAAAGATTAGGCGCTGTACTAAGTCAACATTATTATTATTATTATTATTATTATTATTATTATTATTATTATTATTATTATTAAAACCCAAACCCTTCCCACCAAATTGATTTATCTGTTTCGTGAAGTTTTCTGTTTACTGAAGGTATCACGAATGCAAACAATTATGTATTTTTTGTATACAAGTGGGTGTGCAAGTCAATCATCCAAATTTTCTCCTAGTTTCTACAACATAAGTTTTGATTCATACACTTTTATGAGCTGAATAATATAGTTTATTCCCAAGATGCTTAGCTGTTCATTCTGAAATCTTCACATTTGAATGAATAATGGTCTTGATTACTTGAATGTATGCATTTAATAATTTGTCTGCTTTAAAAATAAATTGAGCTTTTAGAAAACTGTTGGCCAGTCTCTGTCAGCATACTTTCAAATGTGAGACCAGATATGTAATTTTAAACAAAAATGTTCTATAGATCATTATTATTAATCATCATGAGATCTTAAGCAGATCAATATAACCCTTCTTAATTGGTTTATCTACAAGCTTTTTGTTAATATTGTCAGTGATATTTTATTATATAAATTCCATAAGTTAGGGATTAGAGGTAAAATATTTCATATTATGCTTTCATATATATGAAAATGTCCAATGTTTTGTGAAATATAATAATATTTTGTCAGAAAAATTTGTATGTTTAACTGGCATGTATCAATGAGGGTGCTTGTTGCCATGTTTATTAATAATGTTGAAAAGAAAAATAACAGTGTTATTCAAGGTACTGACATAGTTACAACTCTTTATGACTTCATACACAGATGATCTAGTTATATTTTCTGGGTCAAGAGAGTCTACAATGCTTTGAGTACATATTGTGACAATTGGCACTTTTAAGTAAACAAAACTAAATTCTGGTCATCCTTAATTGATGAAGAACAGCAGAGGATAGTTGTTTTTTTCTATATTAAAGGTTTAGATTTACATTTTGTTAATTAATTTATATTTCATGTAATTGTTTTTACATCAGGGGCTTAATTCATACTTACAAACTGTAAGTGCACAAGCTTGAAAGACATTATTTGCATGGGTTGAATTATATATACAAGTTTTAAAATGTGCCTGGAAAGGTAAAATGTGAAATTGTTGAAACTAATTTCACCAGTTTTTAATTATGTATCAGATATATGTGAATTTATTCAAGGAAATGTTTTTAAAGGTTTGCATTTAAACTTTTCTAAAAATCTTTGCCTACTCTGATTGTGATGAATTGGAGACGATACCCTTTCAAATCAGTAGATATTTCTTCATTATAAAATATTGGACTAAACTTATTAGACTTATAAAATCTTCTTTGTCTGGGGGAAGTGTGATTAAATAAAACTGTTGCACACATAAGGTTTTGTTATCCTTTTGGTCAGACAATGTCTTGCTGACCAGTTTATTCAAAGTTGTCAACCTAGATTCAGAATATCATCAGGAACTCAAATATTTTAAAATTTGTCATCATATTTTGGCTCGGTGAAGTATTTAATATAGTAACATTTTTAGAATTTAGTAAATTTCATTTAAAAATAAGGATGTCTGTCCCAAGACATATTGTATGAGGGAGATGGTACAGACCACAATCAACCTGTTAGATCAAAGGACTATTTGCAGTATGCTGGAAGATGAGTATGAGAATGCAAATGTTATTTGGCATGGAAAAAGTCTGCAAACTCTTATTTTTGGAAAGACTTGAATATATTGAAATTTACTAAATTAATAAATTCCAAGATTAAAAATCTGGAAAATTATGGCCATTATTTATCATTATTTTGTACATATGTTTGCCGTCACTTTCAGCTCATTATATCTCGTTGTTTATTACATGCATTACTATCTCAAATTTCATGTATATCACTTTTATGATACTATTAAGAACAGCATTTAGAATATATATATATATATATATATATATATATATATATATATATATATATATATATTGATGAAACTCTTTGTGTCTTCTCAGAGTGTAAAATCACAATGTAATTAGCAAGATAAACAGCCATTTAAAATGTACATAGGTAAAACGTTTTGGCAAACATGAAGAGAAAAGAAAGGTGCAGATTATTTGTGAGGAAATCTAATGTTTATGATTAATTTGTGCCAGAATGTTGAAGGAATTCAGGGTACTAGAATGAGAAGAAAGGATACACCATATTTATTCTTATTGGACCTTAATTCATATTTGCTTTTTAAATATAGCTCAAAGTAAAATGCTGATATAGAACAAATTTCCTTTAAAAGTACATGTTGTATTGTTCATTCAAGATGGGTTACATAATTTTAAAAAAAATTGATAGGATTCCTAGTGATGTTCCAAATATTGATTATAATTGATCATCAATTTGGTTTAAGCAAACCAATAAGATAATCAATTGTGAAACTCCATAATTAATTGTTTTAAGGGAGACTACTTATTTTTATTTGCATGCAAAATTCCAAGGGTTTATAAAAAAAACTCTTGTGTAAATGTAAGCTAAATAGGGCTTTCAATTCACTAATTTAAAAGTTGATCTGAATTATTTTTGCCATCCACAACTTACAAATATAAAATCATACAATATTCCTTAGGTGCAAACTTTCATAATTAGGATTATATCATCATGATAACACGATTAAGCTGTTAAATTATTGAATTAATAAATTTAAACAAATTTTGATGATTTGTTTCATTTTAAATGTACAATCCTTTATAGTACTTTTAAATAATGACAATCAAGATAAGCATGTTCTTCTATACTTTAAATTATAGACATATGTATGAAAAGATTGTGGGTCATTGCAACGGTATTTCAATTACATACAACTGATCAGCCATAAAAAGTTGCTTTCATTGAACAATGTTGTAGAAGAAATATGACAACACAATAGAAAAAAAAATGTAATATTTTTAATCAGGTCAAAGTTTACATGTCATTAAAAGATATTAGCATTTTGAACTCTTGAGCAAAGATATAAATGTAAAAGAAACAAAAATTAAAAGTTTTCTTTTAGTATCTGATTATAATCAGTTATCAAATGGTTAAGTAGAACTACAGGAAAGAATTATTGTTTCAGGAACCATGGCTGGCCAAGGTGGATTCAAGAAGTTTAAAGCTTCATGTGGCAGCCTACTTTGGAAGCATCAAGCTCGTGTCACGCATGTCTCTCCACTCTGCTATAGCTACTGGAATGGCCAAGGACAGTTATGGAAACACAGTATATGATGTTGTGTTTCCTGTTGACAAGTTTGTGTTTGAGAACATGGACTTCTCTCAGTATGATGTGGAGAGGGAACTTGGAGCATATCCATATGCTATTGTAAAACTGGAGTACATTATCAGTGGACCTGCAGGGCAAGGTAAAATAGTGTTCTCAAAGATTTGCGAGTCTTAGGAATCACCTTTTCCATTTGTTCATTGATCTATCACCCCAACTGTCCCATTTACACCACCATAACTGTACAACCCTTGCACATAATTGCTGGTAGATGCACTATGGTAAATGAATTGCCTATTACATATAGATGCACTTTTTAAATGTTTCATCTATTCAGGTCAAATTTTAACCTTGACCTTCTTCTATCAGATTTTAATGGACTTATTGCCCTTCATCTATCAGTTTGAAGTTTCCGCTGTAGCAGATCTTTGTAAATAGCCAAAGTCAGGAATTAGTCAAAATAGTTTGATACAATTTTATGTGTTTATGTGTTCCTTGTCTCTCTCTCTCTCTCTCTCTCTCTCTCTCTCTCTCTCTCTCTCTCTATATATATATATAAGTAGTCTCCCTTTGTCTGAGACATGACAATTTCTATATATATGTGAGAACATATATATAGAAATTGTCATGTCTCAGACTTGTTGTCAAGCTGGTTTTAATACAGTTAGCACCTCCCACATGCACTGATAAATATGGTGAAATGGTGAATAAATACTCTAGCAATTTTGCTGTAGCATACTCTCTAAACATGTCTCCTTTAAGCAGAAGACTTTACACTGCCAGGAGTTGACTGACTCTCATTGGTCTTATATGCAGTTTCAGAGATAACCAATGTCCAGGATTTTGTCTTTTTCTTCCTGTATGAAATATTCACCAACTACAGTTACAGTCAACATGGATTTCTCATTCCCAAAACTGAAGTTACTTCATGCCATTTGGCCATGCATGGAAATTTAAAATTTGGAGCTCTTTCATAATAGTGGATTTGCTGAAATTCATGAACCTCTCCTGAATTTACTTGATGGAATTGTCAATCATCCTGAAACAGTCCCTAAAATCCATTTAAGGTTTTGGACCAGTGATACTTGTATCATTGAATTTCATGCTTGCAGGATTATAGTACTCAATATTTATCTAGCTGAGTTTTCAATGCTGACATTCAAACAACACAAACTTCAGTCTATTCTGGCAACTCAATAACAAGCAGATACTCCAACTGAAATTGCTTTGATAGCTTTGCCACTATTGGCATATCATCTAATATGCCATGAAAGAAACTTGATTGAAGTCGGAAATTTATGATTATCTCATGTATGATTAGCATCATCTGCGCTATTCCCTGTCATAAAGTTATGCTGAAGATGACTGGAGATTACTAAGCTTGGTTGATTATTATTAATTATATAATTACATTCTGTTTTTATGTTGGTAACAAATAGCTATGAAATGAAATACATAAAGTCCTAAGGCAAACACTCTTATCCCACTGAATTGTATCCCATAAAGTTGTCTGTTATCCCACTGAATTGTATCCCATAAAGTTGTCTGTTTACTCACAAACTATGACATTTGACTGTTGTATTTCTGATTATTTTTATTTTATTTACAGGCAGATCCCCAATTCCTGTGGGCTGGGCAAGAATTCCATTGTTCCAGAAAGTTGTCCCTTCTGGCAAGGAATCTGTCACTTCTGTCACTTCCATTGACATTCAGTGGAATCTCTTATTAGGAGAGAACACCTACACCCTGCATGCTGGTGAGGTCCCAGAGTCACTGGTGGCAACTCTCCCAGTCACTCCATCAGACGGTGGTAGGACAGAGGAAGGTAATTTCCATAAACCTTACTTGCTCTGTATGAATTTATGGTCCACCAGTGTACTACCAGTAAAAGCAATTTGGAGTGGTTGAGCCACTATTCATTTTTATTTTCTCTATCTTCTAATCTTCATTTGTCCATGATCTTTGATGCATAAAACACAAAGGATGTAGCAATTCTTTTTATTTAAGGCCTTAGTAAAGGAAGTTTATGTAGAGCATTACACATAACTTTGGGCAGGAAATGCCATAGCAATTTTGTGTCCCTGTTTTCATTTCTTTTGGACATTAATGAAATTGTCGAGAGTGCCGTTTTCAGTGTGTTTTATGTTGGATAGAGAGGGGTAGTTATTTTTTCATTTGAGCGCTTTTATCACTCACTATGGACTGTAAAACACCTCATGAGAAACATTTATAAACAAGGCCACCATATTTGCGATATATATTGCGACATGAAAACATTGCGACATGAAAAATAATTTTTGATTAGGTCATATATCTTAAGAAATGAAATATATTTGTGTTAAATGTGTGCCCCTCCCTCTTAGTTGCACATTGCATTAAAATAATAGACAAAACACTTATTTGATAATAAAATGAAAGAAACTAACTTTGCATTGGTATCATTTATTCCTTATTTTTTCATCATGACTATTAAAGAACAAAATATATCCATATTTGAAGCGTAGGCATCAACACTGTAGCGTGTATTGTTTATGTCAGATAACACATGACACATTGTTCATTGACATGAACATAGAAAAACAATTGTGTTTGATTGTACACGAAGGTTTGACTATGTTATCCAACAAAATAACAAATGAGAGTGAACTAATCAACTGATTGCTTGAAGGCATCTGACATTCTCACATGACATGGTGTTAGGTGCAAAATAACCGAGATTGAATTATACCCAGGTCAATTTGATAGTATCGTGCAAATAAAAATCATTAACTTTTTTCTAGCATTGGGTTACAAAAAGTATTTTAAAATCATTGCTGTATTCTGTATACAAGCAAACATCAAAGCCTATCTCTTTTAATTATGACAGTACAGATGCCAAGCAATGAGAAGCTCAGGTGGTGAATAAACACAACTGGCAGTGAGAAAATGTCATTGTTTGAACATACCAACAAGATATCAGAGGTTATTTTTATTACAAAGCAGGCCGACCTCAGAATCCATCTTTGGATGCTTTTAAGCCAATTAAAAAAAATATGATATGGATACAAAGTTATTTTACTAGAAAGCCAGCAGACATAGGAAGCCGACTTTTAAGTATGCTGATTTTTGGGATTAATTTTTACAAAGTTGGCCTACATAGGGAACTTAACTTTGGTACCTTTTCATTGGTATTCAGATAAATTTTGAAGATTTGGGGAAAATAATATCATTTGATGTATTCATGGAGGCCAGACATAAGAGAAGAAGATGATTTTGCTGACAATATGATCATTAACATTGATAAAATTCCATTATAATTGGATCTCATTTCTGGACTGACTGTTAATAAGATGGGGTTAAAGGGGTGAGAATTAGCACAACTGGTGCAGATTAAACAGAAATCTCACATTTTATGCTTCAGGAGATGTTGCCTCCAACAATAACTTTTCACAGCATGAGAAAACTAAAAATATTCATGCACCATAAGAATGGATTGCTCGTGTTTAGGAGAAGGGATGAGAAAATTATGCAATTTTATCAAAAGCATACAATTTTAAATTTTTTCAAATAAAATTTGAGTTGGCCTGCATTTACCAGTGTTATTTTCGAATGATTTAAAAGTGTCACACAACTTATGAATAGAAAAAAAACAATGTATCCCAGAACATATAATACACAAACAAATTACTTTAAAAATAATTTATGGTGTCCCAACAAATATGGTGTCCCAAAAGATGTGGTATGTAAGGTACATGCTTTTTTTTGCCTCAAAATACATTGCATACTGTATAATGTTTGACAGGGAGTGAGGAATTGTTTCTGTTACATTTATTGCCAACAGAGGTTGCTTTCTTAATTTTGAATGTTCTTTCCATAATATGTTGATAATCAAGGATTGGCATTATAAATCTATTTCTGTAAAGTTTGAAAATATTTAATAAAATCAAATGAAAGTGAACATGAAAACCAAGAAAATATTAAGAAAATGTAAAGATGCTAACAAAATATGTTACTGGTGGGCTGCAGTATTTTTATTCATAGTTAAATATACTTGATGCTTTGCATAGAGCAAGGGATGCTCATGCAGCAGTATATAATTGTTAAGAAATAAATTGTAACATTGGCATGAATTGTAATATTTTAATCCTGATTTTGAAATTTTATGTTTATTCATTGCAAATATACAAATTGTATAAATGTTTTGGTCTTTCCAATTAATAGTTTTGCAAATTTAGTTTTTTTACTGAAATTTGGGAAATTTCTTTAAGGAAACATCATTGGTTACAATTCTGAGCTGACTGCTTTGGTGTATGATCCACGAAATGAGCCAGAATCTCCACCTCCCATTCCTTCATCGCCACCCATAGAGACTCAGATTCCACCCGATGATACCCAGGATCCCTCTCCAGTACCCATGTCCACCCCACGGTAATGTATTGCTACAGAGAAAAAAGTAATTTTAAAATTCATGACAGCTGTATATTTGTAATATATGTTATAATATACGCTTGTCAGAAGTAACATTTGAAAATTGAACTAGATGCAATCTGTCAAGCCATGGGTGCATTTGCCCCATTCACTTGTTTGTCAAAAAAATCTAGAAATGTATTATTGGCTTAAAATGATGAATTTATGAGTAGTTTGTAAGATATCTTTAAAAACTGACAACATTGTATGAATTAAATTTTTGTAATGAAATTCTATACAGCGTATTATCACTTTGCTTGCCAGTTGGAAGATTGTCTTTTTCATCCCTCAGTGGTAAAGAATGTCTTTTCACTTTGTTTTTGTTATTGTTATTGTAGGGTTTAATGCCATTTTTCAGCACAAGATTGCTATACATGGCGGCCAGTGGTGGAGGAAGAACCCGGGAAAACCTTGGAAAGAACCACCAACCCAGGAGAAGCTACTGGCAAGCTTTCTCACATACCCACATTCGAGAGTGTTTGAAAAATGTTGTTAATTTTTTTGTTTTATTACTACAGATTAATTCATGGTTCATGGTTGAATCTTTGTTTCTGTAAGAGATAAGATTCTAATCCTTTGGATTTTTAAAAAAAAAACAGATAGGAAAGTGATACATGTACCAGATCCATGTATATGGCCTTGAATTTGCTGATACTTAATAACATTTGTGTTTTATAATTAAATACAATGTCAGTCAATAGATATTGTGTTTAAGACACAGCTATTTTGCTTTCCATCTGATTATTTTGATTTATTTAGAATTAAAAGTTAGAAATTAATCTGTAAAGTGATATCATCCACCTCGGATGCTGGTGTGAACTAGAGACGACTTACCATCAGAGATTTAAGATGGAGATGACAGGATCTGTTTCACTCTCCATCCATCTGTGAGTTTGCTATCTGCCACAACCTGACTGATGTATATTTTCACATCCTTATCAATTGACGATCATCATGGAAATCCTTTGGTTTCCATACCAAGAGAATATTTACCAGTTTGAGATCTTTCATTTGGTATAAACATCAACATCAGTCCTTGGGCCTTCACAAACATAGTGAATTGCATTGTCATCCTGTTCCATTTGACCTTATCCACTGCAAAGGTAATGTACTTGTACATCCTCCAGAAGCTTATTGCAAGTTTGATTTTATCTAGGGAATAATGATCTCGTATCTCTTTTGCATCCTCTTGCCCAGCCCATGTGTTCGTTTATGTATAGAATTTCTCACCCATCACAATCATGTATATTTTATTCATGTTTGGATTGTCCGAACTGTCAAACTTTCAATAGAAAATAGATCACTGCCAGAGTGTTTTGCAACTCCAGGGATTGTTCATTGTAGCATAAGATCCAATTCCACTGGGTTTCTTTATGTGTGCCCATTACAAATATCCTTGCTGTGTCAGTGGTACCCCTTTTCAATGTCGCATGGATCAACACCATGAAGGATACAGTAGTATTCCTGTTCACAGGTACAACCAAGGAAGGCTCATGACAGGTATCCACAGATATTCCAATGAATAATTTTTATTAATAATTCATATCAAAATTATATAAGAACAAAACTGTAACTGATTTCACAGACTAATCATAAAACAGGAATGAATAATTATTTTGTCAAACCTCTGTCATACATATGGGCCACCAGGTTAATTTGTTTGGCCTTGTTAGTGTCTTGTTATTATCAAATTTGGATGATTATCGTAGTTCATAATATGTATGGCCTGAGTGAAGTACATTTAGATCAAATCTGGCCCACTATTGCAAATAAGTTTGGCACCACTGCTCTATATATATAAACACCCACTTGCCCTACATTGCAATAGATTTCCAGTGGAAAAACCCACTGATTCATAAACAAGGTAAAACTTGGATCTCAAATTCAAGTACATATCTTATTTCCTACTTACAGGCATGACAAGAGTCAGGTAGGCAAAAACTGCAACCATCATTTATGGACAAAATTAAGCATACAGTATGGATATACATAAACTTTCCACCTTCATCTCTCCAGTTTCCAATCCCAGGACATGGGCTGTGGATGTTTCTATCATTTGGGAAAAGTTGTGAGTCTTTGCCTACCCTCACCCCAAGTCTTAGTAATAAAAAGTATACAAAAGTTGAAGTGCCAGAAGTGCGAAATCATTAATATTGCCCTTATCTGCAGAGATAAGTCATGTATTAATGACCTCCTTGACTTAGCAATTGTCCTACCCAGGAAGAATTCGGGAGGTAGCAGTCTTATATCCTATTGTTAATGTGATTGGATAAGTATTTTCCAAGAAACATAATTAACTAGAAATATTTACTTTTGATTAAATTTTAGTGCTTCACCATTAAGAACCCAACAAGCCACACAGATGCCTCCATCCCACAAGCCAGACTTAAGGCCCTGGGTGCCCCATAACCCAGAGGAAGCCAAGAATAATCCTAAACCTACTGGACTGAAGGATGCAATGGATCTGTACATCGATGCTGTCCGATTCATTCCAGATAATGCCTCTGTCATTAAGGTACTGGCTGACAGTGCTGTTTATTCCTATGTTTGCAAACATGGATTAACTCACCGAGTACACAAGTAGAAAATGTGGGCTCCTTTAAAAATGAACAAGCATAGATAGTCTGAAATTATTTTTTGATAATACAAACAAACATCATTTACTTAATATTGTCTTCAATTTAAAATGTCTTTTTTATTTTATTAAACAAATTATGACTGTATTTACTAGTTTAGTGTTTTTCTGATTATCGATTATAATAAATCATTTTTTGGTTGAGCCATTCAATAAGATAATAAATTGTGAAATTCCATAATAAATTGATTTGAAATGGAGACTATTTGAAGTTGCATGCAAAATGCGAAGGTTTGTAAAACTCCTGTGTAAATGGTAAGCAAAGTTAGCTTCCAATCCACTAAAGTTGATCCAAATTATTTTATTTCCTTAACAACTTACAAAATAATATTAAAATTTACCATATTCCATAGGTGAAAACTTCATGATTAATCACCTGTGTATTTATTAACATTTTGAACTCTTGAGCAAAGATTTAACTATAAAAAACAAACAAAAATTAAAATTTGTTCCTAGTAATGGATTATAATGATTTATGAGTTGGTTAATTAGAAGCAATTATCGATTATGAAATTCTGAGTGAATCCCATCACTAGTGTTTACCCCAGACTCTCATTTGAGGACAGTACACAATTTTGGGCTTTTGTTTAGTTGCCGTGAACTATAATACTACCGAATATTAAGAGGAGGCCAATGCCATTATTTCACAGGTCTGTAAAACATTGTATTTAGTGAAACAAAAGCCCATAAATCTTAAGTTACTGTCATCAAGATATATAAATATAAATATAGATATATAAATATAAATATAGATATATAAATATAAATATAGATATATAAATATAGATATATAAATATAGATATATAAATATAAATATAGATATATAAATATAAATATAGATATATAAATATAAATATAGATATATAAATATAAATATAGATATATAAATATAAATATAGATATATAAATATAAATATAGATATATAAATATAAATATAGATATATAAATATAAATATAGATATATAAATATAGATATATAAATATAAATATAGATATATAAATATAAATATAGATATATAAATATAGATATATAAATATAAATATAGATATATAAATATAAATATAGATATATAAATATCCCCAATTGAAAACAATATGTTGTTTTTGCAGAACTCAAATCACAGCGCATATCTTGCAGAACTCAAATCACAGCGCAGATCCCAGTGTATTGTATCATTGATGAGTGTATGTAACCTTTTCAGCCAATCAGAATTCAAAATAATTTGTCAGAACTAATAACATATTTATCATGAGGACCTGAATAGTGTCTTTCTCTGATGATGCTTTTCTTCATGGTTGGTTGAAATATTACATGTGGATGACAACGTACTCTATGAAAGTAATTGTTGAGCTTATAATCTTTCATGTAACTATCCCACTTTTAGCATAGAAACAAAAAACAAAAATTATAATTTTGATATGGTTTGCCATGCAACTGTTATAGGTAAATGTTAAAAAACTAATATTTGATTATATCTTGGTATGTATACATGGAAACATCAATTTGGTTTTGGTAAGTTGTTGTTATTGTTTTAGTGTTTAACGCCATTTTTCAGTACAAGATAAGCTGTACATGGCGGCCAGTGTTAATGGTGGAGGAAGAACCCATGAAAACCCCACAAAGAACCACTGACTCATGAGAAGCTACTGTTCCACAACTCCTGTTTTCATTTCTTGTAGGTTACAGGGAGGCTGCTGCGTACAGGTCAGATAGGAAACATAGAGGACATTCTGGCCATTCCTGAACTAAATGGCTCAGCTAGGTCACCTATCTTCAGGTATCGTCTGGAGGTCAGCACACAAAACAAGGAAGCAGATCAAGGTTTTTTGGCTTTCATCCGGGTCTACACAGCAGACATCACCATTGAAACCATCGGAGTTATTGGCAGCTGCCTCATCCCTCTGTTTGAGAATAAGGTACTTCTATGTAGTTTTCATTGATGCAGCTAGATAGATATTGTACAAATACCAAGATTTAGATCATCTAACTGTAAGGTCAAGTGGACCTGTGTCCATCATGAATCATCCATGAGCTGTCCCTGTATTGTGAGTCATCCATTTTTTTAACAGTTTACTTGTTACCAATCTAGATTCTTTGTCCAAATTGAATCAGACTTGGAATATATGCTTAATCATCAAGATATTGGACTTTTTCAGTAATAAGTGAGATTAGTGCAGGCATATCAGATAATTTTGCTAATTAATAATTATTAATGATTGAGCTAATTACTACTGTGAAAGCATTAAGTTTATCTAACTTTCATCAAAATTGGATTATGGGTTTATGTCATTGAGATCTTGGACAGTTTTGAAATTCAGCAGCATCAACACATATTAATGAGCTGATCTTGTGGATGTATTTGTTAGCACTCATGAATTTATAGTTTTTATATCATGGAATTATTACAGTATCATAAAAATCATGGATGACAGATATGCAAGAGGTTCAATGATTCAGGCTGTACACATCTTTTAATTAAAGAAGAATTTGTAACACAAGGAGGGGAGATTGCTGGGGGGAGGGGGAGCTTGTACACACACCCTCCTCAAAATTGGTGCAAAAAAAACCCCAAAACATTTCGTAGAGTATGTTATCTTTATGGTTAGGAAGTTAAAATATTGACTAGGAAATGCTTTATTGATCAGGTACTTTTGATGAATGATATCATAGAGGAATTTTGGGTAGATAATTATATCAAGAACTTAGACCGAGAATTTAAAATTAATCCTAGATTTTATATTCAAAACATATTTAAAGGTGGTTTTTAAAATTCCTGATTACAAATTATTATTTCAGTTAAGAAACATATTTTTCTTAACTGAAAAAAAAATTGTGAATTGTTCAAGTAGTCGAAAATGTATGTGACTTAATTTGTTTGTGGACTCTAGTAAGTGTTGTTACTGTTATAGAAACTGCGAGTTGGTGGTCATCAGTATCCGTTGAGAAGTGGTGTTCCAGACCTAAAGCAAGGGATTGCTAATATACGCCACACAGACCTTGACCATGCCCCTATTGTACCTGGAGCCTCAATACTTGTCAGAATTCTGCCACATTCCCAGGTAACCAAAATATAAAGAATCAAAATAAAAATATACATGATAGCCACAGAATGTCTGTACAGTAATTTCATGTTCCCAGTGCAAAAATTGGCACTGTATGGGATTTATTTTTATGCCACATAATGACTGGATTGCATAAGTTGCCATTTTTTCTGTCTGTCAGCTGGATTCAGTTTTGTAATCAGATTCTCGAGCACTGAGATGGGTCATTGGTGTTCCATGAACATATTTGTAGTTTAATATCAAACTATCTTCTTTTGTTATATTTTTATCCCCAGCCTTTGCATAAAAAGTGGGGAACATAGTATTTTTTCAGTCAGTTTGTCCATACAGCCATAACACTTTTAACTTTGTATAATCAGTTGAATGAATTAGGTTTGGTTTACTTATCCATGATCATTTGAGATAAATGATTTAGACTTAGTATACTCATTTATCATCATATGAGATGAATGAATCAGACTTGGTTTACTCGTCCATCATTATTTGAGATAAATGAATTAGACTTGGTTTTGCATGCATCATCATATGAGATGAATCAATTAGACTTGGTTTACTCATCCATCATCATTTTGAGATAAATGAATTATATGTGATATACTCATACATCATCATATGAGATGAATGAATTAGACTTGGTTTACTTGACCATCAGTATTTGAGATGAACGAATCAGATTTGGTTTGCTCGTCTATCATCATATGAGATGAATCAATTTGACTTGGTTTACTCATCCATCATCATATGAGATAAATGAATTAGAATAGGTATACTCATCCATCATTATTTGAGATAATGAATTAAACTTGGTTTACTCATCCATCATATGAGATAATGAATTAGACTTGATATACTCGTACATCAGCATAGAACATGAATGAATTAGACATGGTTTACTCATCCATCATTTTTTGAGAAAATTGAATTAGAATAGGTATACTCATACATCATCATATGAGATAAATGAATTAGACTTGATATAATCATACATCATCATATGAGATGAATGAATTAGACTTGGTTTACTCATCCATCATTATTTGAGATGAACAAATCAGACTTGGTTTACTCATCCATCATCATATGAGATGAATCAATTAGACTTGGTTTACTCATGCAGCATCATATGACATAAATGAATTAGAAACAGTATACTCATCCATCATCGTATGAGATAAATTAGACTTGGTATACTCATACAGCATCATATGAGATAAATGAATTAGAATAGGCATACTCATCCATCATCATTTGAGATAAATAAATTAGACTTGGTTTACTCATCCATCATTATATGAGATAAATAAATTAGACTTGGTATACTTGTACAGCATCATATGAAGATGTGTACATATTTCAGTGGAAGTCCTATCTTTGAAGTCACAGTCATGGCACAAAGCAGTTTACATATTCTATCACACTTTCTTTTCCTTTCTACCACTTTCAAGCTATTTCATATTAAAGTATGAGACTTGGTAGAATTGCAAAGCATTATAAAAGGGGAGTCCTATTATCAAGGTCAAGTTTAGAGCTCAATATTTTAAGTTTTCCCTCAGTTTTCAGTTGTCTCCATAAGTTTAGAGCTGTTTAAAATTAAGTAATGACACTTGGTGTACATATATATCATTATTGTAATGTATGTCACATTCCACATTGCGGCCCTATTTTCAAGATCATAATCAGTGTTCCATATTGTAAGTTTTCCATCAATGTTTGATTCTGCTATAGAACATAAGAGCTGTTTGAATGATGAAATTTGTGTTGCCTAACATACCGTGTTTTTGCTGTGTATTCCATAAACCTGTGTGTAAGGAACACTCTGATATTTGCTTCAGAATGAGGCAAGTAAATGGTGTTCAGCCATATAAAATAGTCATTTTAAGGTTCACCTTGTTGACAGAGTACAAGTTTATTTGATCAGATCCCTCAAATTCCACTGCTTCATTATCACTCTTGAAAAGTTGCTGTATTTATATTTGGATCATTATGACAAGACCATGCATTATAATGATGTTTGACATATCAAAGATTTAGCTGGCACTAATTTGTATCTTCAAAATCACAATACCAAGTCAATCAAACAATGCTCACTGTATTGTAATGTAGTATCAAAGATTGTGGTTTAAAACAAGAAAGTAAACAATGAACCAAGTTAATTTTCTGAAGAATAGTAAATACATTACAAATTTACCAGAAACTAGACAAAGCAAAATGACTGGCAGTATGTTTGCTATATCAGAGTTCTACCAGGAGCCGATTACAGTGAAACCTGTCTTGAAAGACCACTGCTATATAAGACCACTTGTCTTAAGAGAACATATTCTCAATGCTTAAATATTTATTGATTATATAGCATTTTGACCTGTTATGAGAGACCACCTGCGTTGAGAGACCATAATGTTTTGGCATAAAGTGTTGTCTTTCAAGAAAGGTTATACTGTACCAGGAACAACGGCTCTGGGTCAATGAATCACTGTCCACTTTTAAAAGCACCATGCTGTCAATTATGTACTGTCGAGTCCACTTAACTGCACAATGTTTAACTGCACACGCTGGATAACTGCACATAGTCATGCCGGTCTCGATTTATTCCCAATGCTTTTCGATGGGAACAAACTTCGGATAACTGCACTTCGCTTAAATGCACACTCCGGATAATAGCATGATAAATTTCTGCCCATGGCACATTATTCAATACAATTTTACTCCGGTTAACTGCACAATGTATAGTCATGATCAGTTTTTGCCAGTCCATTAATAAGCTGACAATTAAGCTGGTAAATGCGACTTTGTAAATGTTTGACATGTAAAGGATGCCTTAGGTGGTATATACATGTATATCCGCACCCATTAGAGAGCAATAGCGTGGGAAAAATCATAGTACATGTACAGCATGGGAAACACTGCTCTAAACCATTCAGGTTTGAATGATTTCAAACCAACAAATGGATGGTTGGAAAGATGGAAAATGCGCAACGGAATTCAATTTAAACGACAACACGGCAAAAAAACAGGATGCAGACGACTTTGGAGGTGAACACTTTTTCAGTGGGTGACCCATCAATGTCTGACAGCAGTTTTCGAATAACAAGCGATCTATAGAATTTCTTGAAATTCACTATAATTCCTTGATCCATTGGTTGAATCAGTGAAGTTGTGTTCAGAGGAAAGAAAACAAGCTTAACATTTAAGTAAAAGTTGAAAGAGTGGATTCTAATCATTGTTTAAATTTATTCTTCACATATATTCATGCCGTGCTGATTTAAAGCTGTACTGTACCATACCTCGGTTAACTGCACACTCCAGTTAACTGCACAGTCTCGTAATGGGCCCAAGGGTGTGCAGTTAACCGGAGTCGACTGTATTGCTTACTTGATCATAACAAAGAACCAAGTTTTTTTTCCAAAGAAAAGTAAATAAATTGCAAATTTACCTAAATAGATTCTTTTCAACTACATTTAGCATATACAAATATAGCTGGCATTTACTACTATGAAAATACTAAACTTAATCAATTCAGCTTTAATAACTGTATAGTCACAATGATATATTCAAATACTATGATTTACAATGAACACTAAAACCAAGTATATTATCCAAAGTAGAAAAAAAGTATTCCACTTTTATTGATTAAAAGATTATTTTGTTTCACTATGTGTGATTGTTACAGTAACAGACTAACCATTAGTCACATATGTAACCATTAGTCACATAAAATATGTAACCAGTCACATCAAATATGTAACCATAGTCACATAAAATATGTACCCATAGTCACATAAAATATGTAACCAGTCACATCAAATATGTACCCATAGTCACATAAAATATGTAATCATAGTCACATAAAATATATAACCATAGTCACATCAAATATGTACCCATAGTTACATAAAATATGTAATCAGTCACATAAAATATGTACCCATAGTCACATAAAATATGTAATCATAGTCACATAAAATATATAACCATAGTCACATAAAATATGTAATCAGTCACATAAAATATGTACCCATAGTCACATAAAATATGTACCCATAGTCACATAAAATATGTAACCATAGTCACATAAAATATGTAACCATAGTCACATAAAAGTGTGCCTAAGTAAAGGAAATGTGCATGCACTTACTAATAAACAAACATCGTATTTGTTGGAATGGAGAGTTCATTGTACTTGCGGAGACAATAACACAGCATGCT
Organism: Unio delphinus; assembly: GCA_029339505.1. NCBI lineage: Eukaryota > Metazoa > Mollusca > Bivalvia > Unionida > Unionidae > Unio > Unio delphinus. The sequence continues at coordinate 5,389,209 of JAQISU010000277.1, forward strand.
AAATAGTAATTCTTGGGCTTTAACCTAACTGAAGTTTTTATGGATATAATATTGTGAATTTTTTATTATAAATTATATATCTTTGAAACTGAAGTATGTATCTTTATGGTTTGAGTTATTATTGTTTTTGCTCGTTGAGAAGAGCTTTAGCTAAACAGGGGCCACGGTAAGGTACAAAATAGCATGTAGATCATTCTCATATCAGGATATATTTTATTTTGATCATGAGATCCAATTAAATAAATGTGATGTAATACCTATGCCTCACTCCTTCTCTTCAAAACAAAATTGGAGAAAGCATGTGAGCATCAGTGATGCAATTTCCTAATTAATCTAAAATAATATACAGTGATACATTTAATATTTGCACATGTGTGTGTTTGATTTAGATTTTTAATGTAGCTTTAAGTTTTAGTCATATTGCAATGATGTCTGCAGAAGTGGCAGCTTATAGTGATGTCTAGCACTGGGGCATCATGCTGCAGACATGTAGCATCATGCCCCACCCATTCACATTATCCTGACACCAGGGTAACCAGTCCTTACTTTAACTTCTTAATGCTGAATACAAAGTGAGGGATGTGCTAGTACCATTTTTATAAGTTTTGGGGGTTCAAACTCACAATCTCTAACATCCGAAATGGATGCTCTAACCACTTATGCCACCAGAGCAGCCTAATGTTCACAAAACAGGAAGTTACTAGTGAAAAAAAATGAAGCCAGGTTATTGAAATGGCCTTGTCTTATACTCCGCTTTTCATACATCCAATCTGGCTGCCGCAGCAGCCATTTTAAAAATCTTATCACTTGTTCTCATAAATGAATAACTTCTTATGATATCTAATTGGTCCTGAATGAAAATAGTACTTAATCTGATGTCCAGAATGACAACAAGAGTGACCATCTTGAAAAGTTTGTTTTGAGTTCACCTCATGAACAGAATGTTGTTGGTCCTAAATGAAAATATGATGACCACAGCAGCCATCTCAAAAATATTTTCCTTACCTCATTCTCTATGGAAATTCATATTGACATGGGGTTTTAATTGTAAGACTTCCTCTGATATATAGTTAGTCTTAAAAAATGTGCACTGATCAGATTTTCAATATGACCAGCCCACAGCAATCATTTTAAAAACCTTATTGCCACTCCAAGAAGGAAAATGATATCAACGTTGGGTTTTCACCTGAAGACTTGTTGTTATGTCTAGTTTGTACTAAAAGTAAATGGTGCTGATCTCAAATCCAGTATGGCCAGCATAGCACCCATTTTGAAAATATTATTATTGCTTCTCTTCCCAAAAAAGAAAGTCGTATTAAAACTTTTGGATTTTGATTAGATGACTAATTTCTGGATCCTGACTGAAAATGGTGATGATCTGACTTCAAATATTGCTATCACAGTGGACATAAATGATAATAGTGTCACCAATTCTCTTGAATGAATAGGAATATGAACATTATATTTTCACCAAAGGTTTTTTAATGGTGCGTTGTTTTTCATAAATGAAAATTGTGCCATTCTTACAGCTAGTATGGCTGCAACAGTGGCTAATCAAACTCTTATCAGAGACAGTAGAGCATCGGTCCCTTCAGTGAACTCTTGTTTTAGCCTAGACGATCTGTACTTCACCTTTATGTTGCAGTTACAGGTTTGACTGCTTGTTTCTTTCATCTTTGCAGGATTATGTGCCTGCACCTCCTTATTCTACAGGGTACTACTTTTCTGAGAATTGTCGTCCCAATAGTTCAGAGATGAGAATCTTTGAGAGCTACAGTGATCACATGGCATATCCTAGAACAGTACGAGAGATGATTCAGCGCATCCAGCAAAGTGATGGGGCACCATTAGGTCAGCTGGTTATATTTTAACAGCAGAATGACATAAAATTATGTAGCCATATTGGATCAGGATCACTTCAGTATTATTTTGTTCACGTGTAGAAATCGCCATGAAGAATTTTGTTTTCAGAATTTGAATATTTTATTGTGTTCTGTAATGGCTAGAAACTGTATATCTTTGATTTTGATTTCGTTTTGTTTCAGAGAATGATGTCTTGACTTGTAATTTTATGTCTCTGAATGTGTGTGTGTGTGTGTGTGCTAGGAAAGGAAATAACTTTGACAATACATTACAACTTCATTTCTTCTTCAGATAAGTTATCCTATCATAATATATTAGAAGTACAACCACTGTGATGCAAATCAAGCTCTCCTTATAGCATCAAAGGTTCTGTCTGCCCAACAGGGTGGAAGTCAGATAAGAGTTATCTCCTCTTGGGCTTGAGAAATGATCTATCTGGTCCTTGTGTCAGTTTCTAGGAAGCGTTTTCTTCTTTGAGATCTTGCAAAAAAGTATCTTCCTTAACATCATGTTAGCAGTTCTGTAGTTTTTTCACAACAGGAAATATAGGAAAGGTTTTACAACTCCATGGTCATAAACCAAGTAACAGAAAGAAGGGGGGCTCCGAGTGGCTGAGTGGTCTAAAGTGCTCTCCATTACAGATCACTGCCATCTCACCTCTGTCTGCTTGGGTTTGAGTCTCAGATTTGGCCAATGTGGGTATGTGAGAAAGCTTGCCAGTAGCTTCTCGTGGGTTGGTGGTTTTTTCCAGGGATTTTCTTGGGTTTTTCCTCCACCATTAATACTAGCCGCCATGTACAGCCTCGCGTGTGCTGAAAAATGGCATTAAGCCCTACAACAACAGAAAAAAGCAAAATCAACAAGCTTTGTAAAGCTTAGCAAATAATTTATTTATCAAAATTATAAAATGAAAACTGGAACTTACACTATGAAATGAATCCAAAATAAGTTCTAATCAGTTCCATAAGGATTGAATATTCTGAAAGAATTTCAGATTCTTGAATGTACATACCACAATGGCATTGTCTAGAAGTCCTTTGAATAATTCACAATTGTCCCAGAATAATGTTTTGTCCAGAAGTCTTTTGAATAATTGTCCCAGAATAATGTTTTGTCCAGAAGTCCTTTGAATAATTCACAATTGTCCCAGAATAATATTTTGTCCAGAAGTCCTTTGAATAATTCACAATTGTCCCGGAATAATGTTTTGTCCAGTTATCATTTTTTAATTTTCCTTAATTTTCTTTCTTCAAGACTCCTAGGATTACATGTCATAATATAACCCATGTGACAGATCATATTTGAAAATACATATTATGTGACCTAACCATCCAGTGAAAGATACATTAATTATTCCAAGAACCTAACTGCAATTGAGAATTGCTCTAAAGTTGTCAGTAGGTTTTATTAGAAGCTTGACAATATCAATTTCTTGATCCTATGTAATCTACATTCATAATGTCCTAGAATTAAATTTTACTCCCTAGTAAACCAAATAATCTTGAGTATTACAGTTTTGTCTTGAAGAAAATTACACATAAATACAATTGTTTTATATATATATATATATATATATATATATATATATATATATATATATATATATATATATATATATATATATATATATATAAATGATACATTACATAGCTATATTTCTATTTTTCATGATGCATATATTTACCAGTGACTGGAATTGCCAGTGTCAGCAGCAGACTCTTTGTACTCCTGGCTCTGGCATCGAAGAATAAACTTCACCTATCTAGTACTGGATTCCAAGAAATAATGTGGACAGACAATGAACAGCTCTGGCCAGGCACAGTTTCCATTATAATCCAGCACCATTTATGGTGATGCTTCAGTCACTGATGCTTGTTGACAGTCCCAGACTATATTTGGAATTAAAAGTGTCATAACTTGGCCAGTTGCCCAGTCTTGTTGACCACCATCAGTCTTGACTCATTGCTAACTTCATGACATCAGTCTTGACTGTCATTGCTAACTTCATGACATCAGACTTGACTGTCTTTGCTAACTTCATGACATCAGACTTGACTGTCATTGCCAGCTTTATGACATGAATTACAGTTGACATTCATACCACTGCATTCTTCTGTCATTGTAGATTCAGCCTGCCACATTCCAATTGAACAAGTTTTCAAACTTCTGCCACCTAAGGTTTGGTCACATCTTCCTACTCCAATTATTAAGATTTGTTCCAGCAGTTGTTGATCTCTTGGCAAAGAAAGACCAGCTTATATAGGCTCATTCAGTTGTTGTTTTGTTACATTAAGTGAGGCCTGTCACAAGTCCTAACTATTTTTTTTTCATAGCGGGTGTACTTCTAAGGTATTATAATCAAAGATTTGTCTGGTAGTGGTTGCTCTTGTAATGTATTATAATCAAAGATTTGTCTGGTAGTGGTTGTTCTTGTAATGTATTATAATCAAAGATTTGTCTGGTAGTGGTTGTTCTTGTAATGTATTATAATCAAAGATTTGTCTGGTAGTAGTTGTTCTTCTAATGTATTATAATCAAAGATTTGTCTGGTTGTAGTTGTACTTGTAATGTATTATAATCAAAGATTTGTCTGGTAGTGGTTGTTCTTCTAATGTATTATAATCAAAGATTTGTCTGGTTGTAGTTGTATTTGTAATGTATTATAATCAAAGATTTGTCTGGTAGTGGTTGTTCTTCTAATGTATTATAATCAAAGATTTGTCTGGTTATAGTTGTACTTGTAATGTATTATAATCAAAGATTTGTCTGGTAGTGGATTATAATCAGGTAAGTATTATCAATCAATCATGTTTTACTCCAACACTTTTTTTTGCAGATTACCTCATTGGAAACAAAAATCAATTCATGCACGTTCGCACAAGTGAAAGTTAGGATGTATCACTTTTGGCTGAATGGTGGTTCTGACCATTCAAGGCTGCTCAAATAAGAGACAACCACACCATTGATAGACTAGGCTGTCAAATAAAAACTTTATTAACATCACACCATCGATAGACTTGGCTGTCAAATAAAAACTTTATTAACACCACACCATCGATAGACTAGGCTGGGAAATAAAAACTTTATAAACACCACACCATTGATAGACTAGGCTGGGAAATAAAAACTTTATTAACACCACACCATTGATAGACTAGGCTGGGAAATAAAAACTTTATTAATAAACTTTATTAATACCACACCATCGATAGACTAGGCTGGGAAATAACTCTGATAACAACAGTAAAATCTCAATTTCTTCAAACACCTCCCAGGACACAAAAATTAATGTTTGATATACGACTATTATCTAAATAGGCATTATGTATAGAAGAAAAGCCAAGAAAAGATTTGAATTTTTTCACTAATTCAGTATTTATTGTTGAATATTTTTTTTACTGTGAAGTTGTACCAAATGAAATTTGAATTCTTATGTTCACTGTTTTTAATTGTCTGATGAATATCTGATGCAAGTTGAAACTGAACATTTAATGTAGGTTATTGGTTCCATCCATGCCAGCATTTGCTGTTACAGTGACTGTTGTTGTTGTTAATTTCAACATTAATGCACTTCTCATCATCTTGCTGAATAAATACCCAAAGGTTCAAAGTTTAGGGGTGAACTTGAAATGCAGTTCATGGTCAGCTTCTTATCTAAAAATTCTTTTACATATGTCTTAAATATAGAAAACTGCATCATATAAATAGCTGGGCCACTTAAGTGCATCAACTAATTTATTAGAATGTATTGTGCAGTCAATGTATAATGGATAAAGTTTAAGTTTAGAAGATGTAATTGTGATGTATACAGGTCGAGATGACCAGGAACTGATAGACTGGTTACAGAATAGACTGGACATCAAGAAACACTTGCCAGCCAGTCAGCCTGCTGGAAACCTGGCCCTTACACGCTGTGTACGATACAAGTTGCGCATTGGACTTCGTGTCAAGATCAACCAGGCTTTTGGATTACCAGGTATATATATAGTTCTAAATAGGTACTTAAAATAATTGGGATAGGGGTATGCAGTCCAGATTTCAAACCAGGGCTGCCTTTGTCCATGACCAGTTCATATAAAACATAATTTTCAGATCCAGACCAAGGGATTATGAAAAGGTATCTGGATACTTTGTCCCCAAATAGTTAATCGAGACAAGGAATCTGGTAGGTCTTTGTTTAGAATACATCTACCCCTTGATAACTTGCAAGCGATGGAGTCCATAAATGTTGATCGCAGCATAGGTGAAGGGAGTTTCGAATGTTTGTTAACAGTTAGGGAAAGGGTTGGGGGTTTATCAGATTTCTTTGTTACATAAGGATTATAACCTACATGGACCTACACAAATAGAAGAAAGCATTATTTAAATGGTGTTACTCAGACCTGTATGAAAATGGTGTTACTCAGACCTATATGAAAATGGTGTTACTCAGACAGTTAATACGTCCATGACTAACCATTTCGAAAATCTTATTATCACTTTTCTTGTTAATGCTACGTTTCCTGAATAGAGTGTCATATCAGCATTGGGTTTTACCAGAAAATGACTTATGATGTCCGGTTGGTTCTCGATGAAAATGGTGGTCAACAAGAAAATCTTGTCACTACTCCTCTGTTATAGCCTCTTGTTTAGTTCTGCATTTGCTCTTCTGGCAGAATGTCTTTTGCTAGCTGTATGTTGTACTCCTATGACAGACAGTTTATCATAGCAATTTTTTCTAGCCAAGTGACCACTCCAGTGGTCTAGTGGTTAGATCATACGCCTCGGATGTGGGAGGTCGTGCATTTTATCCCCAGCCAAGTCATAGCAAGGCTTGCAAAAATTGTACTAACAGCAGCCTTGCTTCTTCACTCAGCATTAAGAGGTTAGTGTTAGAACTGGTCAGCCTGGTGTTAGGATAATCTGATTTGGGGGGAAATCATGCCTTGTTCAGCCTGGTGTTAGGATAATCTGACTTGGGGGGAAATCATGCTTTGTGTCTGTGGTATGCTGCCCTAGTGCTGGACATCACTATAAACTGTCACACTGCAGACATCATAGTAATATGCCTGAAAAATTTGTTAAAGCTATGTTAAAAATCCTAATCACATACACACATAGCTCAGTGTTATCCCCGTGTGAGCTTACTTGATCAGATCCATTTGTAACGCAACTATTACATGATATGGTGGCAGATGAGGGTCTAATTTGTGTGTTCTCTTGATTAAGCCTAATAAACTGCATTGACCCAGATCTGCATTATGTATCTGCAGATCTGTGTCTTTTCATTTTACAGTTGAATTTGACTGAGAAGTGAATATTAATGGTTCTTAGCAGACTGGTTGTCATTGTTTGATATTTAATTAGGTAGCAAGGTGACATTCTAAATTACATAATTTCTTTAAGCTCTCTCTTACAGCGCAAAATTCAGTTAGAAATGAAGAAACATCATCTTTTTGTACCTTTAGCACCCATCTTGTAAGGTGGGAAAAAAATGGTTAAATTTTCAGTATGACTATCATTGTATTGAATGCAAATTTGTGTTCTTGATTTAGGTTGAATGATTATCAGTGTTTTTAATAATAGACAAGTTTATTTGTGAGTACCTAGCATTGTATTCACAACTTCAGTTCTAAAATTAAGAAAAAGAACTGAAATTTTGGAACTACATGTATCTCAAAAGCTGTTTCAACCAGTGCCTAAGTTTTTCAGAACTTTAATGTATGAGATTGAAAAACATTATTACAAATTAAGTTTAAAATTTAATGTATGAGATTGGAAAACAATATTACAAATTAAGTTTAAAATTTTGAAAGGTATAGGTTTTAACATCTGAGCTTTAAATTTAGGTCTTGTGCTGAAAAAGTTCATTAATTCTGGACCTGTTCTTTTCTTAGATAATCTATATGTCCAGTGCTTTGCCAGAGTTGCACCGGGCAAAAAGGTTCTTGGGTTTGAACCAAACGCTGATGGGTTTGGGAAAGAAGAGAAGTTTATTACCCTGAGGCATGACTTCAGCAGCTACCAGCAGGCTCCTGTATGGGTAGACGAGCCACAGGTAATTGTCAACAGTTTTTTTAAAAAAGTTTTTGAGTCATCCCAAACCTCAAAGAAACTAATAACATTTTAGCTTATCTTGGGTTCCATGGTGTGATAAAATCAAGATTCAGAACTATACCAGGTTGGGAGATCAGTCCATCACATGTTAACCACCCCTCTGATCCTTTTTTCTCTGTTTATAGTTTGGATTATTAGAGTAAGTTGAGGTTCAATGCTTTCCTTAAAGCAGAGCAGCAAGTCCACCTCTGCCTCATTAACTCATGCACAACGGGGTCCACAAACATAGACCGCACTATAAGCAAGGGTGTGAGTTACCAAGGCACCTCAACAAATTGAAAAAATCAGCTTAAACATCGAGAAAACTGGGGGGTTGGGGTGGGTTTGAGAGGGTAAGGAACTGGGTTATTTAGTGACTCAGTCCTCATTTTACAATCATGTCAATAATAATTGTAAATAATGCGCTTTTCCTAATGAAATTGTTTTTCTGTGTAAATAACATCAAAGCACCATGTTAAAAATATTTAAAGAAGACCTTAACAATGTGAAAACTTGAATGTTTTGAGGAGATACATGAATTTCTACTGCAGTTAGAAGTATAATTTAAAGCACATTATGACAGACGTGGAAATTTTTCTATGAATCAATCATTGTGGGTATTTTGTTCAAGGTATTTTAGATAAAACTGGTAGTGTTATACTTTCACTAGTTCATCCCTTATATCAATAAAAAAAACATTTACAAAATGAGAACCTAATACCAATCATACCCACAATACCCTTGCATAATATTACCCACAGTACCTAATATTACCCACAATACCTTGCATATTACCCACAATGCCTTGCATATTACCCACAAAACATGTGAAGATAGAACTTTTTTGTTCTGAAATTTCAGCTGCTTTTGTGTACTAGCTGATATTAAAATTCATTTACATGTTCTAAATAACAGTTCTCAATATCAAGGTTTGCTGTTATTTTAATTTTGAAATGTATTGTTTCAGAAAAATTAAGGTCGTATCTTCTCATTGGTTTAGAACTATTGTTGAGAATCTTTAATCTGGATCACTGGTGAACACAGTACTCATCTTTTAGAATCTTGCTCACATGCTATGGGGTAGGGCAAGAGAGATAGCTTATACTGATTGTATTTGTTATTTCTTGTTTCAGTTTCATCTGAACTGCACCTTTTTGTTACACTATTTCTTCTTCAGTTACATTTAATTTACCTTAAAACCATAGGACAACTACTACCTAGTATTTCCAGATAAAAATGTTTGAGCTAAAAAGCTCGAGTTTATCATCCCACCTAGGTGGCAGACAGATATAATGATCTCTTTATGATACCAGAATTTGGTTCCAAGTCAAGTGAAATTGTCAGTTCTGCTACTTGTGCTAAGTAGCATGCTCTCTACAGACAGGCGTCTCACAAAACCCATACAAATAATTTGGTAGTTTTCTACTTCAAAACAAGTTGAAGGTTTCTCTTCTCTGAAGGGAAATATACTCATTTGTAAATTACCAATTTTTCTGTTCTTACTATTGTCAAAAACAAAGTTTTAAAATTTGTAATGTTATCACTTGGCTGTCCTCACACACTTAACCACCTTTGGTACATAACTGTACAAATCACAATGGCATCCCCTCACATTGTTATAACCATATTAATAAGTGCAGATCTGATGTGTGGTATAGAAAATTCATTTCATATTGCTGTATAATTTCCACTATGTCTGGATACAGAGAAATATTTTCTACATTATCTTGTCATAACATCCACTTCATAATTATATATGTGATGCTTTACTGATTTTTACCATTATTGAACATCATTGGGCTTTCCTACAGGTAACATTGTATCACAATAAATATGTAGCATCTACTTCATAAATATCAATAATGATGCATCAGTGCCTTTTTTATGTGCTTTTGTGTGTACTTCAGAAAACTCTTATATTACATATAACTTCAGTTGTCATCAGATACATACAGGTAAGTTTTTTTACATGGTTTACTTGTAGCATCCACTTCATGCATGTAAATACTGTAAGCAGCACTTGATTGATTTTACCTGTATAGGCAGTCAAAAAAATTGCTTTCCTACTGGTAACTTGTTGCTAGAATTGATTATTTAGCAATCACATCCTAAGTATTAATAGTGATGCTCAAATTCTTGAATGTACTGGCATCATGTGCCTTTTTGCAGGTTTTTATCATAGTGTATAAACCTGCACAGACACTCATAAGTTCATAAAGAAGGATACACACTGCCCTATATGTATATATTGTGTGTTTTATTTTGTCTTATGGATTTAGACCATGCGCATGACTAGTCAGACAACAACTCTACACATGTAGTTTTCTCAGGTTGTCATTCTTTGAATACATATCAGGCTTGGATATTATGGACAGAAGTTGATGGGCAATTCTATTGATACTAAGGGGAAATGTGCAGATGTATACCATGTTGGACAAAAACATCCTCAGCTTACACACAAGGAGTGAGAGGGAGAACTACCACAGCCTCATTTACACTCTTGCATAGAATTATAAACCAGCTATGTGGATCAGTATCCTGTACCCGCTGAAAAGCTTAAGATCTGGACAAAATCATGCCAGCCAAGATGGCCAGTTTCATTCATGACCAGACTTAGTCATATACCATTGATTTTAATGGGCCATGACTCAATCAATCATACAACATCAACCATCAGAAAAACAAACTTGTCCAGTTCGATGATACATATAGTACCATGAGGCATTTCATGCATGTGATGCCCAAATTAGTGCCTCAACACCCATGAACACAGCTCATGAACCAGTTCAACAGCAGTCTAACCCACATAGCTCTTCCTGTGGACTAAAATCACTACAGGCACTCTCATGGATAAGTCTAGCCTGTACAGTTGATATGGGCACTCCTGTGGATCAATCAAAGGCACATAGTACCTCTAGACACTTCTGGCACATGATGGCCTCAGTTTCCTGTGGACTAAATTCAGTCACTACAGGCACTCTCATGGATAAGTCTAACCTGTTCAGTTGATGTATGCATTCCCATGGATCAATCTAAGGCACATAGTACCTCTAGACACTTCCAGCAAATGATGTCCATCTTGGTGCCTCAATTTCCAAGAGATGTTTCTTTATTCGTCCTCAAGCCTTTACCACCAAAAGGGAGCCTCTATTTTGCAACATATTTGAAGTAATGGGATCTAACTCATGACATGCTGAAAATATAATGCGCTGTCATCTTCGACATTCTTCTTCAACTAAAGGTAGCAAAAGATACATGTTACCTTCATGTGAATGGGGTTCTCCTTCTGTCCAACAACTCCACTGTGGTGACTTATCTCAAACAGCAGGGCAGAACCTAGTATGCAGACCTTTGCAATCTTGTTTGGGATTTTCTAAAGTCTTGTCCTCAACAATATGTCCTTGTCCAAGTTTGACATATCCTCGACTGGTTAATATGTTGGCAGACTCAGTGTCCTGCAGAAATGAACTAATGCAAACAGAATGATCTCTTCATCCCTCAGTTTTCACTCAGTAGGTGCCCAATGGGATCAACCTATGATGGACTTGTTTTCCGACAAGGTGAAATGCCAAAATCCCATTTTTTGTCTCACCAGTCCTGGATTAAAAAGGCTAGGTTAAACAACACTCTTTCCATACATTGGAACAGTCTAATGTATACAATCATCCTCCAACACCACCATTTCCAAAGGCAATACAGGAATCAGTAGAATTGGAGAGTCTCTGATTACACCACTCAAATGGAAGATCTGGGATCAACCTCATGAATCTCACAACAGAATCACCATGAATTGAGATATTCCCTCTTCTGCTTTAACACATTAACCCCTAGAGTTTTTTGCTGTTTTCACATGAAATGCAAGTAGGAAGCACATTTTGGGGGCTATTTCTGAATCAGAGGCATAGCTAGGGGGGGGGGGCAGGGGGGTACATATGTCCCCGAGTGCCATACTGGGGGGGGGGGGGCGCCAAAATGGGCTTTGAAATAGGTTGTAACTGGTAATGGTGATTTTATTGATGAAAATAATGGGTTTCAGAGTTGAGGTGGGGGGGGATGAATATTGTCCCCGGGCGCCAAACACTCTAGCTACGCCTCTGTTCTGAATACATCTTAATATATCAACTTCCAAGCAATGTTCCATTAGCCTAATGCCTAGTTGTGTTAAGAACATTGTTTTCCATTGTTTATTTTGCTCATGCATAAGCAAAAGGGAAAAACATGATTTTATATTAAAAAAATTTTGCTTAACGGACCCATTATTTTCATATGGAGACCACTCTTTATTTGAAATGCCCACCTTATCCTACATTTTGCACAGGTTCACCTGTCTGTGTGCAGTTCAGATTGGTGTGCTTTAGATCTGAGGCCAAAAAGTCTAAAATCTTTACACAAAATTGGATTCCGACCACGGGCGAATTTTGGGTGGAAAAAAAAACGGGTCCAAAATATTATGTTTTTCCCTCTGTATTTTGTAGTGCAACTAAAATGTCCAGATTATTTGGTATCATTGTAGAGCTAAATCTGTCGACCTTTCTATAATATCACCCACTTTAGTGTATCATACATGACCTTGACGCTACAGAGCTTGGCAGTAGGCTTCTACCTACTGCCCCGTACATAGTGCCAGGGGTTAAGCAAGGTCAACGGCAGGTGTTTCACCTCATCCCAGTTTACTAAACCTACACATTCTTAAAACATACCCATAGGAACAAACAGTTCTTACAATAAGTGCTTGAGAATCCCACAAGTGAGATGCCCCATCCACCTGCAAGCTGTACAGAGGCAATGGAATATATTCTCAGTGGTGTGCATAAGAGCACCTTATACCAGTGTAGGCATCCATACCTCAATTGCTAACATCATATGGCTCATCAGTGAGAAACAATTAAACACCAATCACAATTAAACCTACCATTCCACAATCACTGGCACATTGTATTATTATGGAAGAGAGGATATTGGATAAACCATAGACTTGCCTGATCTTCTGTTAATTTTTTTATGCCTATCCAATGACATTGGATCCATGCCCAAGTGGAATTTATCATGGTCACTAATCTGAATAAATAAAACGCCATTTCAACTGCACTGGATATCTGAGTACTTTTTCCCAGAGATCTTCCTTCCTAAAAGGCTCAACTTGATCTGGTGGTACCTTTAACCATGGTGCAAAAGGTAACCTCACCTGGTCATTTGACAGCTTCATAAGCATGTGGCTTCACAACTTTATCTGGATTTGTGGAAGTGATAACATTTTTCTTTCATAGCTGTTCCTGACAAATGGAGGTTTTTCCCAATTGGGTTATGTAGAAGCTCTCTCACACACCTTAGGGGACTGGAGATAGTCTCTTTAGGATAAGGAGATATACCTCCCTCCATCTCTTGCCGGTTTTTCTAAGGTATTATTATTGTGTAAAATATGTTTCATTATGCATACTTGCCTAATTTCAATAACCATACACCCTGCTGTAACATCCATATAGAGAGCCACTCCAGTAGTAACTGATGATTTCACTGAATTTGGTACCAATCCAATTGTAACTGATGATTTCACTGAATATGGTACCAATCCAATTGTAACTGATGATTTCACTGAATTTGGTACCAATCCAATTGTAACTGATGATTTTTACTGAATTTGGTACCAATCCAATTGGTCTTTAGATGATAGTGGTGAAAAATTTGGACCAGGTCATATTTTGTATTGATGTGATGTTAATGACATATATAGCAGTGATTTACATCTGGCTATTCTGCAGTTAAAAACAGACAATAGATGTTGAAATAAATTACTAATTAAAAAATGTAATTAATATATACTGATTATAATATCTACTCACATTTCTGTGTTTTGGAAAATTGCCTGTTTTTGGCACATAGGATATACAGTTTTAATGACATGCCCAAACATAATTATTTCTTTTCACAGCTGATCCATCCTTACTATGATAGTAACAGTTGCCTAGTGATACAATTGTTTGGTCTTGATTTGATATATCACGGCCTGCCAGATCACAGTGCCCCTGGCAAAGTCACAGACTCCAAAGGACAGGAACTCTCACTTGAGGATGAGAACAGAATTCTTGGCTGGGCTGTTGTGCCACTGTTTGAAGAGTAAGTACTTTCTACTACTTTTATTAACAAACATTCTTGAAAAATGAAAAGTAGTTTTTCTAGACAGGTTACTAAATGCTGTCATTTTTTTTGTTCACTTTTCCATAATTATTGTTTGGGGCTATGAATAAATGGGCAAAATATTAACAACAATTTTAGATGATTTTAGGTACATACTTTTTAAAATTAAATTAAAGGATAAAAATAGAGTTGTTGTTTAATAGATTGATGGTGTGTAGACAATAAGAAGTATAAAAGGTTACAGATATTACTTGTACTTGAGATATTATAGTTCATATGAAAGGTGTTTATTGTATTGTCTTACCTGTAACAGTATAGTGAGAAATATGTATCATGTTAAGGTAGCGTTAACACTATCATCATTAGGATTCCTTATTTAACTTTTTTGTCAGATACAGGCAGATACATCATTGGAAAGATTACCTAACTACTACTTTATTTTTTGTGAACATTTACTTCTTATTCCAAGGCTTATTTGAATCTTGGAAAATTTACTTGTGAACTAACTTCTGTTGCAGTAAATGTGAATATGCCTAGCATTAAGAACTCTTTGCAGAATGAACGAACCTGATTGAAAGCACCAAAGTGAAAGTGATCTGTTCACAAACAGACAAATACTTTTTATCTGTAAGCCTTTGCCAAATTAGGTAATTCAGTCAAACCCACTTATTTGGACTTTGGTTATCTTGAGAACCCAAATTAGGTAATACAGTCAAACCCACTTATCTGGACTTGGTTATCTTGAGAACCCAAGTATGTTGAGTATTTTGGTCTGGTCCCTAAAAAATACTTCATTGTTATGCTAATATTTCCCCACATATCTCAACCCCTGTTAAGTTGATAACCTTGTTATGTTAAGCATAAGTTTCAGTCCGAAGTAAGATAGGGACCAGCTTAATTTGACAAAGTGCAACTGTTTTTGACCATCTCTGAGAAATTTTACAAGAAATAATACAGCTTTTCTGGAACTTTGTACTAGCTTGGATGGAAAAAGTCAGTACAAGACCAAATTTTACCGGTACAAATGCTAATCAACCAATCACATCAATGCATAGTTTATCACTTGTGTAGAATGCAGAAGATTATGTTGGAAAAAATGGCTTAGAGTGAAATAAATGTGTTTCTGAACTTTACAAGAGCTGCATTCATATAGGACAGTGTGATAAGTCAACACAACACCAAAGAGTTTGTTCCACAACACATTATGCATTCAGTAAATTATCAAGCCAGCATGATTAAATGTAGCTAAAAATACTTAATTCATTTGACATAATATATTTAAAATGAAATAGGTAATTTAAAATACATGTAATGATGCTGACCTGAAAATGTAGAGTTACAGATAGGATTCAATTCTTGATGTTCTGTGGAACAAACTACAGCATAATTCCATCAACTTAATCCATATACAATTAGCAACTTTGGTAATTATAAAGTAAATAGTTTAAATGTTTCCATTCTTGGTGTGAAGGATAGCCTTCAAACTTCAGTATTGGTTAGATCACATACAAATTTCCTAAAAGGCCTGCTGCCCCCCCCCCCCCAGCAAACAAAACAAACACGTGGCTATTATTTATTTTGAACAAAAGTAAATAAATAGGTTTAATGTCTATGAAACAGAAAGATGAGTGCTTTCATTTGTATTATCTTAAATCAAATATCAAAGCCAAGCAATCAATCAAAGTGATACTCTCCTTCTGGCGCTGTGTTCTTGCCAACAGTCACTGATCAAAGTCAAGAGGGATATGGGACTACAACTGTATAAATAGAATAATAAGTCTACTTCTTACAGAGTTTGATGTTGAGACAGTTAACTTTAAATACTGATAAAAAGTTGTACAGTTTGTCAGTATGTGAATAAAAAAGCCTCATCTTTTTAAGGTACAGAGCAGATTTTTTATTGTTATCAGCCAGAATGTACAGTGTAACAGAACTACTGATGATCAGAAAGGTGATCAATTTTTGTGCACAATTTTGGTCAGTTATGCCATGCCGCTACTCACAAGTCAACACCAAAAAAGGAAAACACTTGTACATGAACTTAAATTAGCCCAGATTTTGATCAGCATGAGAAAACTATTACCTTGCTGAGGCTACCAAAGGGGTGAAGCTATACATAGGTAATTTTTTTTTTTTTAAACCAGTGACATTGTTACAGTAACGTGTTGTAACATTTTTGTTTTCCTGCATCCTGATATGACTTAACATTATGCATTAGAAATGCCATTTGTTTTCCAAAATAAAACTCCTAATTTGTTATGCTTCACATGCATAATCATTGTTCTGCAATAGATTTGTCAACCAAATTCTGATGTCTCGGGACCCGGTTTTGTCAGCGATTTTTTGGGGACACCCCCGACTGGGTTTGACTAAATCAGCTGAGTATCAAATAGTTTAAACTGTATGCCCCATGCGATGATAAATTGCCAGAGAAAATCTTGGACTTTTTAAAGAATCTTATTCATTAAAAAAATATAGTTTACTGCATTTTTGTTGGAAAATATGAATGAGTTTTTGGAGCAATACTGACCATGGTAATGCAGTATTTGTCACAAAAAAAGAATTAATATTTTCTCCGACAAAAGCAGTAACAATTTTATTATATACACAGTTTGTATTTCTACCTAAGGCTTTAATTATTAAAAAATAGATTACAAGCAACAAAGTAATTGAATTTCTGCTATATTCCAAAATAAATACACAGCCTTAGATTCTTCATTACACAGTAACAATATTGATGTGCAAATAGCACCTTGCAGTGACCTTTGATCTTCACTGTGTGCTGAACATTAGTTTAAAAAAGAATTAACTTCTTGTTCTACTTAAAAGTGAAATTTTTAAATGAACGTACATTGCAACCACTTTTCCATTTGGTCTTGAATGTTTGTTTTTTTGTTTTTGTGCTGATTCTTCTCAATTCTGCTTTTCTGCATGTGATGGACTTGATGCATTGACTGTCAATTCCTCATGAAGTACATGTGATTTGAGCAGGGAGGGATATCCCCCCTCGAATCAGCTGCATGTGTGTTTGTATTCTGATATCGATTATTTGGAATGATAATGTGAGAAAAATATGAACTTCTTCAGTTGAAATTATCAAAAAGACACTTGAATATCACATTCATTTCATTTTGAGTGCAGTAAGGAGAATGTGATTGCAGTTTTAGGACTGATGACATAGCTCATGTAAGGAGCCAACCATTTAGCATTTACACAAAAATCTGTCAAAGCTTGACCCCTCCCAGTACACATGCATCCTTTTTACCCCCCCCCCCCCACCTGCATACGTATGCTTGATGCCCCTCCCAAATTCAATAGAACAGTCTATATTTAATTCAATCAGAAATGATCATGGATTAATAATATTAATGTGTTTAATAAAACGGATAGTCCACCGATACTGAATGTCTGGCTGCATGAAAAAAAAATAAGCTGCATAATTTTAAAAAGTTTGTTTAGTGTCCGTTAAAGTTCAAACACCGACTGAACAGTCAAACAGGTCTTGTATTAGACAAATTGTTATTGAGGTTTCACACACCTCACCCCACTCCCCAATTCTTGTGCATACGTACATGATCAGTAGACCCCCCAATGCAAGTGTATACATTTGGGTTAAACCCCCTCCATGCCTATTTACTAAATGGATGGCCCTTAATTCAGATTTGCAGAACTACGAAAATACATTTTAAAGAAATTCAAGATACAAAAATGTAAGTATATTTTTTGCCGTTCTCATTACCAGGTGAAGAAGACATTTATACCATGTGACTTGAATGTTCTTTGTAGGGACCCCAGCTATGTAATGACCAGTATGGCTTCTATTGCTAGCCTAAATCTGAAACATTGTATTAAAAAACATTAACGTGGAAAATTGCAAATCAGCTGGTGTATGACAGATCTTTAAGTCAGTGGAAATAAGAATTTTTTGTCATCTTGGTGTATTGTTTTTGAGGCCCTTGTTTTCTGCCAAAACATTCAATTGCAATTTTTTCATTACTGCGAAACCTTTGTTTTTGCTGTCGTCACACCTGCATAAGAAGATTGGAAGACATCGATAACACATTCATACGGCAGTTCTCATACATAAGTCTACATGGATCTCAACCAGAATACCATTCAGAATTTAGTCTGGTCTTATTTAATACTTTACCAGTTGAGATCAAAATTGCATGGGAACTATGAATCAAAAGCAAAAAACAGAACAGTTAACGAGAATTTTCCAGTGTTCTGGTTCTGTTCTGTGAAACACTCAAATTGTATGTACTTTCTTGAGAAAATATTACAGTATAAAAAAATATGAGCATTCACATGCTCATATATTATAACAAAAGAATTTAGTATTTATATACTAAAAGCGTGTTAAAGTTAATAGTAATTATTATTAACCTGTACACATAATTACTATCTTAATAAGATGGTCTCAAACATAATAGTTTTTGACTCTCAAATAAAGTATTATTGTTGTTATTTTTATTATTATTATTATTATTATTGGTGGTGGTGTTATTATTATTATATTTGTATTATTATTATCATTATTGTATATTATTGTTGTTGTTGTTATTATTATTATTGTTGTTATTATTATTGTTATTATTATTATTATTATTATTATTATTGTTTTTGTTATTATTATTATTATTATTATTATTATTATTATTATTATTGTAGCTGTGATGATGGCAGTCGCAGCATTGAAGATCTGTTTGCTGTATTTTTGTTGTTTTGGAATTTCATATGCTGGGAGATAATCCTGTGCAGAAACCTTTTTCTTGTATTCGTTGTAAACGTAAACATTATTAGCAAGTTGGGCAGTTGAGAAATGATTATTCATATAAAGTTTATTATGTCAAAGAACAGTACATTTTTGTTAGGAGCAGTTGGTATTCGTATACATGTGGTATTCATTCTATTGATATTTCTCCATACATTTTTTCTATGATAAACCCAGAGGGCATGCATGAAGTTAGTTTTTTATTGGACAAAGTATTTTCAATAAAAATTAGCAAAACATTTGTAAAAGTGGGAGAAATGTTTTTGTTATCGAGCACCGGTTTTGTTATTTAGAGATCTATTAAGGGAATTTTCGTAAATCTATGAAATCTTTTGCTGTTAAGAAAATTCACAACTCATCTCATACAATGAATGCCAATATAATTTTTTAAAAACTTTATACGTAGAAAAACTGCAAGAAATCTGGCCTTAGGCAGGTAAGAAACACGTTGTTGGATCCTTCACATTGAGAAGCACATGCATGATCGGGATATCACATAGTTGCCCTCTCACCTTTTTTAAAATTTCTTTTGATGAATGGGAGCAGGAAGCACATTTGTCTTTGGAACATTTGACAATATT
Source organism: Unio delphinus (assembly GCA_029339505.1). Taxonomy (NCBI): domain Eukaryota; kingdom Metazoa; phylum Mollusca; class Bivalvia; order Unionida; family Unionidae; genus Unio; species Unio delphinus. The sequence goes on from JAQISU010000277.1 coordinate 5,408,637, forward strand.
TTGGTGCAAGCTGTAGCACATTTGTATTTTTGCTACTGGAATTACCTTTGTACATGTATTTTATATGTTTCCACAATTTTATTGGAAGATGCATTTTAATTAAGCTATGTTTTTTCTTTTGCTTCATCACCATTTGTAGACACTCACCATAAGTGGAGTATACTATGCTGTAATGTTGTCTACCTGCCTGGCGGTCCATCCATATGTGCATTTTTTTTCTACAAATAGCATTAGATTTATATTATGGATCCTGACCAAATTTTGTGAATGGATTGTACAGGAAGGTGCCTATTGATTTAAGCATCAAAAGGAGTAAGAAAAAGAAGCCTCTTGATTTTAAGGTCAAAAGGTCAAAGGTCAAGATCACTTTGACTGTCGGATGAAAAATGGTTTTCTTGCAATAATTTTAATTCTAAACCGAGAACATATACCTACAATGTTTTCTTTTCATCATAAGAAGAACCAGTAGAATCAACCCAGATCCACCATTGCATAATGTGTTCTGCATTGGTATGTAACTGACCTTTGCTGACTTTTTAACTTTTCAATAATACACTTGTACATTTGGGACGTTCAGGATGCATCATCACTGGTAACTCATATAGATATAGCTTGGTTCACTTCCATGTAGAAGGTAGTGATATTTCTCATTATTCACTTATGCCTTGTGTATACCCATAAAATACCTGTGGAGAGAGCATGTAGTTTTTTCCATTGATCTGAATAGACAGCAAAAGAGAGGCATTCTCTCTCCCCCCCCCCCCATCTGCCATCATTGCCCTTCCTTCTCTCCAGTTCACAAGAACACTTCTTACATCTGTTTTTTTTATAATTTGTTCTGCTTATGTTTGTTTAATAAATGGCAAAGTTAAGAGACAAAATGTGGCTTAAAATATTTCTACTTCAGAATCCAAAGATTAAATGCTGAATTTATTTATTGATGTCAAGTCATTTTATGGCAACGCTTATTGTCACAAAAGTATATGTGTTTGTAGGGGGAGGGGTCTGGCAAGCTGAGTGGTCTAAGGTGCTCACCTTTACCATATACTTCTATCTCACCTCTGTCCATGTGGGCCTGTTTCAGGTGAAGCCAATGTGGGTATGTGAAAAAGCTTGCCATTAACTTCCCATGGGTGGGCGATTTTTCTATGGATTTTCTCACATTCTTCTTCAACTAATTACACTGGCTGCCATGAATAGCCTATTATGTGCTGACAAATGACATTAAATCCACAACACAAACTGATCATTACTTCAACAAAGTTTCCCACTTCCCTCACCTCTGTAAGAATTCCATTGCTTGAACAATGTGTGTATGTCCAATCCATCACATACAGTCTTGTGTAAACTTTGTTTCCATTCACGACTTTTAAAGGACTTAATGGATTCTCTTCATATCTTTTAAAAAAAGAAGTCAAATTAAATATTTTCCAACAAAAATTTAATGGACTTTTGGCAATAATATTTGAAGAAATTCATAGAATGAAACTTCAAGTTTTACATGAGTGACCTGGGGAAGTCATATTTTTACTATTTTCCATCAGAAGTTTATGGAATTATGGTATCATTTGAGAGATAGTATCCATGTACTATGGACATGTTATTAGCTTTCATTGTTGTTCCTCAGGAAATATCAGGAATACAATGTCATGAAAATATCTCTCCATTAGTGTTTACATTTATAAACATTTCTTTTCTGCTTTGTATAAAAGTTACAAATATCTAAAATATCAATCAGTCAGATACTCAACATTAGTCAAATGACTGCTTGCTTAGTCAACCACTCTGGTAGCGTAGTGGTTAGAGTGTCTGCCCCAGATATGGGGTCGAACCCCAGCTGAGTCAAACCAAAAACTTTTAAAAATGGTACTTACAACTGCCACATTGATGCTCAGCATTAAGAGGTTAGTATTAGTACTGGCTGGCCTGGTTTCAGGATGATATGACTGGGTGGGATATCGTGCTATATGTCTGCGGCATGATGCTCCAGTGTAAAACATCACAATAAACTGCCTCACTGTAGACATCATAGCGATATGATTGAAAAATTGTTAAAGCTGCGGTAAAAATCTAAATCACACACACACACATATTATATTTTGAGTATATAATGCACAAGTCATTGTCACAGAAAATATTTTTTAGCCTTCTTTGTGGCCAAATTGTAAATTGTGAATCCAAATACATCACCAGAAGATGTTTATATATTCACATAGTTTAAATGCCAAGATCATAGCAAATGAAAATAGGAATTTGAATGCATATTTATAAGCTGTGCAAGCTCCGATGGACCTTGAACTTTGGAATATTAAATGGTATTTCAGGAAAGCTTTTTACATTTAATTGTCATTTAATAATAATAATAATAATAATAATAATAATAATAATAATGAGGACTTTGTATAGCGCATAATCTTTAGAAGCTCTATGTGCTTTACAACATCTATAATGATATGAATACAAAAAAACAACCAAAAAACCATAAAATTGGAAATGAAAAAAGGCTGAAAATATTTGAGGTAGGAAACATTTTTAGGTCTTTAAGTTTGTTCTTGCAGTCGAAAAAGGTGAGTTTTAAGAGCACTCTTGAAAGGGATCACTGTGTCTTTGTGTTTAATTTCAATGGGCAATTCATTCCATGTTGCTGGGCCCTGGTATGCAAAAGAATGTTGTCCATATGACTTTGTTTTCATAGTGGAAATAATGAGTATATGATTGTCAGAAAAGAAGTATAAGTATCTTGCTGGTGTGTACACATGGGTGAGGACAGATAGGTATGTTGGACTGTAGTCTGTCAGTGAAATGTAGCACAGAGAACAAATTTTGTTTGATTCTGGATCGAATGGTTGGCACTGTTGTTTACTTTTGTAAACTAATGGTACGATTAGCACATTGTTCTCTCTAGCATGTGTGACACCTGGTGGCCAGGCTAAGGGAAACAACTTTTGCAACTAAAGCTTATTATATCAAATAACTTTAGCTCGTTTGGGGAGATTATGGGAAAGGGGATATAAAAATTTTACTGAAAATGTATGAGCAAAGTCAAATATTTGTTTGATACATGTATAAGTTTTCTTATAATATCAATAAATTTATATGTATAGTAATTGATACAACATGTTACATTTCCAGTTATAATAGTTGGATTTTGCTCTTATTTTTATTCTTTCTCCAATGTTATTAAACCCTGAAAAAAGTTAGGATTTAGGATATATTTTATTTTTTAAGTCTGTTGTCCATTGATGTTTATTTTCAGCAATTGTGTATTGACGGGTACACACTTTGTCCCAGTGTTTAAAGGCAAACCATCAGCAGAGATACTGGAATTGCTGACAACTAATCCTGCTCAGGCTGTCCTTGCAGGACAGAACTGGACACCCAAATCCAGATATGTAAGTTTTTAAAAAAGATCGTTTTTCATTGATATACATTATTGTGTAGACTGTTTAAATTGTTTAGTAGAATCTAGTTATCATTTTTAATGGCATTTTGAAGCATGTAAGTGCTACACTACTAATATTTTTTGTTGGACGTTTTCTTCATATTGCCAAAAGTTGTGGAATATATATTGTATTTCAGTTTAAAGGTGAAGACAATTTTTTCAGATCCCTTGTTTGTCCTTAAAAATGTGTATATTTCTTACCTTGTTACACTCGGACTAGTTGCCTTGTTACACTCAGATTAGTTGCCATTTTTACACTTGGATTAGTTGCCTTGTTACACTCGGATTAGTTGCCTGAATAAAGGGCCTTTGGATGAGTCGAAAGTCAACATTTTCTCAAATTCAATCCCATGAAAACATAAATATTTCTAAATCAGAAATAATTTATTATTAAAGTCATAATGTTACATCAGAAAGACAATTTTATATTGTTACACTACACCTAACAGTGTCATAATTTCTCATTATAAAATCAATGTTTTACTGTTATGACACCTAACATGATCATAATGTCACCGAAAATGTCATAATTTCACATCAAAAGAAATGTTATCATCTGTCATGACACCTAGCTATGTCAGAATGCCAAGTTATAAAAGAATGTTTTACTAAGACATAATACCTAATAGTGTCATTTAAAAAGAAAATGTTATCATGTGATATTACACCTAACAATATTATAATATCAAATAATGAACAGTGCTTTAATGTGATGTGACATTAAAAATGTCAAAATGTTACATAAGAAGAAAGTGTTTTTTAACATGACACCCAACAGTGTCATAATATCAAGTTATAAACAGTGGTATACAATGACAAAACAGTGAACAGAGTCACAAAGCTACATCATTGATTGATAGAAACATTCTGTCATTTTATCATAAATAGGATCTCAGATTTTTTTTTATTTTACATTAAATTTATGAAATTCATTTGGTAATTATAATGTACAACTTTCTCATTGCTTTTATTGTGATCCACTGACAAAATATTTTATATTTTCAACTTTACTCCATCAATGTCTTGGAGCTGATTTTTCTGCACTCATGAAAGACCGTTCCATTGGCCTAGTGGTTAGAGCATCCACCTTGGATGCAGGAGGTTGTGGGTTCAATCCCTGTCCAAGTCATACCAAAGACTTATAAAAATGGTACTTACAGCTGCCTTGATTGGCACTCAGCATTAAGAGGTTAGTGTTAGGAGTGGTCGGCCTGGTCTCAGGATAATGTGACTGGGTGTCTGGAGCATGATACCCCAGTGCTAAGGATCACTATAAACTGCCACACTGCAGACTACATAGCAATATGACTGAAAAATTGTTAAAGCTACATTAAAAATCTAAATCACACACACACACACAAACACACCCCTCTGCACTCAAGGAAAATGTTATTTGGATGTATTTCAAAAAAGTAACTGTACTAAAAGTAGGCGACTGTAACCTAAGTGTATTGCATGAATGATATTTTATTTTCTTTCGTATCAGTTTGTTTATTTTTTGGCTAGGAATTTATGTTTACAATTTAATTTAGTTTTCTTGTCAAATGTTACATCTCAAATTAACTTTTATGTAAATAAATTTTTCTATCACTTTAGCTTGCTGGCCACTTGTCAGTCACCTTGTTTGATGGACACTTTGAGTGGGATCATGTACCAGAGAAACTGGTAAGACCTTACATTGTTTTAATAATTTTTGTCATAGTTGAATCAAAGTGTTCTAATATTACATTATAGGATTCTGAAAGATATCATGTTTCCCTCCAAAGTGATTTTTTTTGTGTGAATATTTGTTCTTCCTTAAAAGATGAGTATTGAAGTATAATATTTCTTTTATGGCTGAAAATATTATTTCAGGCATTTCGTCTTCAGTTTTACCACATTAACCCCTAGTGCTTTGTTTATGGGTCAGGAGATAGTAGCCTACTGCCAAGGTCTGTAGTGTCGTGGTCATGCATGATACACTAAAATGGGTAGTATTATAGAAAGGTAGGACAGATTTAGCTTTACAATGATAGCAAATAATCTGGACATTTTAGTTGCACAACAAAATACAGAGGGAAAAATCTAAGTTTTTGGACCCGTTTTTTCAATTCAAAATTCACCCATGGTTGGAATCCAATTTTGTGTCCAGATTTTAGACTTTATGGCCTCAGATCCAAGGCAGATTGATCTGAAGTGCACACAGACAGGTGAACCTGTGCAAAAAATAGGATAAGGTGGACATTTTAATAAAGAGTCTTCTCCATGCAAAAATTATGGGTCTTTAAGCAAAAATAAAATATTTAAAAATAAAAAATAAAAAAATCCAACTTTTCACCTGCTCATGCATGAGCAAACTAACCAGTGAAGAATGATTTTTTTTATAGCACAGCTAGGCATTGGGCTATTGGAAAATTGCTTGGAAGTTTATGTATTAAGATGTATTCAGAAATAGTCCTGAAAATGTGTTTCCTACTCGTGCGAAAAAAGCAGAAACCTCCAGGCGTTATTGTGTTAACAGCATTCAGTTTCAGTTGGAATTGTCATGAGTTCAGAAGTTTCTTCAAACTTCAATATGTTTCTTAGGATCCAAATCCAGGAAGAATTTTTATTTTATTTTACTCTAGACCAAGCAGACACTAATTTGAAATTAAAATAGAGGTAGAGACAGTCTTAATATAAAATAGAACCCAGTTTTCCTTGATATTCAGTGGGAATTTCCTTTGGTTTAATATTATACTTTGTTTTTTCTGTCATATTTAGTTTCATTAGTCTAAATAGAGTTCAATTTTAAATACTGTAACAAATAGATTTGACTAATATGAGTGGGATTTCCCCCCCCCCCCCTTCTTTTTTCATATATTGTCCACTGACAGAGTGACATACCTGTCTTCTGAAGTATGAACCTCGATCAATGCATAACCAGGTATTGTATCCACTGACAGAGTAAAACATTCTTGTTGAATATTTCTACTTTGACCTTATTAGACAGAAGCTTTTTTGTGAGCTGAATTAAGGAACTTTATGATGTACCACCAGAGAAAATCTTGAACTTGAAAGATTTTTTTTTTTTTCTTTTATCTTGTTTCTTAGTATTTTATGTTTACATTTATTTCAATTTCAATTTATTATTTATTATTACATTTATTTATTTTATTTTTCTAAAAAATGTCTGATTCTATCTTTAACAGTTTTAGAACTTTACCTATTTTTGTTCACTGTATAGCCATTATTGTGCCAACATGCCATAGTACATGCATACATACATGCATACTGAAAATTGTCATACTGCATGTGGGACGTTTTTGTTTTCTTTCCAATATTAGTAGATTATGTTATTTTTCATCAATAGCATCCAAGGCTTCGTCAACAATTTTAAAAAAATTTTATAACCTTAAGTCTTAAGTTTCACTGTTTCCATGGTGATATCATAATAATGGCAGTCGGGAAGTGTGATCTCCCATTGATAAAGGGTTTGTTATAATAGTGAATATTTAGGTTCTGTCTTAACATTTTTTTGGGTGATAATGTGACTGTACAGGTACACTGTCAATATAGTTATTGTTTTGTTTAGCAAAAAAAACCATTTTGTCAGTCCTTAAATTCATGGATTGGGAGTCTTGTTGTTTCTACAGAAGGATGATTGGTCATTGTTGTCGTTAAATGTATGGTTTCTATCAACCATAAAATTCACAAAAATGAGTTCCCCACTAAAAAATTGTCAAATTAAAAGTCTTTAATGTTGCATCTTGAATATAATATTAAATACTGAGATAGTAAATTCTCTTCCAGTATATCCCACATCAAGGTTAGAAATCAGTATTTCAAACAATGTCCATGTTTGGGTGTTCTAAGATGTACCAAATTGACCTGAATAAATCACAAAGTACTTTGAATTATTCAGACTACAATATATATAGTCAGGTACAAGTTTAAAGTACATAGACCCTAATCTGATGTGCCAGCAGATCAGGGTCTGTGTTGTTTGTTTTACTGATAACAAACTATATAGAGTTTTTTAAAAAAATCATCATATTTGCCAGACAATTCTGACAGTTGATCTCAACACTGTCAAATAACCATTCACTAACTTGACATTTTGGACATTCAAAATCAGGTACCCATAATTATCCAGTGTGTTTGTTTGGTTCACTCAGTTGTTTAAATACTTTTTTTTTTATTTCTAAATTTGCTTTCTAGGAGTATGAATACCTTCTGGAGAGTGTCGGAAAACTTGCAGACTACAAAAAGGCAAGGAAAGTGACAATTGGAAAGCTGATGTCAGCTTTTATCCTCGACAGTTTGGAGCCAAAGGACAAGAAGCAAGGGACAGGTGGAGCCATTTATAAAAAAGAACTGGCTTTATTCCAAGACCTCATGTCCAGGACTTTCTATGATCTCATGGTATGTACATTCTAGTTTATAATGTCCTATTGATTATTCAGTACAGCCCCAATTATCCAGACCATAATTCCTACCTCACAGCACAATTGTATTTTGATGGGCACATTTATGCTAACGCCGATTTTCATGCCATCTTTATGTTTATATTGTAACCAAATTCCTGTGTTCACACTGAATTCTTCATTCAGCCAATTTCTATGCATTCTTTATAAACATTCGAAACAATTGTGGTCGACACTTTGCACTTCTGTTTTAACTTTATTAATTGGAGGCCATTGTTTTTTAAACCTACATTTTGTTTTACCTGGAAATAAGAGAAAAATAATCAACCAATGAAAATGGTCCCCCCCCCTCAAATTGTATTGGAAGGATATTTGTAAGCTTTGTTCATGCCTACATGTTTTATTCCTTTAGGTTTGTTATGACAAATTCTATTAATCCCAGCTCTTGATTATCTGAAATCATATTATTTTCCCAAAAGTTTGGATAATTGATGTTTTGCTTTGTTTTTTTAGTAATATTGCTCTCAAATTTTTCATCTCATCTATAACGGTGAGAAGTTTTTCTTTTATTCACTAGGTCTTTGGAATAGGCATTAATATCTTTGCTTGTCTGTGTCTTTTCTTGGTTCAAAGGGTACTTTAAACTCATATATATATATATATATATATATATATATATATATATATATATATATATATATATATATATTAACTATATCATGCCAAAGAAATGGGAGTTATGTGTCTTTCCCATGGACAATGGAGGCAGTCAGCTGGTATTGAACCCACAATACACAGATTACATGTCCAGTACTCTACCAACAAAGCTAATTTGAAAAAGACTGATTTGTACATAATATTAGAAAATTTCATCTAGGAACAATGTATAAGCCATTTGAATAGGCCCATTTCCTGATAAAGAATCCTTCAAAGCATTGTTCATTCATTGCATCAATATGTCTGTCTGTCTGTCATATTGCCAATGCATTATTTTACTTTGTCTCTTATTGCCTTAGTTCTACAATATACAGTACAACGTTGTGTGGAATTATGTAGTCCAGTATTTTAATGGTGCCATCTGCAAAATATGTTGGATGTCACTGTTGAATGGGACAATCAGTTTTGTAATTGTATTTCACGACCATTATTTTATGTAGAACATCATTACATCTTGAAGCAAATATATATTAAGTAACTCTTTTTAATATATAATTCATGTATGTGATATGTTTGATATGTAATGTATTTTTATATGCAGGTATTAATGTTTTATCTTGCTTTTATTTTCATCTACAAAACATCTTGACAGGTATTCACACTAATGTGTCTTCATTCATTATTTCTATTTTATTTTCATATGACTTATTGTCATGTGGATATTTTGTATCTAATTACTTGTTTTATGCAAGCTTCAAAAGCAATTTTGTCACAATTGACAAGATATTCAGTAAAAATACTGATACTGAATTAAATCTAAAATCTTTTTTATGTACCTACAATAAATCAGGGTCATCAAGTTGTGCATAAACTAAAATTTCATAAATTATCATTATGTGTGGTCAGTCGGCAATTTCTAGTAAAAATAATATCATAATACATTATTTAAAATTTGTCATTTATAGATAAAGGCTAATGCTTTTAGTAATTTCTTTATTAATATATAATAGCAAAACATTGTAATAAGCAAAAGCACCTTGTATCGTATTTAATGGCAATATGTACAGTATTTAGAGTTCCAATATTCACCAGTATTGTAGAATCCAGGAACTTGGTCACACTATTTATAGCATAATCACCCCATGGTGACTAGCCCTGCATAAATAAATATGGTACATGTTTATATTTTTACAAGAGCTGTAATTTGGTGGTATTATTTCCTCCTTTGATAAATAATTATTGTCACAGATTAAGAGTTGTTTATTCCTTGTTTCCACAGGTTACCAGATTTTCTTAGGTAACAATTATGTGATATTTTATTCTTCATTTTTTGCATTGATGCTGCTTAATATTCACAGCTATGTCAGATTGGAAACACACCCAATATCCCCCTTAAATCCCTTGTCCCAGATGTTGTGGCCAAGTATTTGCATATAATCCTGCTTCAGCTTTGTTCAGAGAAAAAAAAAATTCTTTACAAAAGCAGACATATGCCACTGCTTTAGATGTGCTTCAAATTTAGAGAAAGATTTCAGTTCACTTTTAAATAAGACAAATTGTATCAGAAATGCTTCAAGTTTTCAATTACCTCTAAATATGACAGGTATTAGAAATGCTGCAAAATTTCAGCACCTCTAAATATGACAGATTGTATGAGAAATGTTTCAAGATTTCATTTACCTCAAAATATGACAGATTGAATCAGAAATGCTTGAAGATTTCATTTACCTCTAAATATGACAGATTGAATCAGAAATGCTTGAAGATTTCAGTTACCTTTAAATATGACAGGTATTAGAAATGCTGCAAAATTTCAGCACCTCTAAATATGACAGATTGTATGAGAAATGTTTCAAGATTTCATTTACCTCAAAATATGACAGATTGAATCAGTAATGCTTGAAGATTTCATTTACCTCTAAATATGACAGATTGAATCAGAAATGCTTGAAGATTTCAGTTACCTTTAAATATGACAGAATCAGAAATGCTTCAAGATTTCAGTAACCTCTAAATATGACAGATTGAATCAGAAATGCTTCAAGATTTCAATTACCTCTAAATATGACAGATTGAATCAGAAATGCTTCAAGATTTCAGTTACCTCTAAATATGACAGATTGAATCAGAAATGCTTCAAGATTTCAGTTACCTCTAAATATGACAGATTGAATCAGAAATGCTTCAAGATTTCAATTACCTCTAAATATGACAGATTGAATTAGAAAAGCTTCAAGCCGAGAGACTCATTTCTTTTCACTTCAAAATATGACAGTTTGCATTTGAAGTGGTTCAAGTTGAGAGATAAATTTCAATTCATATTAAAATAATTAATGAAGTATAAGCATCATAGGATGGATGTCAGAATTAAAAACATGAAATGTTGCTTTTTAAAAACATTATAGTATTATATTTTTTTAAAGGGAATGTAACCCTTATGTGAAAGTTTTTATAAGATTTAGTTAAATTATATCAATCTTTGTGAAAGTTCCATTCACTGTGTGGAGCATCTTTTTGAATATTATGCTGTATTATTATATTTTGAAGTTTATAATGTTACGTGCTTAGGCTCGAATAAACAGTAACATAGAAAGAATGAAAATAACAAGCTTGTAAAAATTTAATAAACAATTTATTGAGCACAAATATTTTCTAGAAAAGAAAAAATAAACTTACGGTTTTAAGAATCAATTCCAAAATTAATCCAAAAATAATTCAAAATATAATCCACTAGTGAAATTGCAAAAGTCTTGGTAATAAAATGTCCTAAAAATTCCCAGTTCGAATCTTAGTGAAGCATCCAAGATGGAAGACGATGTCACGTGATGAAGTCAGATCTGATCTTATGAAATTCAATGAGCACAATTATTTTCCAGATAAATAACAAAATAAATCATCTTGATAAAAATGAATTGAAATAATTTCCAGTACAAGGTAATTTAAAATAATTCTAAACAACACAACTTAATATTGTAACAGCCCAACTTCTACTAAATAGTTCACTCCAAAACATAATTTATATACCTGTTTTTACGTAAACAAGGAGGGGGTCACATGATCTTCTAGAATCTTTAGAACAAATTTACGTTCAAAAAATCTTGTGCACACCGTATGACCCAGATGAGAATCAGTTATTTTTACTCTCAAGAACTAACAAATTGAAAAATGTTTTTAACAAAGCTCCATAATGTCCTTGGAATCAACCAATCATTTTAAAAGCTTGTTTACAACTCTGAAGCCAGGTCAGAAATGAGGTCATATCTGGTGTTTATTCGTAGAGTACAGGTCATCCCACTTTCTAAAAAAATATCTCCCAATGAATGAATCATAAACTAAAATGTCAAATTTAAGTCTGACAAACAAACAGTTAAACAAAAATAAATGACTTAAATCAAATATACGTAACAATAATTATATGTTTTAAAAAACATCTCAACATGAAATATTTGAAATTTTGTAGAAACAAACAAATAGTGAGTTTTCAGTGTGAAAACTAAAGGACAAAATAATTTACATCTTTATGGACTGATATACACACAATTTGAGTGCACAGAAATTTACAGACATTATTGTATGATATATATGTACATGAAAGCCTCTAGTGCTTGTAAAAATTCCTGATACACCTCTCCCTTGATAACTCGTTAACATCAGGGTCGACAAGCATAGGTCCCACTATAAGCAAGGGTGCGAGTTACAAAGAGGCCTCCATAAATTGAAAAGAATTTGCTTTGACTTTGAGAAAACTGTGGTGGCGGGGATACAGCATTATGGAATAGAGCTGTTTAATGACTGAATCCTCATTTTGAAATCATGTGGATAATAATTTTTAACAAAGCGTTTTTTTTCAAATGAAGTTGATTGTTATTCTGTTGAAATAACATTTATTTTCAAAATGTCCAACATGTGAAAGATTAATTCAACAGCAATCATATGTATGCAAAAAATCTGTGTATTACATCACTGGGTTTGCTAGATTTTAAGTTTTAAGTTTATAGGATTTTCATGCCTATTAACTTTTCTTTTATTCCACCTCCTTTATTTGATTCAAAAGACATAATTAACATGATAATACAATAAGACCAGCTTTTAATTCAGTGCAACAGTAGAACAGATGCTTCCGCAAGTCAGTTATCAAAACATGGCACTTATTAGGTTCTCAGAGAAACACTCACAGACATAGCATTTATGGTCAATTGACGCATTTTAAGCCTAATTACCAGAGGACACATTGCATTTATGATGATTACACATAAAATAAATTAAAAGATAGAACTAGAACACAAATTTCAATTGTAAAAAAATAATTTGTATTTATTTATTAAGTAATGCCTCCACTCGGTGTAAGAGACATTTTCATTGATCAAAATTTTCCTTACATATCATTAATTGTGGTATACTAAGAATGTCATTTGGGAAAGAAAATGTAAAAGTTGTATGACCTATTTTTAAATTTGATATTTCATAATGTTGATTACAATTTCCAGGTCCTATCTACTGCTTTCGACAATAAAACAAGTGATATATCAGTTTCTGTTACCAATTTCGATAGAAAATAAGTTCCAAGCTAGTTTTACTGTAAAATGCTCACTGCACCAGTTTTAGTATTTCTTATTATAAATGTAATGTAAGATATGAATCTTACTTTATGTGCATTTATGGAGTAATGAATTAAATAAAACCAAAATGTTGTTTTTTGTCTCTTATTTCCATCTTGCCCTGAGTGGCTGAATGGTCCAAAGCGCTCACCGTTACGGATCACTGCCATCTCACCACTGTCTGCATGGGTTCAAGACTCGAGCTCAGCCAATGTGGGCATGTGATAAAGCTTGCCTGTAGCTTCTCGTGAGTTGGTAGTTCTTTCAGGAAGTTTTCCTGGATTCTTCCTCCACCATTAATACTGGCTGCCATATATAGCCTATCTTGTGCTGAAAAATGGTGTTAAACTCTATAACATCTTGTTTCCATCTTGCATGCATCCTCTGAGAGTAACCATATGGCTACCAGAAGTGGTTCAACTCCTGGCATATAAGAATTTAGGACTTCAGGAGGCTTGCAATTGCAAAATTTAATCATATTCGACTGACCTTTGTATCCAGACAAATATTCAATCTCTCTACTAAGAAACCATGGCACAAATTTTTGTCAAGCCCAAGTTAGTTGGAAGTGAAACACAGCAGTCACATTCTGACAGTTTGTCAGTAGTATTGCCAGCAGTTATGGTTTTGGTTTACGTTTTTTGGCAGTGATTTGATCATGGACTTGACATGCAGGCCCTGGAATTCTTGTTTCAGATAAGTTACCTGTCAAACAGTAGATGTCTGTCTAATCATCACAACCTATACATTTATTTTCATCAAATTTACCCATGTCCAGAATGAATTCTGCAGATGTGATTATGATCAACAGATAATGCTTGAGTAATAACACAGACCCTAATCTGCTAACACATAATGCTGCAACAGATTAAGGTCTATTTTTTATTCTACTGAATAGTCCTAACAAACTGCATAGCTGCAGCTCTGATAGGTGGATTATGCAAAGGCAGATTGGTATATATACAGATTGCATTTGGATCCAAGTTATTGTCAAACAAGCTTAAAATAAAAAATCAGAATTTTTTGAAAATGTTATTGACTTATATTTTATACAAACATTTCCTCCTAATTGCATATTACCCATTCGTCCCTAGAAACTTTTGTCATTCTTGTCTGAAAAGGGGCAAGGAAACACATTTATAATGATAATTCCGAGTACATCAAAATGCATCTGATTCCATGAGTTTTATCGCTTAGACTGATGACTAATTATGCTAGAAACATTGTTTTTCATTGGGTATTTTGCTTGTTTTCTTGGCTTTTTTTGCTTGTTAGACCAATCATTTTTGACTCCTTGCCATTTCTTATGGCCAATACTCAAATTATTTTACTTTTTGCAAAGGTTTTGTCTTAGATCACAGGCCAAAAAGTCTAACATGCAGACACAAAATTTCATTTAGAGAACATGCGAATTTTTGGTGTAAAAAAATCAGGTTTCTAAAGGTTTGTTTTCCACTCAGTATTTTGTAATGTGAGGAGAAAGTCGAGATTATTTGGTATCATTGTAGAGCTATGTCTGTCTGCTTTATTTTTAATACCTCCCATTTTGGTGTCTCTTAATTGACCTTGATGCTACCAAGCTCGAAAGTAGGGTACCACTCATCACGCCTACAGGTGTGATTGGGGCTGAAAGAGTTAACTCAGTGGGAATGCTTTCTCTGGAATATCAATCAAATTTTGAGAATTTTCTGTAAATGGGGATAAAGTTGAATATATTTTGTATATTGGGTCTATCAATGAGAAAACCATGTATGGGGTATAATATCAATGATAATACTGTATATTGGGTCTGTCAATGATGATACATGTACTATATATTAGGTAAAATATCATTGATAATACTATAGATATAATAATCAATGTTAATACTATATATTAGGTATAATAATCAATGTTGATACTATATATTGGGTCCATCAATGATAATAATATATATTTGGTAGAATATTAGTGATGATATTATATATTGGGTCTAATATCAATGATAATACTGCATATTAGGTATAAAATCAATGACAATAGTTTATATTGGGTCTAATATCAATGATAATACTGCATATTAGGTATAAAATCAATGACAATAGTTTATATTGGGTCTAATATCAATAATAATACTATATATTGGGTCTAATAATAATTATAATAGTATATATTGGGTATAATATCAATAATAATACCATATATTATGTCTAATATCAATGATAGTACTGTATATTACGTCTAATATCAATGATAATACTGTATATTACGTCTGATATCAATAATAATACTATATATTGGGTCTAATATTAATTATAATAGTATATATTGGGTCTAATATCAATAATAATACTATATATTGGGTCTAATATTAATTATAATAGTATATATTGGGTCTAATATTAATTATAATAGTATATATTGGGTCTAATATTAATTATAATAGTATATATTGGGTCTAATATTAATTATAATAGTATATATTGGGTATAATATCAATAATAATACTGTATATTACGTCTAATATCAATGATAATACTGTATATTAGGTATAATTTCAATCATAATAGTATATATTTTGCCTAATATCAATCATAATTCTATATATTAGGTCTAATATCAATGATAATGCTATATATTAAGTATAATATCAATGAAAATACTATATATTAGTTATAGTATCAATCATAATTCTATATATTGGGTCTAATATCAATGATAATAATTTATATTAGGCATAATATTATTGATAATACTGTTTATTAGGTCTAATATCAATGATAATGCTATATATTAGGCATACTATCAATGATAATACTGTATATTAGGTATAATATCAATGATAATACTATATATTGGGTCTATCAATGAGAAAACCATGTATTGGGTATAATTTCAATGATAATACTATATATTAGGTATAATATCAATGATAATACTATATATTAGGTATAATATCAATGATAATACTATATATTAGGTATAATATCAATGATAATACTATATATTAGGTATAATATCAATGATAATACTATATGTTAGGTATAATATCAGTGATAATACTATATATTAGGTATATTATCAATCATAATACTGTATGTTATGTCTAATATCAGTGATAATACTAATGTTATGTCTAATATCAGTGATAATAATATATGTTATGTCTAATATCAGTGATAATACTATATGTTATGTCTAATATCAGTGATAATACTATATATTGGGTCTAATATTTTTGATTTCAGGAGAATGCTCTGATGACAGCTGGATATGGTCCATTGTAGACATATTGTGATGAAGTTTAATGGCAGAAGGATTGTAGTACAAACATTGTGATTATGTCAGTGATTCAAAGACTTCAGGATGGCTACTTCTTAGGATTTCACTGGAATTAGAAAGGATAATCCCTCAAATGCTTTGATAATATTTTATATTATCTTACATCACAAGGCATATAGCTTTGTAGACTTTCAATGTCAGAAAATTTCCGAAAACTCCATCTAAAAGGATGTTTTGTTATAATTGCAATAATAATATTAATAACACCATATTTAGCAAGCCTTTGTAACAAATATTCAGATTGGTTGAAATCCAATTTTATGGTTAAGAAAATTAGAAATTATAAGTTCATGACGCAAAAACAAATTACTAGCTATCACATACCAATCATTTGTAGCTATGGACAATTTTTATTCATTTGATTCATTTTTATGTGTATAAATATTTGCAATTACAATAAAAACTGTCTTGAAAGACCACCCTTCTGGTCTTTCATAACAGGTCATAACACTATATAATGAATAAATCTGTGCATGGATATTCTGGTCTCTCGAAAGAAATGGTCTCTCATAGCAGTGGTCTCTCAAGACAGGTTTTACTGTTACAGTATACGAATTGAACATCATACAGTAAAGATTGTTTACTACATTATTGGGTACTACATTTCCTCTCAGAGAATATTTGTTTGCAGGTAACAAAAGTGCAAGGTAACAAAAACAGGATAATTATAACTCATTCATAATCATTCATTTAAAGGTTATGTTTCTATGCAATTAAAATGAAATAAATGCTTTGTTTTGTACTTTTGTTTACCAAACAATTTAGAAATATCCTTAGCTATCATTCTATACCTGTGTGTTGAATAATTGAGCACAGCTTGAAGTAAATCTCTGTTGTGTTCCAAGGAGTCATCTTCATTTGGAAATCAAAGTACTGATGTGGTTTATTCCTAATATGCCTAGATCTAAACATGCAGTCCACACTCGGTGCATGGCAAGTTGTTTCGACTGGCTGTGTTGGAAACTGTTTTGCTAATACAGAATTTATCGTTACCAATTATAACAATGATGATAATGATGTTACCATTGGTACTGCACATGATGTGAAGATGCTGATTTATGTTTGTGAAATTAGTGATCACTAAGAAGCAACAGATTATTCTGCTACAGAAATGGATATTCAAACTTGTTTACTATATGTATGTCCAACCTCATTGACATGGACATTAGTATGAAAAAAAACATTTAGAAAAATAAACTATGAATTTTGGGTATTATGTTTCTTGGTTGTAATGTTATAAAACATTATAAACAATCTTTATTGTATTTCACAGGATTCATGCAGTCATACAACTTAAATATCAATTATACACTAGCATGAATGACTTTCAATTCACTACAGCATTTCAAACTTCATAACTTTATGAATGATATAAAAAATGAAGGTCAGATTTTAAATAATTTTACTTTTGGTAGTTTTAATTATTCTGATTGTAGCAGTTTTAAATATATGCGATATTGTCACTGAAATTCATCAGATGGCTGGATTTGTTTACAAGTTTTTTACAGGTCACTCATTGATTGGTGTAAATATTACAGTGCCCAATGCTGGGAATAAGTTAGTGATTTAGTTGTACAGAAGACCAGTCAGCATTCTCATTATTAGAGCTATCTGATCACCAGTGCTATCAATCAATAAAAATGTCTGCTGTAGCATCAGGGATGTCCAGGTCCAAATTTTGGGATTTAAATGTGAAGAGTAGTTCTTTAAATTTCAAGAGTAAAAAAAATTGAAGCTTAATTGCATTGCAGGATACATTTATCAAAATATGAAGAATAAAGTTTCATAATAATAGATGTATCGAAAACATTTGGGGGATGTAACATGTGCATCTTTTGTACAGTTCATTCAGGTTAGAGAAGTATGTTTCAGCATGTAGTTTTTTTGTATTCTTTATCTTTGAGTGTAAAAGATAAAGACAGTGAATAACCATCTAAGTGAAATATAGACATTTTTGGTGTATATTTGTGTTTGACTTCTTGTAAGCCAGAATATGTATCATAGCTAAACAAGTCAGGAAGGAAAAAATTTGAAATGAGAGATTATGATTGACATATTATGCACTCTTTGAACAGATGATTACAGACTTCATCTATTTAGTAAATTTTTCTCATTTTGAAATAATAATAATAATAATAATAATAATAATAATAATAATGAGGACTTTGTATAATGCCTAATCATTAGAAGCTCTAAGTGCTTTACAACATATATAATGATAGGACTACCAAAAAACCACACCATACAATTAGAAAACAAAACAAGTGCTGAAAATATTTAAGTTAGTAAACATTATTAGGTCTTTAAGTATGTTCTTGCAGTCAAAAAGGAGAGTTTTAAGAGAACTCTTGAAATCTTCAAATTTGGAGTTTAACTATGTTGTTCATGCTAACCTTCAAAATAGGAGACTCCTAGAAATTGGTATGCTTGTGTTTGGGAATCAAAAGCATACATTTCACTTGCTCCTTGATAGTAATCATTAGGGTTGAGACATACAATCAGATATTTCTAGCATTACATTAACACAGAAGTCAACAACAAAGCTTAACTTAAATATTGCAGTAAAATATCTCTTTTTTATTTCTAATAATTTTGATGAAACAGTTTGCTTCTTCATCTTATAGTGTTAGAACATGCAACATTTTCTAAGTAATGGTGTTTAATTTTTAAAAAATCAGCTAACCATTTTAAAGATCTGGCCTGTAATTCAGATTGTAATTATTCTTTGGTTGTCATGCTTTTCACTGTTGTGGCTTAGGATGATATGGCACAGTTGATGTGGCTTGGGATGATATGGTACAGTTGATCTGGCTTGAGATGATATGGTACAGTTGATCTGGCTTGAGATGATATTGTACAGTTTATGTTGCTTGGGATGACATGGTACACTTGATGTGGTTTGGAATGACAAGGTAAACTTGATGTGGTTTGGGATGACCTGGTGCAGTTGATGTGGTTTGAAATGAGAAGGTACAATTTGTATGAAATATAAACTGTGTGGAGTCTACAATTAAATGGTTACATCCTTTACATGTGGGAGGGGGAATTATACATGAAATATCAGATTTGTGTTTTCATGTATAGAATTTTATAATTTAGACTTAGAATGACTGGCAGTGATGAATGTCAAGCCCACCTTAGTGGCTAATGGGACATGGCAGTTACTTTTCCAATGGATCATTGTCAACAATTTTATTTTAAACTTTTCATTTCCTAAACATTTTTTTTTTTAGAATCAGAGGTCTCGCTAGGATTTTAAAACTAGGAGTCCAGGACTCCCTATTTGGTAAAAATAGGAGTCCCACCAGTAAAAGTTGCAGTCCCATCCTTGACAATGTTGAACTTTGCAGATTAAAAGAACTGTTTGTTGCCATTGAGTTTAATTTCCACATTCTTTATAACACTCATATACAACCATGTCAGCCTGTTCGGTGCGTCTGGTAATTCTGCACAATGATACATCATTTCTTTAAACATTGGATCACGTGTTGGTTTGGTTGAAAATTAAATTTTGGGCTGAAATGCCAGAAAGAGTCCAATGTAATGTATTTCATTTAAATAGCCTGATGCATAAACATTACATCTTTTCAAAGCCATGCGCAGAATTAGGCTGCCATATCTCGAGTCATGGAAACATAGGGGTGATATCCATTTGTCCAAACTTTATATTATTTTGAATATAATATTCTGGTGACAACTGCTACATTTCAGTTGGTAGCATTGCAGATTTGTTTTTCATCAATTGAATTTGGTATGGGTTTTGCATCAATATTGGTAACCTTTAGATACCCAGAATAACCTGACAGCGATGTAACTCTTGATAGTCCTTCAGGATGAGACAAAATTTTGATCACGCACTTTCTTACACTTGGCTACTATTTCCATCCAAACTCACAGTTCTAAAAACTTCAGCAATCTTCTGAATCTCATTAAAACCTTGGTCAGTTTGCCACTTAACCCCAAACTACTTATGGTATCCAGATTTGCCAACAACGTTTTCTCCTGATGTGTCATGATTTTGAGGTCGCAAGCACTATTTATTTGGCTACAGTAAAAAATGAACACAATAATGGAAGCTAAAGTTCTGGTGTACTCTTATAATAACCACATGTACATCTCAGGATCTTTCTGTCTCTGAATTCAGTCATTGTAAATTTCAACACATTTTCCCACCCAAGCTGCTAGTCAGAGTTTTTGAACTTGCTGCATAGCTATTGCATCATGTTCTTTTGATGTATTCGTATAAATACAGCAGACACAACTGGGGGTATTTTAACCACTGAATTATGTCACTGTAAATATCAGCACAGCTAAAATGATAAAGTAATCAACATGGACTTTTGTCTCCCAGCTATTTGCATGTGTAAGGAGGACTCCTGCATGGAGTGATTTCTGCATCCCATATCAAATATTTGCATTCAAATATGCATAATTAAGCGTTTCCAAGATCTCTGAGAATCATTATGAAGTTAAGACAATTCATTCTTATACATCCTTGCTCACTCTTTTCACCTTGAGACTGAAGCCATAGAAAATCGGCATTATGGTTTTGCATAAGTTTTATTTTTGTTTCTTACAATTCCTAAAGCCCGTCATATTTGTGTTTGGTTATTATTAGGTTAAAACAGTTTATTCTACAATATATTTGCTGAGCTGTTTGACATCGGAATCATGGTCACAGTGACAGAAAATTTGAGTTAAAGTTTTGATTTAAAGGGGTTTTTTTTACATACATTTTCTGAACCCCATAAATTTATTTTCTTCACACTTGTGATTAATTATTTTGAAGTTAAGACAATTCAGTCTGCAACCTACGTTATTGACAAGGCAAATGCCGTTGAAAATTTGTATTCATGTTCCAGTTGAACCTTTTTAATTTTCATTATTTCCTAAACCCTTTAATAGATTTTTGTCATACTTGATTGAATCAAATATGAACCTAAATCATTTTATTCTGTGATATGCTCATCTACCCATGTACCTTGGGATCATAATAACAATCATAAAAAATTATTCATGAAGGTTTTGGTTCAAGTTTTTTTAAAAATATGCAAATAGATTTTTGTACATGTACTTTGAATAAGTGAATATGAAGGTAAAAAAAATTCATTCTGCAACATGGTCACTCTTCCTTTTTGATCTTGGAGTCAAGGTCATGTGTTTTATATATATGGTTGAATAGAAATACTTTGTCATCTTAACATGCTTGCTCTGGTACCTGTCGTAAAACCATTATACTTCCATTTAGGACAACTATTGAAATATTTGAATTTATTAAAAAAATTAAAAAATTCACCATTTTTCTTAATGACTATAAACACACTAGGTGAATTTGATTGAATATTAGGAGTAAATGATCTTAAAGGTACATCTGTATAATTTGGTCTTATAGCTTGAGATTGGGCTTAAGTAAACTGCCAAACCATAATCTAAAACACTTCAGACAGATTTTGCCCATGCACATTCTAGCATCCCCAAAAATTATATAGCACATTTCCACATTAGTATACTTTGGTTATGTCCAATTTACAAGGACTATGCTCATGGTATTATTACAACAGTTCCAAGTTAGCTTCATTCCACAGCAATAGGATTGGTCTTATGTAGTAATGCAGAGGCAGCGTTAGGAGTAAATGGGGCCTAGGGCCGACCATGACTGCACAATGCCAGAAAATATAGCCTGACAAACTCATAAGGATGACCTTAGACCTAAAGTGCAGGGCCCCTTCAAGAGCGAGCCTGGGGCGGTTGCCTCACTTGCCACCCCCAAACACCATAGTATTGACACCACTTTTAAAACATTATTCCTAGTATGGTCAAATACTGGTATGTTGAATGCATTGACAGAATATTTGATGATATTATTGATCAATCAAATCATTGTAAGATTACTTGTGAATCTGATGTTAACTTGATGGAAAAAATATAATAGCACTTAAAGATTTTTGGGCAGGTTCACAATCTTTAAATTTCTTAATGGATTTTTTGCATGCATAATTTCATTAAATATCACTGGACATTTTTTCATTTAATTTTATGTGGGTTATAATTTCTATGAAGAATAAATAAATACAGTATTACTGTGTTTTTTAATACTTTATTTTGATTTACCTTTATTTACACCAGTAGGGAGTTCTGTTATAAATCCTCTTTTGTGTCAATTCCAGAATGATATGAAATTCAAGACACGTTTGTAAGATTATTGTGATTGGTGAAATGAAAAACATGATTAAATTCTGGTGCTCGTTTGTCAACAACTTGTGGAATATTGTTATAATAGATATTACTAATGCTACTACATACATGTATTAGTTTTAGTAGTGGAGTCGACATGGGCTTTCATTTACCTTTCATGGCTGTGCAGTGAAATATAATGAGAAACAGCTGTTGAGCCGGCTGAGGATGGAGTTGCCTTTCCCCAGTAAATCAGTAACAACCACAGTGGGGTATATAATGTAAAAGATAATTATTCTGTCTATGACAGGCATTTGACTAGCCAGGGATTGGACAGGCATTTGAGTAGCCAGGGATTGAACAGGCATTTGAGTAGCCAGGGATTGGACAGGCATTTGAGTAGCCAGGGATTGCTTATTTGTATGCTACTCAAATTTTTTTAATTACTGAATATCAACAGCACTTTAAATGATTCCCATCAACAGCATATTTTGATTGTTTTGCATTTACAAGATGATCTGGAATTCAATGCCATCAATTTTCATACTGTAACAAAAAACTGGTGACTGTGAACCTTATGTCTTGACACATAATATAAATTGACCATCTTCTATGATAGTGGAAAGAAAGGACAAAAGAAACCTTAGATACGACAAAAAACAGACATCATCACAAAATGTGCCTTAGGTATGTGTTTATGCAATTTGTTAGAAGAAATCATAGACCTTGATCTTCCAATATATTATGCGATGGTAGATCAGTCTGTGTTGTTTGCACGTGGATTTAACTTATATGCAAGTATAGATATAATATATAAATATAATAAATATATTATGAATATATATAAATTATATATTATTATATTATTATATAATTTATTATATAAATATAATATAAATATAATAAACTATCTTTTAATGCGTTTCTTAATGTACAGGTTTTTATATTAACAGAACTTTTCTTGTCATTCAAACTATCTTCGACACAGTTAAAAGTAAAAATCTTTGACTGAATCAAATATGATGAATAACAGTAAATTAAACAACAAACCAATTCAAATTGCCTCAATCAAGTTTAGCATCTTATCTGGGATCCCAGTTGTCCGAGTGGTCTAAGGCACTCATCTTTTTACAGATCACTAACATCTCACCACTGTGCGCCTGAGTACAAATCATGGCTTGTAATAAATGTAAAGTAGCGGTTTGGCACTATCTTGCATCCCTTTTTTACTAAGCCACAGAGCAGCAACGTTTTGCTAGACCCTGGAAGCGTTTTTGTGGTATATTAGGGTGGCGATCACATAATAGGTTAAGAAGCCTGATCAGTAGTCTGGGGGAGGAGAAACTAATGGCAGTCATGGAGGAAGATAGACCACTAGCAACCATCGTAGTGATGCAATGTGTGTATGGGATACCATAATCTAGCATTCTGTATCGATGAGGGTCTAGGGGCGGTATAGAAGAGGAGTCGTCAGACGATGGTGAAGGTATCACGTTTGAGTGTGAAATGGCACTGATTACGATCCTGATGAGTTTGTCCGTCATAAGAGTCATTCGATTATTTCGTTTCTTAGCACCATCAATTTTTTTTTATCAGACACCTGAGAGGAACAGACAGGTAGGCATCCCGTAGGTCATGAGAAACTAAGTCTTACAGGCATTCAGCTGTGATGTGGACCCAAATTTAGTTGTGCCTTCAGACCATATGGATACGTTGGTCAGTGATTTGCCCAGCCAGCAAGAAGAGCAACACGCAAGTGAAATGACTTTCATGGTGATGGAGAGATGGGCAGCAGCCAGCGTGGTACGCACTCCCATGTTCATGATCCCAACTAGATATAGCTACACCACACCGTCAAAAATGTTAAGTGTTCGTTCCTACTTTTGCACACAGAGAGCGCTGATGCTCAATCTACGTCTTAAGCTGAGCATTGATATCGACAATTTTTCTGCGGTTTTTATGGGGTTTTCCTCAAAGGCTCAAGGGGTACAACTGGAAGAGTGGGATAAATTATGACTTTATATTGGGTGTATATTTTAAATTGTCCAAGTGATATCTTATGTTAGTATTCTAACCTAAACGAGAAACAATGATCTTGTGGAATTTTGTACCTGTCTGTGATAAAATACATACAAAAGGTCCAAGACTTCAATGGGGGTTATATAAAAGTTGCACCGAATGTTATCTTTTTTTGACCCAATATTTTCTTCGTTCTAAAGGTGACCCAAGGATTGTCACGCTATGAGTCTCATACAAATGTTAAACTCTTAACATAGGAACGTCCCCCCCCCCTCCCGGAAGAACGCAGCAGTACATAGTAGGGCAAGAAATGGCGCCCACAGAGAAGTGAAAAGAAGCAGCAAGATAGAAAAGACAAACTTCGTTGAAGGACTGGCAGCAGAGGCTGAAGAAGTGGCCAAAAGTGTAAACATGAAGAAGCTGTATGAACAACAGAGAGACCCGTAAAAGACAAGCAGGGAAAGACCATAGCAAGCACAGAACACCAAAAGCATAGATGGGCAGAACATTTTGAAGAATTGTTAAACAGGCCAGCACCACTAAATCCCCAGAAATCCACCCAGCCAACGCAGATCTCATAAGCTTTGACAACCCCATCAGCGACGAGATCAGGAAAGCCGTCACTCAGTTTAAGAATAGCAAGTTAGCTAAACCTGATGACATCTCAGCAGAAGCCCTCAGAGCAGACCTAGAGGCATCAGTGGAAATGATATACTCCCTCTTTGAGAAGATCTGGGAGGAAGAAGAAATACCGACTGACTGGAAGGAGGGATATCTCATCAAGATCCCCAAGACAGATGACCTCATCAATTGCTTCAACTACAGAGGAATCACTCCTGTCAGTACCAGGGAAGGTCTTTAGCAAGGTCCACTTGGAGAGGATGAAGGATGCCGTGTACCCACAGTAACGAGACGAGCAGTCGAGGTTCTGGCAGAACAGATCGTGCACTGACCAAATAGCGACACTTAGCATCATAGTCGAGCAATCGTTGGTGTGGAATTCTTCGCTCTGCATCCCCTTTGTCAGTTATGAGAAGGCATTCGACAGCGTGGACCGAGAGACACTCTGGAAACTTCTTCGCCACTAAAGCATCCCATCAAACCAGGTGAACTTGATCAAGATCGCTTACAACGGAATGTCTTGCATTCATTCATGCAGTACAGCACACATATCAGGTTCTTAGTGCGGGCTGGCGTGAGGCAAGGCTGCTTGCCGTCACCTTTTCACTTCCTTCTCGCCATTAACTGGATTACGAAGACGTCCACCAAAACGAGATCCAGTGGACATTGTGGAGTCAACTTGAGAACCTGGATTTTGCCGATGACCTAGCGCTCTTGTCCCACAGTCAGCAGCAAATGCAGGACCCGACACCACTGTTGATTTAACGTATCGCTTCATATTGAATAGTTTGCATTGGAAGTTGCAGAGACAGTTGAATAAGATGCAGTAATTTTTATTAATTTTTTTTTTTTTGGGGGGGGGATCCTGAATATTTATATACTAAATTTTTTTATGAACAAATATTTTCCAACGTATTTAATATGTAGTCGATATATTGCGCGGTTGTCGTCAAAATAAGCATGTTAGATGTATACAGACGACAACAATAATTATCGATTGGATTCAGCTACAAATTTGGCGATATTATGAGAAAAGTATATTAGGACAATATAAATGACCACCTTCAAATTAAAAATGAGCGGGCTATTTTTGTCGGTATCAGATGTACTTTCAAAGACGCAAGATTTAATGTATAAAGTTTGTCATCTAGCCTCAATAGTTTTTCACTCTACATCGCAGCAGGTTAATTTACTTTTTCAAAAGCACTCTTGTCATTTACAGTTTGCATGATGTCATAATTGCTTATGTTTGCAAATAATAAAGACATCTCGCGAAAGGGGCATATACGTATTAACATTTATTCTGAAATCATTTTTCATTATCGGGAAAAATAATAATTCGACAATAGAAAACATTTCTTATAAATAGTCTTTGCATTTTCATTAATACGTTTATACTGATTAATTTAACAAACACCAGTTTGTTTTACAAAAACAAATATTAGGCCATTTTGAACAAACACCTATCGATTGATCTCTCAATTTGTGTTAAAAGATTAAGAACTCGTCTGTGGACGATAATCACCGCATTAAATAGAATACAGGTGGCATAAATATGAAAATTGTTTTATATTGGTATTGCTTCTAATTTCTGTATGAACAAAGTCTTTTTATCAGAAATAAAAGTATTTGTTCTCAGATGTATAAAGCATATTTAGATATCGGCAAACGTGGTTTTCTTTGTATGTCTCTGGTCGATTTTATTGTTGACCATGTTGGCTGTTTAATGATTCAGTTCTTATCTCCATAAAATATCATCGTTGTATATATCAAACAGCGGGCTTTCTGTCAGTGTCAGTAATTTAATAGTGCATGTACAGGTTTTGTTTCAATATGGCTTCTTAATGGAAATTCTTGAATCGCTTTCAATGAACCAGCTCAGCTGACAGACATGTACACAAGTAAATTTATGACCTGAGAATTGAAATCATTGGTTAGTAAATGTAAGCCAATCTTATTTTTTATTCAAACAGTCATTGTTCGATACCTCGTATCGATTATTGATCGATATATGCTTGTGTTTGAAAGATAAATTAGAGCTTATTGTACTGGCTCGTTGATGATGTTGTAGGGTAGCACAAGATAGGCTATACATGGCGGTCAGTATAACTGGTGGAGACAAAACCCTGGGAAGAACCACAGATCAACGAGAAGCCACTGGCAATCTTTCTCACGTACCCGCGTGATGACTTATTGATGACTTATTTTTGTTTTTGCATATTCATGAAAAAACGATGTAATCTAATTGTAGGCATCCTCGATGATTTATAAAAAAAATGAAAAAAACAAACTACAGACGACGATAACGATGGTGAGGGTATAAGGTCTCTGTAATTTAATGCATACATATTTTCGTGGACATGTCCATAAAAATAAAACGAATTAATATTTGTATTTAACTTGTATGCATGTTACTAACACGGTAAATATTAAAACATCGTCCGTCGATCGGTTAATGAATAGTTATTGTCTATCGATCAGATCGTGAGTGAATATTTCTTACAGCTGATCTGCGTGCACTGGCATTTGATAGTGGCAAAGCGTACAATGATAAACCGCAACACTTGTAGTTCTATGTCAAGCTAGGATTACCACCACCACCAAAAGCCCTGTCTCCACCCACTCCGCATCACTGAAAAATGAGAAATTGTGGTGAAACTTTATAATAAGTTTGTCGATTAAAGGGGAGCAAAGGACATGCGTTAAACGTTTTAAAAACAGTTATTATTCATAGGCGGAACGTTCCAAGCAAACCCCAAAGTGTAAGGTTTCGAGTGAGCTAGGGAAAAATGCCTTCACTTTTATATGGCTGAGGATTTCCGATGATGGGGTAAAAGCGCAATCGGATACACTCGATGAAGCATTTTCTCGGAAATCTATTATTTTGGTCTCTTTTTGGGGGGAGGGAGTCATTGAATGGGTATACACAAACCCTGCCTCTTTGTGTGTGGTGGGGGGTGGGGGGCAAGCATGCTTCATACAGTAATTCTTGTTGGATTTAATTCGTGTCAATTTATAGGCAGTGCAAACGCATACTCGAAATCTCGCCATTAAAAATCTTAGGACATTGACTTTTATCTAACAATTAACCTCTATCCACGTGAATTTATGTTGTTAGTAGTATCTGTTCTTAAACTAAGTAACAGAAAGGAGTTAAAGACAAGAAGCTTTGTAAAATGTAACAAATATAATTTATTTCTTTTAAATATAATTTTTTTACGGTATTGCGAAATAAATCCCAAAATAATCCAAGAATTTAATACACAAGTCCTAATATTTTAAAGTCCTGAAACAAACTCAGTACGAATCACGAAAACTCCAAAAATTGATGGCTGTGACGTGTCTGTTATAGTTTAGTGAGTGTTGATGTATCAACAGTCTTTTCTTGAATTACAGGAATATAATTCCATGTCAGAATTCAGTATAAATTCCAGTGAATGTCTTTATCCAAGAATTTTATCAGAGCACTTTTGTATTTCCAGAAAAAAAGAATCACTTGAATTCAATAATTTGAAGAAAAAGCATCCAGCTCGAAATAATTTAATAAACCCAAAATACTTCACACATCATACAATTTGATTCTGCTCAAGCGTAAAGCACGAGTGGCCAAGTTCTCACAGTCGCAAGATTATATAGCTATATAACCGCTCCGGTGGCCTAGTGGTTAGAGCGTAAGTCGCGGATGCGGGGGGTCGTGGGCTCGATCCCCGGCCAAGTCATACTAAAGACTTACACAAATGGTACTAACAGCTGCCTCGCTTGTCACTCAGCATTAAGAGGTTAGTGTTAGGACTGGTCGGTCTGGTGTCAGGATAATGTGACTGTCTGCGTCATGATGCCCAGTACTAGACATCACTATAAACTGCCTCACTGCAGACATCGTAGCGATATGACTGAAAAATTGTTAAAGCTACGTTAAAAATCCTAATCAAACAAATAAACAAACAAAAAATATATCTATATACTTGATTTCAGGTCACAATTAGCATTTTCTACATTAAACATTTTTACCTGATAAAAATAGCTTTCTTTAACAGTGGTTCACAAAGTGGACGGTGAGATTACTGAGGGGTATGTTTGATAATGCTGAATAATGCTTCATACGGGGTAAGAGCTGAGGATAACCATGGCGGCAGTGCCCCGAGAAAAGGTTTGGCAACCACTGTTCTAGATTTATCCTAGTGTTTACAAAACAATAATTTGGATTATAATTCTGTTAAGAAATTCCAAAACATTGGCGGAAATAAATATTTTTACTTCTATTAATAACACTGATTTTTAAACCCATTAATATAGATAATAATTTAGCTATGTATTAGTTGTTTACAATGAATAAAATACAAATGTCAATTTGGGTCAAGCAGAAATGAACTCAATTTTGGACAAGGTCAAGATTAACATACAATGTTACATTAAAATACCATATAATGAACTTAAATTAAATAAAACAAATATACAAAGTAAATTAAATATGCTTAACAAAGTATTCTCGAAGACGTTAATAAAAGGACGCTCACAATAAGTACGTCCTCACAATATCTGAGTGTTATACAGTGGCTATAACAAAACAAAATATGAAGAAAAAAAAACAATGATGAGAGAATGTAGGCTACGTGGAAAAAATGTAGGAAGTTACTTTGATATTTAACTTTTTTAATGAGATAACTTGCCACTTTGAACGAGTCCATTTAGATGTTATGTATGTATGGCTAACGATACCAGATTCGATTTCATGACATGTCTATATGCAGGTCGGGTTGCTGTTCAGTATCCGTTAATAAAGTCAGTTCATGTATAATCACGTCGTCCAAACACCAACTTTAAGCTTTAACGGAGAGTAGAGAGATTTTGAAATAATTATATCGCTGAGATACGAAGGTATATTTACATAAAGACATGTTGACAGAACTATAAAATATTTACTTTATGATAGAATTATGTTCCTTCATTCATATGCTTCAGAACGCGTGTATTGATGTTCTAATTTGGATCCATTAGTTTACATTTACTCTTACCCTTGGGTATGTCCAATAATGCCACGGTAAACAAAAAGACTTAATGAGGTTATAATCGGGCTGCTATTAGATTCAGGAAACATTCTGTCGAACATTTCAATTTTTACGCTCGCTTGAGAAACAGATCTTTCGCACGTGTTTCAATATAACTAATTAGTTTCCTGACAATTTACTACTTAATCAGTCATAAAAGTCGTAGGTAGAGTCGTTTGTATTTAATTAGCCGTAGAAGGCTTATGCCTATTTGTTCGCACATACATACATATATATATATATATATATATATATATATATATATATATATATATATATATATATATATATATATATATATATATATATATATATATATATATATATATATATATATATATATATATATATATATATATATATATATATATATATATATATATATATATAGTGTGTGTGTGTGTGTGTTTGTGTGTGTGTGTGTGTGTGTGTGTGTTCGCGCGATTTGGATAGTTAGCGTAGCTTTAAAAAAATCAATCAGATCGCTAGGTCTGTAGTGTGGCATTTTATTGTGATGTCTAGCACTGGGGTATCATGTTGCAGAAATTTAGCATCATTTCCCAGCCAGCCAAATTATCCTGACTCCAGACTTGATCAGTCCTAACACTAACCGCTTAATACTGAACGCCTAGCGAGGCAGCTGGTAGTACCATTTTTATGTCTTTGTTATGTCTTGGCCAGGGTTCGAACCCCCGACCTTCCTTATCCAAGGCAGGCTAAACACTTAGGCCACCGGAACCGAGACCGCATATAATTAGTATCTTCCATCTCAGTGAACATTTCGTGACTGCAAGGTCAGTCTTATGGATTATATCTCGAATGCATGTCGAAAGCTATCATTCGGATCACTTCGTTTTTTTTAAGAAACCGGGATTTTATCGGGAAGTTACGAATAATGAAACTTTTTCTTTTAACCTCTCATATAAATAACTGAGAGGGTCTGAATATAATGAATTTCTTTTGTTGTCGGAGAAATTTCCGGCGAACAAAAATGTATATTCTTCTGTAAATTACTGTATCGACATACATCCGAGGCATACTTTTATCAGGCAGAAACAGTCGAGGTTTTTCCAAATGCTTAGTAAAGTAAATATATAACAACATCTCGAAGGACTGACCCCCCAATTTGTAAATGGGATGTGTGGAACTTCATCTGAGTACCTATGGTCGTTTGTTAATGCATCAGCCCAAGTCATGGACTACAGAATGGACGGCTTCCTTCGCCTGGCAACACGTCAACAAAATCGTATGAACCGCCACGGGTTAAATGTATGGCATAATAGCAAATTTACCGTAAAGCTTGTGACATTTTTGTACGTAGAAAATCTATGTCATTTTATATATGAATTATTCCTCTAATATCAATCTTCTCAAAGCTGTGCAAACATTTTCTCAGCTTAACATTTTCCCACTGAAAGTCAAAATAAAGTCGCATGTCCCAAGGCACCTACGCCAGTTATTACTGAGTTGATATTATTATTTTTTTCAGGAATATATTCAATAAACAGTGTTCAAGGGAAGTTCTTTTACGATCCATTTTTTATATTGAAATTTGAAGGGATCCTGATCTTGATTAAAGGTAAGTGTCAACCACGTAAGCAGGTTTTATTTTAATTTTAAAATGATTAGTTGTTTTCAACGTCAAGATGGTACTAATGAATTAAGAAGTAGACAACGTTTTATTCTTAAAGAAGACCAGAAATGAAACTTTTCCTTTTTTTATTAGTAATTCTCTACAAAATGTAGTTAGACTAATGTTTATAAATTAAATATCGTAGGCAGTAGTGCTTATTCTGAGCAGAATATTCCACAATTCCGTAAATAGCCGAGTTTTTCCGAGTTTTAAATGCGACAACAGATCACGTGGTTCCGTGTCCAGTCCTCGAATACAAACAGAAATATGGCGTGCGAGACAGACAGGATGAGACCAGATTGGGGTTGCACATTCAAAAGTTGAATCGGCTTCTGAGATATGCTCATAACTATATCTGTTGATGTATGTGTAACAATGGATTTAAGAAAGGAAAGAAAACACAGTACGAATGTGCTCATTTTCATATTTTAGAATCTTAAAAAGCAGTGTAATTTTGAAATAAATACTTATGCATTGTGTGCTGTGCAAAAATGTGATAAGGATTAAGTGATGGTGCCCAGTGTAAACATTACAAATTTATCACAATGCGATGAATTAATTTAGGAAGGATGAGGCTCAATCGAATATATGTAACTGATACATTCATTTTATATCCCCAAAACACACGCACGCACGCACACACACACACACACACACACACACACACACACACACACACACACACACACACACACACACACACCACCGAAGGACTGACAATATACATCCAAAGAAGTGGAAGAGTAGAAGAAGCACAACAGAACAAATATTCAGTCTCAGGGTTCTGTGTGAAAAGTACTCCCAACATCAATAAGACATGTGTTCATAGATTTCACAAAGGCCTTTGACAGAGTGTGGCATGATGCATTGTATGCCACAATGAAGAAGTACAACATGGGTCAAAAGTTGAACAATACCATCAAGCAGCTATACGCCAAGGCTGCCAGTGCAGTAATTGCTCAAGGTTCGGGGGTGGGGGTGGGGACTGGTCCAAGACAACAGTTGGGGTATGTCAAGGCTGTCTCCTGTCACCCACGCTTTTCAAGATTTACTTAGAGCCCATCATGAGTCAAGCCCTAAAAAAACCACTGTGGGACAGTCAGCATTGGAAGGCGTAACATCAACAACCTCTGCGTTTCAAATGATGTTGATGGGATTGCAGGCAGTGTAGACGAGCTTGCCACCTTAGTGAAGAACCTGGATGAAACATCTTCCAAATTTGACATGGAGATAAACGCTGAGAATACAAAGCTGAAGACAAATAGTAGCAAACAAATCTCAGCCAAATTTAGTCAGAGGACAGTAACTGGAAACAGTGGGCCAGTTCAAATATCTTGGTTCCAAATGTTGTCACGAGCAGCACAAACAACGGCAGCTACGTCAAAGCTAAGACCCATCTGGAGAGACAATAATATCTGTCTTAAAACTACAATCAGACTATTGAGAGCACTAGTCATCTCAATATTTCTGTATTCATGTGAGGCCTGGACCCTGACAGCAGAATTACAACGAAGAATCCAGGCATTTGAAATGAGATGCTACAGAACCATCCTTGGCATCTCTTATATGGACCATATCACAAATGAAGAAGCGCGTAACACCATCAGACGCAAAGTAGGCCATTATGAAGACCTCGTCACCACTGTCAAAAAGAGAAAGCTGAAATGGTATGACCATATCACTAGAGCCAACAGTCTATCCACAACAGTACTGCAGGGCAGCGCCCAGGGTGGCAGAGGGAGAGGTCGACAAAGAAAAAAGACTGACAACATCACAGAATGGACCAGGAAAAGTTTCGCGGATGTTTAGCAGCACAGTGTTTCGACGACCACACTAGGTCAAGAGACTGATGATACATCAAAAAAAAAAAGACAATGAGAGATAATACTGAATTATGGGTGAAGAGACTAGAACGGGGACCGACTTGTATGAGAAACAATATCCATTACCGGGAATGTGTAAAAGGCATTGAACAGTTTTCATCAGTCGTAACTTAAGCATTAGTTTTTCACACACAAAAAAACCCACAAAAAATCTGCAAAGCAGAAATCATAAGTAACTAATTTAAACATTAAGAAGCTACCTTCTTATGATTCAATTACAGTTTATTTTAAATGCAGGTTATCGTACTGACAAATCTAATAGAATGCCTGTTATAAATAGTTTATGTACTGTACTGGTCAGTGCTGATAGAAATGTTTTTTTTTTTTTAGGCACAGGCCCCGTGCTAGTGATTTAAATAAACTCACTAGCCCTGACTGAAATTCCACAAACCCGACTGTTCACCCCAGCAAGTAGGCTGGGGTGAACAGTCGCCTCCCCCAATTCATAATGTCACCCAATTAATATAAAATTTTGATTTTTATCTGGCCTCTTTTCTTTTAATCGCCGCTATTTAAAATGCCCATGGGATAGTTTTATAAAAGTTCCAATTGTTCCAGATACATATTAAATGTAACAGGCATATACTGAATTTTTAAAATAATTTATAAAAAAAATTAAGATTATTGAAAATTGTGTTTTCTAGAAACACGAATGTGTCAGGGGTTAAGAATTGTGAAGGGGCAAATTTCAGGCGATCTAACAAGAATACATTAGTTGAGACCAGAGAACCATTAATTAGATTTCTAGAGAATGGACGCGAATCAATCGTCATACTGCCATGCTCGCAATGTCCTTTCGAAGGGAAAATGCTATTCATACTTAAGCAATTATTTGGACATCAGCCAGACAGACTATTAGGGTCACATTAAACGTTTCTTTTTCAAGGTAAAGCTGTCACAATTGAACAATCGCAGAAACTCTGAAACTATAAAACCTCCAGGTCAAGTGACTCCAACTTTGGCGCAATTGAGGAAGAAGCCGAGTGATTTGACTGATGTTTTACGTTAATTAAAGGGCGTGTTTCCCACACAAAATTTCTTAGGTTTTAATATCGCCTCATCGAAAATTTTAATCAGTCTAAGCTTTTCTGCAAGAGAAACCAGAGTAGACTCCGAGGAATTTGCATGACACAGCTGCAGCACTTAGATTGTCATCACAAAGTGAAATCATGTGAAATTTTTAAGGAACTAAACAACATTCACTGTGGATTTGTTTGTTTTACTCATAAGGATAATTTCCATATATGTATTTCCCTCGAGTTGTTTCTACATCCGTTGACTGCACATGAAGTTTCACGACCTGTTTTATACTTCACTTTTATATCTCTCATCAAAACATCTATAATCGAAAAACACTAAATGTAAACAACAGGTGATGCTGGTAAAATAATTTCGATACGATTACAATCAGGATTGCGTATCTATTCAGAAACTCTTACAGGTGCACACATTAGTCTGAATTCGAATAACAAACTGTATTCGGTGGGAATCCAGATAAAGCAATTAGTATGGCTAAATTCGATATGTGCGTGGAAAATCACGCAAAAAATCCAGCACGGATAAGAAACCGTGTGGTAGTTGATTTACGGACAATAAGGGTAAATTAAAACGTCTACTATAGTAGTGTTAAAATCATTTTACCAGTTACTGACCATTGGTCATAACTTCTATCTTATATGACTATATTGTCTTGTTTGGACACTTAATTTTCGTGGATTATTATTCAATGGTTTTCAATTTGTTTGTGGCACGTTTGTTAAAATGAACTAAAGTTATGAATGATAGAAAGCCGTGACCTATATAAACAAGGCAATGCATAATATACAATATCACACTACTTTTCCTTTGTCTACATGCACTAGTGCAATAGCAACTTTTATTTTTACGTATATTGATTAAAAGAATGCTGTCTACTTCATTCTTTAAGTATGACGCACTATATTAACTCTTTTAATTGTGTATTCTGTTACGGAGAACACGCGCTGCGATATTATAATTTATTATCCTTTCTATTACTGTGACGCACGACGAAACCTGGAAGAAGCAAATGTTGTAGAGCAATACACAAAACGGTATAAAATACCATCGATTGGTTCCAACATCAATATAGCATAATTTCCACATAACATTATTCACAGAGCTTTCAATGGATCTAATATATAAACACGAACAATGCCTATTTTCTCAATACGAATGAAACTATCATTAAAAGCTATCGATACATTGACAACGAATCAACAAGATATTTTGCGTCACAAATACAGAAGCAACCCAACTTGATGTGTGTGTGTGTGTGTGTGTGTGTGTGTGTGTGTACGTGTGTTTTTGTGTGTGTTTTAAAATCACACGAATTACTTTTTCGTTACTACACCTCATAAATCTCGTATCATCAGTTTTCTAAGCATTCTAAACAGTTTGTTGAATGTACATTTCTCTCATATTTTATTCTTATTCTGACTGTCGGTCTGTATGTATGTATGTATGTATGTATGTATGTATGTATGTATGTATGTATGTATGTATGTATGTATGTATGTATGTATGTATGCATGCATGCATGCATGTATGTATGCATGTATGTGTGTGTGTCTATGTGTGTGTGTGTATGTGTTGGGCTATCTTTATGTTTGTTTGAATGTTTACGTAATTTGCTTGTAAGCATTACGCTACCTTCTTTACAGCGAGAGTATTCTTCGACTAATATTAAAGACAACGTGCGTAAATTTACGGTTGAAATTCTCTGCCATTTCCAAAAACTTTAAGGATGGTCGCGAATCCTTTTAGGGAACAGCTGATGAAAATGTTCGATACACAGTGGAAGATAATTATATTGTCACAAGCATTAATTTATCAGCTGTTCTTAATATACTGAAGAATCACCTAAAGCTCAGAAATATTTGTGCGTATCTGCTGACGAAGAATGAAAAACAGACACAGGATGAAATCGTCAAACAACTACTGGCCCAATTTTTTAAAGAGTGATAGGAGAAAATGAATGAGATTGTCATACGTAATAAAAATATGGATTTACTTTTCTGAACCCGTCTCAAATCAAAACAATAAAGTTCAGAAATGAGCAGAGACCACAAATCTCTCAACGTAGTCGGACTGTCAAGTGAGTTTGATATAGATCATTTATCGATGCCAAAAGACCCAGTCGTCCACCTACCTGCACCTGACTCTGCTAGTTCACTGACATTTGTATCCTTAGAATAGGTATGCATCTATTCGATGAAAACACACTGGCGCATATATCTGGCATTGTGTTAACCTTAAGGAATGAGTTCAGAATCTAGACGTTGCCAGATTGAGTTCAAAATGGTTTTAGCCGAGTGCAGATAGGATAAGTCCTGTAGATATACGATATTATGATCAGTTGTCATAATACATCGATGCACGTTCATAATATACTGTATAGGGCATATAGTGCATTTCAGTCCAAATTTGACTTTTGTTGACTGTGAAGGGTGTTAAGTAATTTCGTTAGTCTTACAAATGTCTTTTTTTATAGATGTAAAGAAGGCGTTATATCTAACTTTATAGACAAAGATGTAAATAACGTAACATGACGATATCTTGTTTATTTACAAAAATACTTTAAAAGTATTATGTATCTTAATCAGCGCCGGTGCAAGGCATTTTGGTGTCCTAGGCGAGATCAGATATATGGCGCCCCCCCCCCCCCTTCCACTCACGCTCTCCCCCACCCGCCCATCATGAAATAAACCCTTAGCCCAGCGCCCTAGGCGATTGCCTAGTTCGCCTGGCGGAAGCGCAGGTCCTGATCTTAATTGGAGAAATAAAGGATGACTATATTACTGATATCGTTTTGGTTTTGTAGGGTTTAAAGCCATTTTTCAGCACACAATAGGCTATACATGGCGGCCAGTATTAATGGTGGATGAAGAACCCGGGAAAATCCCCATAAAGAACCACCGACCCACGAGACAATGATTGCTTAGGTACTAATGCTCGATATGGGCAATACATCTTTCGTAATTTACTTCATTGTGATTTTGCGTACTTGTCAATGTGTGATCTGCCTGTCAGGCAGACTTTGTGTGGATGGAAATTGTACTGTTGGTCAGTCTGGTTGTCAGAGAGTGGACTGTTTATGCGAATTTTCTTTGGCGTGTTTGTTGATGAGTTATCTATTTAGGAGAGTTTCTTTGGCGTGTTGTTGGTGAGCTTACTGGTCAGGAAAGTTTTCTTTGGCGTGATATCGGTGAGTTGACTGGTTAGGAGAGGTCTTTTCTGGCGTGTTGTTGGGAGGGTTGACTGGTTAGGAGAGTTTTCTTTGGCGTGATATCGGTGAGTTGACTGGTTAGGAGAGGTCTTTTCTGGCGTGTTGTTGGGAGGGTTGACTGGTTAGGAGAGTTTTCTTTGGCGTGATATCGGTGAGTTGACTGGTTAGGAGAGGTCTTTTCTGGCGTGTTGTTGGTGGGTTGACTGGTTAGGAGAGTTTTCTTTGGCGTGATATCGGTGAGTTGACTGGTTAGGAGAGGTCTTTTCTGGCGTGTTGTTGGTGGGTTGACTGGTTAGGAGAGGTCTTTTCTGGCGTGTTGTTGGTGGGTTGACTGGTTAGGAGAGGTCTTTTCTGGCGTGTTGTTGGTGAGTTGACTGGTTAGGAGAGGTCTTTTCTGGCGTGTTGTTGGTGGGTTGACTGGTTAGGAGAGTTTTCTTTGGCGTCTTGTCCGGGACAACACAAATATTCTGTCCTTACTGAATACGGAATAAAACTGGATATAAAATATTTAATACGTTTTTTGTTGTTTGTTTATTGTTTTGTTTACCGAAACACATTGCATACGAGATCACGACGACGTTCTTAACGTCAAACAACGAGTTGACAATTACATTGCATTGACTTGGTTATGTAGAGATGGTGATATATTCATATATTTATGTTGTCATATTGTGGCAACACATCAGTAACACTACAAAGAGATATAATTTGCTCATCTTGTCTACATATTGCACTCAGAAACTCGTCCTGTTGACACAACTGACTTGTCTCGATCACGTATTCCATAGGAGCATCTCACTATGAAGACGGTAGCGTAATGCTTATTTAACGTAACGTAATGCTTATTTAACGTAACGTAATGCTTATTTATACAAGCAAATTACTTAAACATTAAACAGTTATTCCAAAAACCAAATTTCTCATTAGATGTAAAATAAATCTTATATATCCTTTATCAGAAACCTTATAAGCTACACAAGATTTGTCCAATCTTTAATATACTGGGTAAATTATTATACCTTATGACGATAAAATAACGTTGTTCTCATAATTAATATATGACTTAGATTCAGTTATTACACGACTGAAATAGATCCAATATAGTTTTAAAAAGTTTTAAACGTTTTGAGAAAAGAAGGGGGAAAAAAAGAAAAAAGAAAATGAAAAATAATTTCTGTATTGCGTACGTGCGTTCTTGAATTTCTCCAATTTTGCGCCTGAGATATATCATCATTTAATTAGACTCTCAAAACAAACAAATTGCCAGGACGGTGTTTTGTGTTGACAGGTAACAGGGAACTCATTGATTCCATAACGCACGCATGTGATTGGCTTTATATGGACAATTTAGACAGCACAAGTATTCTATATAGAATCCATTACCGGAACATAATGAGAGTCTCTTAGAGAAAGCGTATGGAACTTACTGGCTAATGATACTGGCTAAATAAGTGTATTGAAGCCACAAGAAAACGAATATTGCACAAATATAACAACAAATGCAATTGTATTCTCGAAAAGCTTTTGTGTTGTTAATGATGGACAGAAACCTCACTTTCTGATATAAGATTTAAAAAAAAAGATTTCGTATTTTGCTTGCTCCAAAAGTCGGATATGGATTTAAATGATTAGAAATTCACCGTGCTGGTCTAGATTGGTGAGAACATGGGTCTAAAGAGAGAAGTAATTAGTAAGTATATTTCCCTTTTATTTAGACGTTATCTGACTGTCGACTGTAACACAAATTAACGCAGTTTATACCATGCTCTGTCGACGAATCAAATGGTGGTGTAGTGTGGTCTTTTTAAGGTGCAAGACACACCAGAACCATGGAAGTCCACAGATCCCAGAGAGGCGGCCTCTTACCATCGTACGCGTCAGAAATGTGTATTGAAATCGGGACGGTAGAAGTTCAGTATAAATGCAATATCTCTAGGTTGTATAGGTCTATGTGAATATGCAAGCATGTGTTAGAAATATGCAAATACAAATATATGCTTAAACTAGTAAAGGAATTAATGAACTGGTATGTCAATCAATCATTAACCATGTGAGCGAGTGAGCAAATTTGAAGTTAGTAAGGATCATTTTATAAATTCTATAATTCTGAAATATCAGGTTGTCTCGCAAGAAAATGTTATTAAAGGTCATCAGAGTTTGAATTAGATGTCGAAATGCAAATGGCTCACGCGACAGCATTCCGAGGTATTATGTATTATTGGTATTAAGGTCACGCTCTACCGCGGGAAAGATAACATAAAATTATTTATTTAATCAGTAATTATTACAAAATTTATTGAATGATTGAATATGAATATTATTTTCCATTTTCTTCTGTGAGGGTGATAGAATATATATAAAATTCTTTAAAACAAATGACCATCGGGGCTTTTTAGCTCTCTTCAGTTGTCTTTTAGCCCAAAGTTAAGAAGTAGATTAAAATAATGTGTTCCAGAAAAACAATACGGTATGAATTAATATAAAAGAAGATATAATTTAGAAGCTAAAACAAGAGCAAACTAGATAAACCAATAATGAGGTTGATCTCTCTCACTTTAATTGAAAGTGGTAGACTAAGCATATAAAGTGACTGGAATATGTAATGCTAATATGGTAGACTAAGCATATAAAGTGACTGAACTATGTAATGCTAATATGGTAGACTAAGCATATAAAGTGACTGAACTATGTAATGCTAATATGGTAGACTAAGCATATAAAGTGACTGAACTATGTAATGCTAATATGGTAGACTAAGCATATAAAGTGACTGAACTATGTAATGCTAATATGGTAGACTAAGCATATAAAGTGACTGGACTATGTAATGCTAATATGGTAGACTAAGCAAATAAAGTGACTGGACTATGTAATGCTAATATGGTAGACTAAGCATATAAAGTGACTGAACTATGTAATGCTAATATGGTAGACTAAGCATATAAAGTGACTGAACTATGTAATGCTAATATAGTAGACTAAGCATATAAAGTGACTGAACTATGTAATGCTAATATGGTAGACTAAGCAAATAAAGTGACTGAACTATGTAATGCTAATATGGTAGACTAAGCAAATAAAGTGACTGAACTATGTAATGCTAATATGGTAGACTAAGCATATAAAGTGACTGAACTATGTAATGCTAATATGGTAGACTAAGCAAATAAAGTGACTGAACTATGTAATGCTAATATGGTAGACTAAGCAAATAAAGTGACTGAACTATGTAGTGCTAATATGGTAGACTAAGCATATAAAGTGACTGAACTATGTAATGCTAATATGGTAGACTAAGCATATTAAGTGACTGAACTATGTAATGCTAATATGGTAGACTAAGCATATAAAGTGACTGAACTATGTAATGCTAATATGGTAGACTAAGCATATAAAGTGACTGAACTATGTAATGCTAATATGGTAGACTAAGCATATAAAGTGACTGAACTATGTAATGCTAATATGGTAGACTAAGCATATAAAGTGACTGAACTATGTAATGCTAATATGGTAGACTAAGCATATAAAGTGACTGAACTATGTAATGCTAATATGGTAGACTAAGCATATAAAGTGACTGAACTATGTAATGCTAATATGGTAGACTAAGCATATAAAGTGACTGAACTATGTAATGCTAATATGGTAGACTAAGCAAATAAAATGACTGAACTATGTAATGCTAATATGGTAGACTAAGCAAATAAAGTGACTGAACTATGTAATGCTAATATGGTAGACTAAGCATATAAAGTGACTGAACTATGTAATGCTAATATGATAGACTAAGCATATAAAGTGACTGAACTATGTAATGCTAATATGGTAGACTAAACCTATGGCAAAGTGTGTATGTTATTCACTAAGCAAAGTTTGTCATCGTAGATATACAAAGCCACTTTGTTTTCTGTAATATTGTAAAACTCATGATAGTAAAGTTTGCCTAAAAATGAAATATTCCTATATGCTTAATGTTAAGTACCCTTCAATCATACATTTATCCCATTACGTATAAGACAACACATACTAACAAATACAGCTGTTACGTATATTTGATATGTCATTTATATTTATTTTTATTGTTTGTTTGTTAGATTCAAATTTGGCATTTTAAGTTTAAGGTTTGTTTATGGGGGGGGGGGCTGTACTTTACAGAATAAACACCAGGTGTTGACCTCATTTCTGACCTGGCTTCAGAGTTGTAAACAAGCTTTTAAAATGATTGGCTGGTTCCAAGGACATTATGGAACTTTGTATAAACATCTTCTATTTTAGTTGGGTCATACGAAGGGTACGTGAGGTTTTGAACGTAAATTTGTTCTGAAAGATTCTAGAATATCACGTCACTCCTTTCTTGTTTACGTAAAAACAGGTATATAAACTATGTTTTGGAGCGAGCTATTCAGTAGAAGCTGGGCTTTTAGAATACTAAGTTGTGTGTCGTTTTGAGTTATTTAAAATTACCTTGTACTGGAAATTATGTCAATTCGTTTGGATCAAGAGGAATTATTTTGTTATTTATCTGGAAAAGAATTGTGCTTTTAGAATTTTATTAACAAGAACTAACTTCATCAAGTGACATCGTCTTCCATATTGGATACTTCGCTGGGATTCGAGCTTAGAATTATTTGGACATTTTATTACCAGGACTTTTGCAATTTCTCTAGTGGATTATATTTTGAATTATTTTTGGATTAATTTTGGAATTGATTCTTAAAACCGTAAGTTTATTTTTCTTTTTTGGAAAATATTTGTGCTCAATAAATTGTTTATTAAGTTTTACAAGTTTGTTATTTTCACTCTTTCTATGTTACTGTTTATTCTAGCCTAAGCACGTAACAACAGCATAAACAATTCTTTTTGAAAAGATGTGGAACATAATCATTTGAGAAACACAGAATACATAATATTTTTGTACTCGTGCAATAAAAGTGGATGTTATCGTTTATGTAACTGCAATTTTTTTTTATCGACAGGAATGCCTAATGGAATATAAGCCATTAATACCTCATTTTATCACCATGTACCAGCTTTGGCTTTTTGTAAACAAAACTCGAATATCAGCCACATATCTTGTTCCTGCAATGTGATGTGAAGCTACCATTAATAGGTTTGGTGAATTTAATTTCCTTGTTCTTTACAATGACACAAAGTCTTTCTCTATGAAGAATCTCTTTGATAAATTGATATTCAAATAATAGATATTTCTCTTATGTTAAGTTAATTTTTGTCAGCGCATATTTTGCACGCTAGATATAATGCGTAGATTTACTGAGCTTGGATAAATAATTAATAAAGTCACTGGTGTTTTTTTCTTCTTCGTACAATGATATTGGATTTGATGTGACAACTTACCAATGGTTCTTACATAAAAGCCACGATTCTTCAGTTTCAAACCTAATAGAATTTACAAATTTAAGTTATGATAAGGTATCCCTCTTTGTTGTTCAACGTGTACAATAGCGTATGTAGTAATAGTTCTTTGCCGTTTACACACTTTAATAATTTCTGTTGCAATGGTGGTAAATAATACTCGTATGGAAATCGTTTTATGGTGATGATAATATTCATGTAGACGTGTTTGTACCTTTAAATCTACTTCTAGAATACTATAAAAAAAAGAATTATCTTTTCAAGACATTAGGTTGTCTTTAAAGACTTGGTTATGTATTGTTTGGTTGCCTATCGACAGTTATTTACATACATGAATTGACTCAAGAATACAAATTGATACGATATAGCGAATGACCTTCACCTTGATCAATCCTTTTGTACTTCATATCTTTATTGACTCATTATTTGCTTTAGTTTGTCTCTGTGATTTGTTAATTACTTATCTAATTTTTCATTCATTCATTCATCAGGAACCTATCATAGTATGTAAATGATTATAGTTTAATTATTTTCAATCTCGCATTATTAGCTGTACTTTAGTAAAGGTTGAATCTACTTTGCAATTATTCATGCAGACATTCCTAAATTCTTCAAATACGTCATACAACATTAAAGTCATGTAAGCCATCGAGGGAGTTAAATTTAAAATGTTTCATGACATCTTTTCACACTGGTAATCACAACCTAATGTCCTTCTTTCCCGGAGACTTAAATGTAATTTAACAATTTGTTTTCCCCTTAAACCCTTTAGAGTCAATCATGTACTCATATGAATAATGGATTTTACTCAGATATTTTGTTCCATGTTTATAAACTGTATAATGATTTCCGTGAATGTTTTCATCACTGA
The DNA here is from genome assembly GCA_029339505.1 of Unio delphinus. Lineage (NCBI taxonomy): Eukaryota > Metazoa > Mollusca > Bivalvia > Unionida > Unionidae > Unio > Unio delphinus. The sequence continues at coordinate 5,452,911 of JAQISU010000277.1, forward strand.
CATTTTTTACAAAGTTGTTCCAACGACTGATACAGCAGGCCCGCACCTGGGGGGGGGGGGACTATGGCACTTGTCAGGGGCCCGAGCTAGATAGGCACATATACGCACATATTTGAAACACGAAATGGGCCCGAACTCTGTGAGCTGCCTGGGGCCCAGAATTTCCTAGGTGCGGGCCTGGATACAGGAACATATAGTGTTTATATGGACCTGATTCTTGTTTATAAAAGCTTCTTTACCATCCGCGTATCGACAATGAACTAGTTACTATAGGAAATGTATAGGTCATCGTATATGGTATTATCGACTTTTAACTCGCTACCAGACGAAATGTGTAGATCATCGTAGAAGGTATTTTCGACTATGAACTCGTTACCAAAGGAAATGCATAGGCCATCCTAAATGATATTATAGGCTATGAACTCGTTACTAAATGACATGTGTAGGTCATCGTATGTGATATTATCGACTAAGAACTCGTTACCAAAGGAAATGTATAGGTCGTCCTATATGGTATTACCGACTATGAACTCGTTACCAAAGGAAATGTATAGGTCGTCCTATATGTATTATTGACTATGAATACGTTACCAAAGGAAATGTGTAGGTCATCGTATATGGTATTATCGACTATGAACTCGTCATATTACGACATTTCTTAATCTGAGTTTATCACACTACGGTCTTGATAAACAGATTTGAACCATAGCCGATAAACTGTTAATAAAGACTTTCATATACTTCAGAGATCTGCAATTCAGATAAAAACTCATTCTGTACAGGACCTCAGAATTTAACATGTAAATAACATTTAATCTAACTATTGCTTTTAATTCAATTTAAAAGCCATGACATATGCTAATAAAATATTTCTAATCGTTTGTAAATATGACTGTATCTTCGTTTTATGTCTCGACTCTTTGAACATAATTTCTGCTTTCTTTAGCAGATGCTCGTAGAACGTTTAAATGCATTTTTTTCTTCTGTATACACAGGGTTCAAAGTTTTGTGTACCTATGTGAATTGATTTAATATAAAGAAAATTCTCGATGTCATGTGTTTTGTTGCTTTGATTGTATATGGTTTATTACAGACTTGTTCACATCTACTTATTCGCTTTCATTTTTTTTTTTTTTTTGAAATCACATTATAAAATACATAGCACGTTTGACCGATGACAATAGTTTTGGAATTTCGCAACAGAGTCGTCTGTTTGTTTGTTTGTTTAGGATTTTTAACGTAGCTTTAACAATTTTTCAGTCATATCGCTACGATGTCTGCAGTGAGGCAGTTTATAGTGATGTCTACCACTGGGGCATCATGCCGCAGACATGTAGCATGATGTCCCGCCCAGTCACATTATCCTGACACCAGGCCGACCAGTCCTAACACTAACCTCTTAATGCTGAACGTCAAGCGAGGCAGCTGTTAGTACCATTTTTGTAAGTCTTTGGTATGACTCGGCCGGGGATCGAACCCACGACCTCCCGCTTCCGGGGCGGACGCTCTAACCACTAGGCCACCGGAGCGGTTAGAGTCGTCTGTTAAAATTGTCTGTTGAGTTTTCTACTTGATTACACACTCTTTGATGAAATGTTTATATCTTTGGATTATTATCCTTACTTATTTCCCGAAAACAATATGTGTGCAGCATTTCATATATCCTATCAATTACTTTTTTGCATATCATTTTTGTTTATGATTTGTAAGCCTTTGCTCTGTGATAAGAATCTCAACATTCGGGTTTTCGGTTTTTACCACAAATGCAGTTCCTAATCTAATCCATATTTCCTACTTATTATCGCCTGGAGGTTTGGTTTGATTTCTTTGAAATGCAACTCCTGATTATTTCCCTGACGAGACCTGCAATTATCTAAAATTCTATTAAACTTGTACTAGGGCCTTATAATTATAAGACTGTCTCTCTTTCCTCTATTCATTTTCATTAAATGCCTTTCTGTCTGTAATGCCAATTAAATGGGATGAAAGTTTCCTCTTGAAGTTCGTTGGCGTCATTTATTGTAGTACTATTTATTCAATTTAACATTAGCACACACTATATTTGTCTTGTGAATGTAAGCTGATCCTCTTTTTGCAGTTTACAGTACTTGCAAGTAACTCGTTTCCAATTATTTTCTCTCACTTGTAGGCTTCATAACTTTACGACTTTAGTTTGCTTCTAGTATGCTTCCTACATTACGATACTAGTTGATTTCAGTACGATTATTACATTACGATTCTAGTTGATTTCAGTACGATTATTACATTACGATACTAGTTGATTTCAGTACGATTATTACATTACGATAATATTTGATTTCTGGTGCGAATAAAGGCAGAGAGCTGGTCAGTTGCGGTCCATGTCTGGTTAGTTAACTGTACGTTGAAAGAATGATGATTTCTTACAAACTCGACAAATTGCAAATCCCATCATACAATGGGATAATTCATTGGACGGAACAAGTGAAAACATGTCTTGTGACAAAAAACGACCACGCGCAATTTAGTCTAAGAATACACGTGTCGTTGTAAACGAGTCAATGAACTTGATAGACATATTGTCTTGCGTTCAGCGTAAAAGGCTATTCTAGTTGGGGTGGGGGGCTGCGATGGATTAAAAAGACGATTTTTACAAGTACGGGTAATTCTAAAATTGTAAGAAATCAAATTCCAGGTGCAACTTGTCTGGCTCCTCCGATCCTCAAAGCGCTCGGAATTCGCTTAGGGGTTTATTTTATTACAAACTGTGAATTGGCAAATTTCAGTCGATCTATTAAACATTAGTTGTGGCCAGCTAGCCATTAGTTAGATTTATGATGACACGCTATGTCAAAAGATGGGTCTGTAGAGTCTAGTGCTACCGTTGTACTAATTAAACCGTGTTTATTCAGCAGCCGACTTACTGCTGCCGACATTTTAAATTTTCATTTCGCACGAAAAGTGTCATAATTGAGAAAATGCAGAGATTCTGTTACTTAAAACCAAGCATGTCATATTGACCATGACGTAAGCGACTTTTAGAGAAAGCGGTAGAAAAATACATTTGATTCTGATTGGTCACGGTTAAATAAGGGGTGTGCTTTCACACGGAAATTCGTAGGACATACTATCGTACTAGCTAAAGTAGAATTTAGTCTTAACATCATTCTGAAAGAGAGTTTTGGGGTAGAATTATTTAGTAAAGGCTCCGGATGTTATTTTAGAGAAGTGCATCCATTAATTTGTGGAACGGGGGAAAAAAACTGCCAAACTACGGGGAGACACACCAAAAACACAAAGGTACTGTCACAATTCCCTGTATATTGTTGATGCAATTTATATGATGTTTGCTTAGTTTACAGGTCTGCATGATTTCGTTTAATACATTTGTATAATTGATTTAATTTGATACATTTGTATAATAATGTGTTTTGTATTATGAATCGGAAGTTCTTGCATGAATTCATTTGATACATTTGTATAATAATGTGCTTTTTAATTATGAAGTGGAATTCTTACCTTAAGTCTTAATTAAGAATGACGTAGTTAATTTATGTCGTAAAAACACTATGCTGAGTTATGAATAGGAAGTGTTACGTTTTGAACTTATCATCTTGTTTGAATAATGATTATGTTCTAAGAATTTAATGTATTACATTAGTTACTGATTTACAAGAATACATATAAATTCACCGAATTTCTATTTCATAGATGATTTAGCGACAGTGTATACGATTTATGTGCTGTAGAAATTAAGGCAGAACCATAATTCAACGCCTCGCTGTGTAGTACGTTAATGTATTAGGTCAAGGCAAACCGAATTAACAATTTGTTTAACTACCTTCATTTGAGGACATGTGTAGTTAATTACTAGCCGTAAAGTTGTTATCACTGATAGAAATATCTGATTGCTCGAACCAGGAATAATGGACAGCCTCAACAGTAACCATTGTAACGAGCGACTTGGGTTATTTTAATTTTCTTTTGAAAGGAAGAAAATAGCTTTTTGGAAGTTCGTGAAGTTATGGGAATAACGACGTAAACTTTGGAAAAAGAATTGAGAAAGGGAAATTGCAGTGAACGCATGATACAGTGGACAAGTCCGGAATCAAGCGGAAACATCCACGAGTGTAGATTACATAGAAATTGGACGAGACAGCGACTTCTTGAAACAACATTGATTGAACAGTGAACGAGGACCGAGAATAGCAGGTTATGAAAATCGAACAAAGCATTGACTTCGATTGTACCACTCGATCCTATGATGATTTAAAACTATCAGTAATAGAACGGCTAATTTGTTTAAATCTATTTCAAATCTTATTGTAATTCGGTGAAAGTTGTATTTCTAAACCTCGTGTATTCCTAATGAAAAGAAATTTCATAATTGGGTATGTAATTAATTAAATTGTTTATTTATCTTTACGGGGGCTCGGAGTTGTTTGGTCAATATACCTGCTTAGTTTGCTATAACTATTCTCATACTCGAACCGGGCAATTATACCGAGGGCGGTCATCTCTTAGATAACGAGTACCAAAAGGGAGTGGGTTATAGTTATTATTATTATATGTTGCACAATGCCCATTGACAAAGTGAGACCTAACACTTACCCTTTGACAAGTGGGGCTTATACAATATTATACGAATAACGCTCATAACCCGCGAGTAACCTGACACAAATTCTCATTCTAGCGATCCAACAATTACAAAATTGAAAATCATCCTGAACAGCCCTCTGAATCTCTAAAATTTCGTTTTGCACTTATCGATTCGCCATATGCTTTGAGCACAATGGAAGAACAAATATAATAATTTCCCAAGATGAGAGATATCCTGCGACATTCAACCTGGTCGTCATATACTCCCATTTACCGTTCTTTTTATTGTATGGTGACTCGTATGTGATTTATATTTCACACAAAATTTACTGAGTACCGTTTCTCGTATTTCACAGCTCGTTCAGTATCATATCTACAAGCAAATTATCTTTGACTCGCAATTCCTTTATCAGATCCACCATTATAAACCTTTTACCTCTAAGATAAGGTGAAAGTTTATTTACAATTTATTATTAGTCGCAATTGCTATTTTACATAAAGTATTTTTGTTCTCATATTTATTAAAATATCTGTTTATTTATTGTTGATTTAAAAAATACCTATCCCCGACACAAATAACAATAAATTGACTTGCGGTTCCGTCAGCTGTGGCAATTTCAGCTATCGTTAGCAATATAGGAATATAACTCAGCGTGCTTATTAATCTGCTGTAATATTTTCTGGCGTTTCTGATACAGTATAGTTTTCCATGTTAATATTTATATTACTTGATCACCTCGTCTCTATCGTTGTCATCGAAACCAGATGAAATATCATTGAAGTCTATTATATTTTTAGATAGTAATTATGAAATAGTTTCTGTAATTATTTCAATAGCCACATTAAAATCATTTTCAGCTGAAACATTATCAATTATGAACAACAAATCTTTTAATGACAGGATAGGCAAGAAAATCTCCGCACTTATCATACACTTCAGGTGAGATATCATATAGGATATCGGGTAAAACTGCAAATGATAATGGAGAGTCAAACTGTTTTTTGTATTTCAGTAATAACTCTATAACGATAAATGTCTTCTGTGCCGTCGTTATAACTAACAACATAAGCTAACTGCCCCAGTTTGAAATTTGTAACTACTAGATGCTGCCTGAGAATTGCATTAGCTGGTGCAAAACTTCGAAGACCAAGAATATCAGCTCCCCTATATATATGGCGAGTAGATTTAGCTATCCAGCGATCAGCTCTTTGATATTTTTGTAATGTACTTCTGTCAGTAACATTCCAGCATCGTTTGTATAGGTTTTTAATGCAAATTTTTAGAACTATTTTGTATTTCATAATCTTCGTCAAAAATAGTTTTTCAGTTGTAGTTTCGTCAAGCTCTTGATAAAATATATATCGTTCGACATCATCATCATATAACTTAATTCTAGATTCAATTTTTGAAACTGTGTTTAGTGCAGCATTAATGTGATATATCATATAGGATATCGGGTAAAACTGCAAATGATAATGGAGAGTCAAACTGTTTTTTGTATTTCAGTAATAACTCTATAACGATAAATGTCTTCTGTGCCGTCGTTATAACTAGCAACATAAGCTAACTGCCCCAGTTTGAAATTTGTAACTACTAGATGCTGCCTGAGAATTGCATTAGCTGGTGCAAAACTTCGAAGACCAAGAATATCAGCTCCCCTATATATATGGCGAGTAGATTTAGCTATCCAGCGATCAGCTCTTTGATATTTTTGTAATGTACTTCTGTCAGTAACATTCCAGCATCGTTTGTATAGGTTTTTAATGCAAATTTTTAGAACTATTTTGTATTTCATAATCTTCGTCAAAAATAGTTTTTCAGTTGTAGTTTCGTCAAGCTCTTGATAAAATATATATCGTTCGAGATCATCATCATATAACTTAATTCTAGATTCAATTTTTGAAACTGTGTTTAGTGCAGCATTAGTGTGATATACTTCATACTTTCTTCATCGCCGGTGAAGTTTATCAGAACTAAATATGCTGTTGTTAGCAGGTTATTTGTCAGTACTGTTAACTGCTATTTGTAACATCGTTTATTTTTATCATTATAGTCCCTACCGAGTGCACGAAATACTAGACGCATAGAAAATGTGTCTTTGAGTTTACACTTTTAGAAATCTGTGTTTCCTTATTTCAGCATTTTTACCAAGCTCAACGTGGATCTTCTTTAGTCGCTCTTGCTCTCGTTTCTTACCACCATGAAAGTTTGTTTTTACAAGATTACATCTGTCGATCGTCAAAACATTTTCTTTATTTTTAGCTCAAACAGTGTATTTATAAAATATTTTAAACCGTTAACCGTCGTTAATGGCAATCACGTACAGGACAGTATTTACTAATTATATCAAAGTTTCTGATCACGTATCTCAGCTTGGGGCCTCTCATTTCTGAAAACCAAGCAAAATTGTCGCTGTTCTGCGTTAAACCGATGGAACGTAAAGTTAATTTTTTCATTCTAGCAATACTTTTTATTGCTCTTGCCTCTTCCACATTCTCTAGGTTTAGCTGATCAACACTATTTTTTCAATCTCCGTTTTCGGGCTTAGTATAAAAATATAAAACTCTTTTGCATCCCTGATCGATGAAAGATCAATATACATTATAGATTACAACCACATTAAATTCACAGCGTGCTAGTACGCTAGACCTATAGTATACTAGGTCATTGAGTGTATATATCTGAAACATAGAAAAGCCTGGGAAAGGACCAACTGCTTTGAAAACATCAATCCGAAAATACAAATCCCTGTTTGTCGGGTTTTTTTTCAGGATCAAGTGTATATTGACGAGAAGTAGTAAAGTCAGAACCTAATCCCCTATACCTCTTATCCCACGTCGTATTATCGTTAGATCCTTGGTTTGGTATTTTGTCTAGGACGGCTATTGATGCTGATCTTGCTTGTTTTATCGGATCCAGAAATCACGTATGATCCATTGTGATCCATCAGGTGTCTGATGCTTAGCTCTAAATTTAAGCCAGAGGAGATACTTTTTTTTGTCCTGTAGACTTTGTATTATTTACGAGGAAAATTTTGATTCATTGTTGAATCAATAAATATTCCATCACCACCTATTATTGTAAAACTCATTCTTGATCATTTTTATTATTTCATTTAATTGTAGTTCAAGTGGTATTTGTTTTTATATAATAGTGCAGTCGGTCAGAATCAAATATTGATGTTGACGTCTCAATTGATCTATTTCTTTATGAGATTTAAATCATCCTTTGTTTTTGGTAATATGATTTTATTCCGAGTGAGATCATGATATTATTAATGTAGTAATTTAGACTTGTCCCACCAACCCATATTATATAATTGCTTTTCTTTAATATAATTATATTTCTCTAATTAAATTTTCACAAAATAATATAACGATTAAGTAAACATATGATCGTTGTAAATGGTTGATAATGGGATATGTTGTATCTTGTGCAAAACAACTGCCACACAAACTATGGGGGTATTCATTTACAAAGTGTCAGAAAAGGGTATACCGGACCAAAACCTTGTATGAAATGTGGAGGAAGAAAAAATATCTTGCGTTGAAAAGATATTTTGAGATAACAAATACATTTGATGACGTAAAAATAAAAGACACACATGATTATAATGCTCGGTATGTCAAAACTAAGGAAAATAATATTAGAGACGAACTATTTTATAATGGAACAAGCAAACGTTTCTTCCTCCACAAACATTGATAAATTTGTGAAGCATCAGATATTTACTAATTAATAAGCGACCAGAGCAGGTGTTATACGACACTGTCATCTTACAAAAACTGTAGGAAATATTAATAACGTCGGCTACATTATGATCGGTATTGGAATTTCTGGAAGTAAAAACATATCTTGTCTATATATTTATTTATGAGTGTTGCAATGGCGTAACCAATGAAAGTCTCGTGATTGGTCATATTAACTAAAATATAAAAGATAACAACCTTGAAAATAGTCAAGCAATCACCACAAGTGAGAATGGAAAAACTGGGAAACAGAAAACAAAACCCATTAAGACCAGTGAAATCAATCAATCTGGATGCCAGTGAAACATGAGAGTTTAATTCGATGTACTCTGCTGGAAAATGTTTTGATAACAAAACAGTTTCTGTACAAAAAGTACTTAAATATATAATCAATTCTGTTACATTGAAGAGGATCAAACAAAGAAAGAAATTTCATTATACTGAGCAGCAAACACATTCAAGATATTTGGCAAAACTAGCGACCTGGTATAATTTTTGGGCGTCATTTTCACTTTGTGTTTTTATCCGTTTGGTCCATACCCCCTCCCCCTTCCTCAAATTGTGACTAAAATCAAATACAAATATTCACATTTTATAACACAAAAAACACCAGGATGTGTCACATATAGTTTATGTTACCATTCGTTGGTCATTCCATCGATTCCGTATATTTTTAACATCACATCCGTCCGCCATTTTCTGTGCCTACCCCCTCTTGCTGCTAAGGGACGACTAACAGCTATGCGAATATCGCAAACAATATATCACTTTCTCCTTTACTCTTATCCAAATGTGATAGTATTCAACCTTTCATTTCAGAGAAAACTACGAATCCGGACAAGAATATACTGAACCATCTTTCTAAAATGATGAGTCAGCATATTGTAATCATTGTAATTAGTTTGTTTATGTTCCTTCCAAATGGATCCGGAGACCTGACGAGGAATTATAGTAAAAACTTGGCAAGAGCCCAAGTGTTCAAGATCAGCGATTCTGACATAGATATGACCATAGTACTCAAATCTGGGTCAGCAAGAAGCTTTCTTCATTGTGTAGAGCTTTGTGTATCGAACACATTTTGTCAGTCTGTATATTACAGGTAAGAGCCAATAATTATTCGAAAAGGGGAATCAAGTTGGCTTAATTTGTTTTGGAAATTCATTGTTTTTGCTTAGATGTTCCTTGTTTTTCTCGGGATTTTAATATATAGATATGCACAATGTGATATTGCTATTTTTTTTAGAAAGAGAAGCACTTTATCTTGGTAAATTTGTTATTTCAAATTCAATGATTGTAAAATTGTTGTTATTGTTGTAGGGTTTAACGCCATTTTTCTGCACACGATAGGCTATACATGGCGGCCGGTATTATTGGTGGAGGAAGAACCCGGGAAAACTCCCAGAAAGAACCGCCGACCCACGAGAAGCTACTGGCAAGCTTTCTCACATAACTACATTTTCCGAATCTTAGACTCGAACCCACGCATAGGTGACATGGCAATGATCCGTAACAGAGAGCACTTTTAACCACTCGGCCACTAGGGGCCCCGATTGCAAAATTGTATTTTAAAAAACATCGATGACAAATCTGGTTGGTATTTTCCTTAGTATGAATGGCCACAAACAATATATTATACTTTTCAAGCATCGTGACATGGACTGTCTTATTTTAATATAACTATATACTGTATTATTCTACCTAAAACATGAATCAGTCAGCTTAGGGATTCAATGACTGAGATATGAGACAGTCAACTGATATGTGTGGTTTCATGTTAGAATACTATTGAGACTAAGTATGTAAAAGTATTTTCAGATTTATATAATTTAAAGATAGGAGTTTTGTACGAATGCCAAAATTAAAAAAGTGACTATAAAGTGATGATACACCGTTGTATCGTTATGGGCTGGTATTTGAGAAATTAATAAATGCTAGAAAGCCGATCTTTGGATGACACAAGTACATGCAACAAAATAGCGAGCGTTCACTACCATGTTTACTCAGCATGCCCACAGTACACTGATACAGTGTTTACACCATAGGTTTGCGTCAGTATAACAGTGCGCACTTGATTATATTAATGTAAGGCGTATTCAACTGAATAACAATATTACATATTCCTTCTTTGACAAGGTACCGTTATCTTAATGTTACATACATCTTGGTAACTGCTCCGGTGGCCTAGTGGTTGGAGTGTCCGCCGCGGAAGCAGGAGGTCATGGGTTCAATCTCCGGTAACTGCTCCGGTGGCCTAATGGTTAGAGCGTCCGCCGGGGAAGCGGGAGGTCGTGGGTTCAATCCCCTGCCGAGTCATACCAAAGACTTACAAAAATGGTACAAACAGCTGCCTCGCTTGGCGCTCAGCATTAAGAGGTTATTGTTAAGACTGGTCGGCCTGGTGTCAGGATAATGTGATTGGGTGGGACATCATGCTTACATGTCTGGGGCATGATGCCCCAGTGCTAGACATCACTATAAACTGTCACACTGCAGCCATCGTTGCGATATTATGTATTAATGGACGATTGTATGGTATAGCCTATATACAACAAAAACAACAACAATAATAATAATAATAATAATAATAATAATAATAATAATAATAATAATAATAATAATAATAATAATAATAATAATTTGTCCCTTACCACTGTAGAAAGGAGAGCAGAGTGTGTCAGATAAACAGCGGAAGATTGGCAAACTACATCATGGCTCCCACTTACGTTAGCACGGGAAATACGCTCTATTTGGATTTTATCGGGTACATTGAGGTCACAACAAAAACGACATCCACAACCACTAAGACATCGGGACAGACTACTACAGGTGTGTAAACATTGTCGCCATGCTAAAGAAATTCTATCTTTATATTTCTCTATAAATATTGAAAAATGTATCTCTCTTTATTGAACACCGTTTCATTCTGCACGAATACCTGTTTTTGGCACTCAAATAAGTCTAAGAAAACTTTAGATGAAAATGACAGTGATATATATGGGCTAAATGAAAAAGAATGCGCAGCACGATTTCATCTGTAAATCTTTCGGAAGAAAGCAATATTTTATCATTTTTCACCAAGATTTATAATTTTTCACCAAGAGTATTTCTTGTTTAAAAATTCACAAAAGAAGATAGCAACTAACACATAACAGCGTTTTTGCGAAAACATTTTATGGGTACATGTCGTTATGGGCTATTGGTAATGTACACTTCAGCACAGGTGGGTGGGGGATGGTTCTCTGATTGAGACGATGACTACATATTATTGTAATACGGATGTCCATTTCATTCAGTTAAGTATCGTGAAACATTTAGCAGTGAGTGTGTGAAAGAATAACTTAAAAAATATTTCACCTTTATTGACCACAAAATTGCATATATTGTACAACAATATGGAGTCCGTAAGTAGTGAAAGAGAAATGCCACCATATCGGCAATTTAAAAAAAAAGTACGAAGGCCCGTATTGGCCATAAACAGCATTCTATGATGATGACAATAATTCAGATATCCATGTGTTTTGATACTAAAGACACAATTTTTGTCCCCAAATTTATGATGATCCTAGAATGAAGATTCTAGAATATTCATATTCTCTGCTCACCTGTCTTTCTGTACATGCTAGACTATCTATTATGTCAATTGGTAATTCAGTTGTTAAAAAAAAACTTTATGAACTAATGACTCTTAGGTTTAATTGGCCTTGCATTAGATGATTCTTCTTGTATGGCACACTGAGAAATTTGTAAGATAAGCTTTACCATCATAATTTTATCTTTAAGACATTTTACGTTTGCTTCAAAGCGTCGGTTTCTGATGTCATTTAGAAAATTATTACCACGTTCAACTATTATTTAAATGCTATGCTATTTTGCTCTGATGTAAATTGCTATGATGTAAGTTGCTATGATGTGAATTGCCATGAAAATGTCAATTGCTTTGTAAATTGCTAAATAAATTTCAATGACGTAAATTGGCGTGTAAATTTATATGATGTAAATTGTTATGTAAATTGCTATGATGTAAATTGCTTTGATGTAAATTTTTATGTAAATTGTTATGGTGTAAGTTGCTATATAAATTGCTAAGATGTAAATTGCTGTGTAAATAGCTTTGATGTAAATTGCTATGTACATTGTTATGATGTAAATTGCTATGATGTAAATAGCTTTGATGTAAATTGCTGAGTACATTGCTATGATGTAAATTGCAATGTACATTGCTATGATGTAAATTGCTATGTACATCGATATAATGTAAATTGCTATGTAAATTTCTATGATGTAAATTGCTATTTACATTGCTATGATGTAAATTGCTATTTACATTGCTATGGTGTGTGAGTGTGTGTGTGTGTGTGTGTGTGTGTGTTTTCAACGAAACGCTATGGTTGTTTCTTCTTCAAACCTATCAAAATAGGAAATAATTCAGTTCGTTTCAGATAAAATTCATATGAAATTGACAGTCATGTATAATACTCTTTGTCTTAAATTTCAGCTAACCCCTCAACAATATCCGTTGGAGACCGGGTAATACGAGGCCCCACATGGTCCTGGAATACACAGGTAAATAAGAGAACATCATGAATGCAATAGCTACAGAAATATGAAACTTATGATACTCAACCAAAAATCATAATTTCGTATACATTTGTTTTATCATACTAGACTTGTTAGTGAGCTCAGAAGCTATTCCCACTCCTTTTTTTTTCAGGAAGTATTGGGTATAAAGCTCCGCAACACGTTCATCCCAAGAATAACCTTACTGTAACTTTGACCAACAAATTGTTCTCCGCCTTTTTATTATTTTGACTCTGCCGCAAATTGTCCAATTTGTTGGTCTAACTGTAACTTTGCTGGCAATGTTGGACTGAAAGCACTGACGAAAGAAAAGAAGTGCAATGATCAATGCGATCAGGGTTAAGCGTGCGAAACTAATTTATTCCAAAATTCACCCATAATACAAGACAATTTAGGTTCAATAGCTCCGGTGGCCTAGTGATTAGAGCGTTCGCCGCGGAAGCATTAGGTCGTGGGTTCGATTCCCAGCCGAGTCATACCAAAGACTTACAAATGTGGTCATAACAGTTGCCTCGCTTGGTGCTCAGCATTAAGAGGTTAGTGTTAGGACTAGTCGGCCTGGTGTCAGGCTAATGTGACTGGGTGGGACATCGTGCTACATGTCTGCGGCATGATGCCACAGTGCTAGACATCACTATAAACTGTCACACTGCAGACATCGTAGCGATAAGACTACAAAATTGTAAAAGCCACGTTAAAAATACAACTCACAGACTCACACAGAGTAGCACACACAACTTGGAAAATAATTCCGACGGCACACTACGTGGCCCACCGCTGTCACAATTTGTAATTAACGGGGCCTACTGGAGAATCTTTCCTACGGCACACAAATGTTGTCCGCCGTCATCTCTCTCTCTCTCTCTCTCTCTCTCTCTCTCTCTCTCTCTCTCTCTCTCTCTCTCTCTCTCTCTCTCTCTCTCTCTCTATATATATATATATATATATATATATATATAGCGTGTTTACAATTTAATAATTAAATGCAAGTAAAGTGTATCGTATTTAAGCATGAATCAATTGTGGACAATTTGCTGCGGTGTGAACTGATGGTTACATTTTGTGAAGTTAAGTGCGTTTTATTTTATTTTAGGACGGATATCCGGGTTGTCCAGGGACGGTGACTCGCTTTGACAACGGATATTGGTGGGGCGTAACTTGGGACAGTGGCGGCTCCAACACGTACAGGATGGGGGGCGGATACCAAGATCTTATCATCATAGGATAATCTACCACCCACACCCCGAGAGTGAACATGACAGTGGAACTGGAATTGGATAGCACCTTTGTGTTTAGAAATAATGCAGAATAAGAGATTTTCTAGGCATTGGAGGGCAAATCAAACTGTATCACTAATCTTTATTTTCCCTATCGTTTCTTGAACAGTATCATTATCGTGGTTTGTGACATTAGATATACTTTAAAACCTATTTTCGTTTTGTACGAACTTTAAGCAAACGGTTAAATAATACAAATGTTTTGCTCGCTTTCATTGTATTCAAAGTAGTGCCACTCGTGTGAGATTCTACGTGATTGGGCGGTATAAACTTCAGTGACTATCCACAGGGGACATCTTTGTGTTTATTGTCAAAACCTGTGTTTAGTTCCGTGGAGTACAACGCCAGTTTCAGCACATAGACAGGAAGAACCATCGACCAACGGTAAAGTACTGGCAAGCTCTCTCACGTACCCATGTTGGCTGAGTCGAGAGTCCAATGCACACGCGGCCAGATATATGATGTAAGTTATCTGTAATGGCGAGGGCCTTACACCACTCGGTCACCTGGGATCCCCAAAAAGTGTGAGAACATTGACAAAGTCACGCAAGATGAATTAAAGGAACTGCTAGCGTCAGTTACGTCAATATTTCAACTATCACACTGGCCGAAATCTAAATCTGACAAAACACTGACCAGCATGAACGGATCAAATGGAGGAGGCAGTATTTGTTCAACAGACCCTCCTTTCCCTGTAGCAATGAGCGCAAATTGAACGGAACGTTTCCAAGAGTAGGTTTTCTTTACAGTTAGATGGTTAATATGATGTCCTTGAACCACGTTACTAAGGTTACAGAGGAGGTGGTCGTCTGACAGATTCTTCGCCTGATTTCGCTCCCCTCATCCTCCCTCCTGCCACTAAAGGATATTTCTGTATCAGCCCTTGATCAGTCCATGTCTTCGGTCTAAACTAACTTTTAAGACTTTTGTTATTGAAAAAGGAGGCTTTGTGTCATGCATGCATGCAAAAAAAAAAAAAAAAAAAAACTAACATGCGAGAACTAATATTAAGGTTTCACTACGTGTTTGAGCCTAGACAGTTATAGAAATAAATCAGCAGGTCGGGAATTGACCTTCATCAATGTGAGACTGTATTGAGTTATCTTCCCAATAACTGGAGCAACAAATGTCCCGATATCTGGTTCCACTTTAGATTTTATCGTTCGCCAAAACAAATTTTAGATCTTGTATTATCCTTAACAAAGTGTGATTCTTAATAAAAAATATTTATTTTTCAGGCGAATCAAACTTTATACAACGTTAGCACTAGAAGACACCCCGATTGCCACTTTCCCATTCTTTTGTAACTTAATAAAAACAATATGTCTTAATAATTTGGACTCTTTCTGCTCAAACGTTAGCACCAGCCTATCCTCGTATGTAATATTATCTCCCGTTAACATCACAATTATCCAAGTATATGCTCCAACTATGTAATAAAGTGTTGCTTTCGTTCAGGATGCTGGAAACTTTAATATTTGATTCATAAGGCTATTTTGAATTTTTAAAAAATAATAATATAAATTCTGAATGAATTGTATTTCATGATCATTATCATCATCACCAATACGTTATCGTTTTTAGCGTTTTTTTTTTTTTCTAATCTAAATTGATAACGCTAACTAATCCGAACTCTAATGGCACCTAATTTGGTACAGATAACTTGGAAAAACTTTGGAAAAGAAAACAATTAATTGTGGCTACATTTATTGGAACATCACTTGGACATTTTCGTCAGGTCGTAAAACTACGTCGGAAATGGTTGTAGGAATACACACCCATCTGAGGTGTTTGGTAATACGCCTCCACCAGAGTGCACCCCATACGTTACAACAGCAAAATCTGGGAATACTACAATTGTGACTTGGTCTCATTCCGCTGCCGTGTTGTTCCACGAGAACGAGTTCTAACTGGCAAATAATTCGATCAGTTTTTTGTTCTCTCAACCTGATGGAAAAGACGAAGGATGCTGATGCTCTAAACGAGGCTGCACACATTCTTTAATGTTTCTGCAATCGGAACACCTCGTAGTGCTTCTACCAAAATCCACCTCGGAAATACTTTGATGGAAAGATACATAGTAATACGGAGCCCCTTAAGTGGCATGGATGCAAATATTTTCTATTTCGTTTAAATGAAATATATTTCGTTATTTCGAAATGCTATTTCTTTATTTCGAAATACTATTTCGTTTAAACGAAATACTGTTTCGAAACTATTTCGAAATAACGAAATACTATTTCGAAACAACGAAATACTATTTCGAAACAACGAAAAAGTATTTCGAAATAACGAAAAAGTATTTCTAAATAACGAAATAGTATTTCGAAATTCGTTATTTCGAAATAAGGAAATATATTTAAATTAAACGATATATAAATATGTCCATCCATGTCACTTAAGGGGCTCCGTACAAAAGCATTATGATATATGTGGAATTATTTTTACAGGTTCCTAAAATGATTTTCTCCTATAAGTTCAAACCTGGAAAAGACAATGTTTCGGCCAAGAGTAATTGATCGCTATCGATAAGTCACATGTAATGCATCTTATGATAATGTGACGGGATATCGCGTAGTATTCAAGATTGTATGTGCAATGGTGGCTGTAATGGTGTTTTCAAGGCGCTTCACTAAACATTGGTTAAGAGACCAAAGTTTATTTCGATTGACAGATTTCGGCAGGATATCCGAATGTTTAATCCGTACGATATTTTTTTTTCACTTCAAAGATAATTATTTCTTGTCAAGATTTATCTCCAGTAGTCGAGCATTCTCAAACTTTTTCAAAACTATCCAGGAGATACTTGTGTTAGAGGATTTGATTTTGTTTAAACTTTGTATGTGCGCCACAATTACAACTAAATGTGCATATAAAAATCGATCATTTACTGTCATGTATGAGAGCAGCCATGTTTTTATGATGTATCATTTCTTAATAAATAGTCCCGATAAGTCTCCTTTTCGTAATATATCAAAGATGTTCCATCCCCCTTTCATGGAAAAAAAGCTTCTAGAAAATTGTTAATAATCAACACAGAAGAATAAAAAGGAGTATTCAGATTCTTGTGAATAAAAGCTTTAAAGGACACAATTATGTTTATTGGACATTACATGCCAATTTGAGCACGTCTTGTATCGGTGGAAAAGAATTTCAAAGAATTATGTCATGTTGAGAGATAGCAACAAGCCATTAAGCTGCATATGATTTGGAACTAGAATTTGTGCCACTGTACTAGTTGTAAATAAAGTCAAAGCATACTTTAACAACTTTTCGGTTGAATATAATGTTTATCGTCGATGCGTCGAATTTTTAATTTAGTTTCCCAGCTTGAAAATAGTAGTTTATATATATATATATGAAAACAATCAACAATCAAATATATACATATACATATATACATATATATATACATATATACATACATATATATATATATATATATATATATATATATATATATATATATATATATATATATATATATATATATATATATATATATATATATATATATATATATATATATATATATGAAAACAATCAACTGCCTTACTTTGACAGACTCGTCAGGGTTGGCTGGTCTGTATACAGTTATGTTGACATTTTGCCATTATCTTTATTTTTATGCTTTCAATTGCCACGATAGAATTCGAGAGAGACCGAACATTCTATGCAAGGTCCGTTTATGAAATTTAAATTGCAAATTGTCCCACATGTCGGAAAGCTGATAATATAACGTGTTCGGTACTCATCCGGTAAAATAGATTCGTAAACCTTTAAATATATTTCGCAGTGGTAAAATAATGAATTCTATGGTCCATTTCGATCCAATCAATAACACGGCGTTTGGATAAAATAAATCACAACCTAATTCCAAATTGAAAATCACATGCTGTGTGGAATCTATTTATTTCTTTTATTTGCGTTATGAATAGCCGATTGCCAATGACTGATTGGTGTGCATATGTTCTTTTTAAATACTCTCACTTGGCATTTTTCATGAATGCCCACAAATTGGTAAATAACTATATATCATCAAACGGTTACATTAATTACCATAAAAGCAGATTCTAATAATTAACAATTGGTATCACTGCTGACAGAATCGCAAAATAATCCATTTTTTTTTACATTAACGATTGTCTCAAAATGCTTACCGCCTGTTTGGCACATATAACTAACTGAATTGCCACATAACGCAACGTTAATGTTTGACCACTTTACTATAGCAATATTTGCAAATCAGACTTACATCTTAAGAATGATCTATCGAACCGAAAAATTTACGATTCAAATGATATGCTGTGCGAGTCTTTTTCTCTCTCTCTCCGTTTTCTGTAAAATAATCCGTGTTGATACCTATTATATCCAGTAACACCTGTGCAGCGACAACGATAGATAAAATGGTTTTAAGTTCAAGCTGCAAATGCGTACAGTTTACCATGCGTAAAATTCATCTGAAAAATTAAGTCAATTTTTTATCTTGTTACTATTTTCATACAGTCAGTGACCTTCATTCTTTTAAATACGGTATTTAATATACATCCATACATAGGATGGTTCCATAGCTGATACAAAATATGCTGACTGGATCTAAAATCAAAATTAGTTTTATAATAATTTGACAGCACATTTCCTTGAACCTCCTGCAAAGGCATAAGTGTGTTATTATTTTGAAGATGTCGAGGAATTAAATTCAATTTTGGCGTCTCCTGAAATGATACATTTATAACATTTCCCATGAAAGAATCAAAGTTTTCTTTTTAAACTTCTTCATTATATCCAAAATAAAGTGTTTAATTCCTATATGGATATGTGCAGCGTTCCTTAAGCCAATTGAATTTCAACGGACATTGCACCACAGCTTTGACCAGGGAAGAAAGATAGAGGTTTTGCCGTGTATCAAAAGTCAGCCGTTTTGTTAAGTGTCCACACCCTCTCCCCCAAAAAAACCTGGATGGTTCAGTTATGAAAAGACTCGTCGGGTACAATGATCGGTCATGTGGTACCTGGTGTATATAAGGGCTGAAAGTGAGCGGATTCTGGATTCTGATCCTGTCGTCCTTAGAGCAAACGGCTTAGAGAAAAGAGATCAAGGTAATCGTGAGGTAATTATTCCAATTTGTAGGCTAGGGGTGAATTGCCTGAAACGATTTGATGTTGGTGATAAAAGGAATCATTATATTATCTTGAACGCATATGTAATCGCTGGACAATATATATCTGGCGTCGATACCAGCCTCTGGAAAACCAAAGTATCAACAGCAAAAGGGACGTTCTGACCAAACTCTATACTATTCTAATACACGACTCCTAACACGTCTCATGATAATTAGTGGCAGTTGTGGGATAGGAGCAAGACATTCATATAATTAAGTTTTGAGCATGGCGTACAGAATACTAAATGACGAATAACTGAAGAGTTTGTTATGTGGCTGAAGAGTCTGCTATAATTGAGGAGCACGCAACGTTCAAATGGGGATATCATTCCGATTGTGATTGGGCAAGAGGCAAAGGTCAAGGATAGCATGAGCAAGCGCATTGGTGACAATCTAGAAGTGGTTCTTTGCGCTCTTCGCGATTGTATTGCACAGTTAGCAACTAGTACAAGAAATGTTACAACGCATGTAAACAAAATAAGGAAACATGCTGCGCGACGAATATGCATAGGTCGTATGTATCAGGTAAAGCGACGTAAGCTGATGCACGGCCGCAGGGGTCGCATACATCTGGAGAACATGTGCTGTCTAATAGCATCTAACAGTTAACACTGGCGTGTGGCGGGATTTGTTATGCCGCCATTGTGGTCGGTGTGTTATTATGGTTGGGGTGGGGTGCTCCCAATCTTTTATTTAAATTATTATAAAAGTCCCACCCAGACTCGATTTTGTTGTAAGTGAAATTAGTAATAGAGAAGTAAAGCTCCGGGCCCCCAATCAGCAATGCCGACAATTCAATTATTGAGTATACAAAAGGTGAAATTTAAATGAATAACAAATAAATACAATTCAATAGTGATAAACTATTGCATCATTTGATTTATAGTGTGAGATAGCTTTTTCACCTATCCTTGTTTTCTACTCGTCTGTATCTCCCCAATCCCGCCAATGTATTCTCTCCTTCCGACTTCCCTCATTCTCCTCCTTGACTGCTTCTTCTCCAATATCTCCTTAACGACTGCTTTTCCTACTAGCCTTCGATTCACAATCTACTTCTCCACTAGTCTTTATTCCGTCTCCCTCCAAGAGACTCGGGACTTCACTATAGCGGAAGTCTATTCCCTGATAGCTTCCTGTGAAAAAGCAAGGGCGTTATCATATTTCCTTAGCCATCTCGTCTCAGACTAACCAATAATCAATCATCAGATAAAGGCTATTACATTTTTCGGTCATACATTCGTGCAAATCGAAATACCTTTACATGCTTGAGATATGGACCCGACCTTTAATAACAGCTGCTGCAACATGTTTGTCTAAGATAAATGCAATAATGTCCGAAGATTTGCTTGTAAAGCCTGCCACATGCATGATCCGGGAAAAGAATTAGTGCTACAGTGCAGGAAGGTCTGTGCAATTACATTATTTTAACTTATAATAATCGATTTTAATTTGGCATTCGTACATTTTGATCGGAAATAACAGGAGTGGGTGGGTGGGAGCTTATTGTTGTTGCTGTCATGGTGTAATGCTATGGTTTAAATAAAACTTTACATCAAATAGTAGTATAAGAAAATGGGGATTCCGGACCACTATAGCAGGGGTAGTTACTCAAACGTAGAAAACGTGCGTTCTGTTCATGTGGTCAAATGCAGTAATAACAATGTGGAAAATGGAGGTTATGAACTACCTTTTTTTCGTTGTTATTACTTTAATGCAGAGAAGTAAGTTTCCCGTGGATGTAGCCATACGCAGAAAAAGATGGATGGTCCTGGAGCACTTTTTTTTCCGTGGTATGTTTAAGTGGATGGATGGTTTTTTGTCATGGGATGAAATATATAAAAAGGAGTGTTCTGGCTCAATGTGAGTGAATGTATTAGAGGTTACATTACAGTATAAAAGGTGCGCATATATGAGTATGAGGGTGACCAATAGAGGAGACGGTGTCATAGTCATCACAGATCAGCACAGATATAAAAGAAGCAGTACCATATCCAAAATAAGTTCAGGCGATTTAATTTATCAGCATCCCAGCGAGATCAATTTTGTCAGTTGCATAATTTAGTGACAAGATTGTCGCTTCCAGGTCGTCAGAAGTTTTTCAAACTTGATTATGCGTTTAACTGTACTTTGAGGTGATGTGAATTCCAGAGTAGGTATCAAAGTGCAAACAAGCCTCTAGTAAAAAGGTGTCAGAAGCGTATGATATAATTATGTCCGAGGCATTGATGCTGTATGCGTTCCCAAGAGAGGTCAAAGCCGCCGTCGGAATCCACGAGTTAAGGGTGTCAGGATAACCAACCATTGTACGAGATATTGTTTGTCTTTGGTCGAGATGACGTTTTCGATTCTGAGCACGTCTTGGCTTGTTTTCTGCAATTCATATTCGTAAAAGAACATTTAATGTGTTCTCCTGAAGCATCTTTAAGCGGTAGGTGACTAGGATTGTTTCCTTGACCGAGACTTCCTTGTTAAAGTTGGGTGTATATTCATTTTCGAACGGGGATTTTGTCTACTGATTCTTACGCAGTCACCCATTTTAAAGTTATATCTAAAAAGACAAGGCGTCTGTGAGCTCCTGTTTATGGTGGCTGCTAGGCTTCTGCTGGAGAGATTTTAATGCTTCAGTGTCATACTTGATTATGCTGGTGAATGATCTCAGGTAAAATTCAAATTATCTGTTGGTATTATCGTTGGTAAATCCTTTCCACATGCGATGTTTTGGAGTCCTGTTAAATTTCTGCGTTACAGCGGCTATGACCTGATTTTGTATGCTGTACATGTTGATGTTATTATTTTGAAGCCAGTTTGAAACTTTATAATTCTTTGGGTTTGCGTGTACTTGGCGTTTTTACGTCTACAATCCTCAACGAGCAGAGCAGATGCTTGAAACGATCATTCTATGTTCATTAGTCTCTCATGTCGACGATATTAACAGACAAGATTTCATATACCCTCAAAGCAATCACTGCGAAGTGCAAAATGCTTGCTTGCGAGATCGGAGTCAAAGTTTTGCACTGTGGTTGGTTCTGGTGGAGAGGACGCTGTTAAGGGCAGAGCGCCTGGTGATGGACAAGTAGAGCTGATGCCAGTGATGAGACCTTTGGTGTTTCCATGACACTTTGTTTTGCGGCTTAAACTTGAAGAGGGTGTTTGAAACTAACAGATCAGGGTATGTGCAAAGCTCAAGTAGTCTCTTGACGTTTTCGTTGGTTTCTCTAGTGCCATTATGTCCGAGGTAGGTAGGTCATGGCTACTGGTCAGCACCCATTCTGGCATTAAGGTCGAGGAGGAGGAATAGTGGTTCATCTTTGGTGCATCCTTTCATCTGTTTGTTCAGCTGCCCATATAACTGATTCTTTGTGTCTTCTGAAGACGCGAGGGTGTGGTCGTCGACAATGAGGATGTTGACAGGATCTGTAGGAGTGGGGAGGCAGATGTACAAGAGACGCTCAGTGCCCCCTGTGGGAGACTCAACCGAAGCCAGGAGGGTGTATTTGATGGCGAAGCCCACTACGTGCTATCGTGCTCCTCTGGTTCTATACCCTTCAAGAAGAAGGTATAGTTTCCTTCTGTTAAGGTTAGAGGCGAGCTGCCATTTAGTCTGGTGAGCTCTTTATCGATGATGGAAGTCTTCCTGGTGTAGTCCACCTCCGTGATGTCGTAAGAGATGCCTGTGCACATGGTGTGCACGGTCCAACTTGCGAATCGAAGAGCTGGAGTCTTCTTTGTTGGTTTCTTGTTTCTTTTGTCTGGATTGGAATTTCCGTCTGCTTGTCATCCTAAGCAACATATTGAACTTAAGCAATTGTTAGAAACATTGATGTAGTATGCAAATTAAACAAATTTAAGTCAGTCTAAAACTGATTTTTCTTCGTGTGAGCTAGTGCACTGGAAAATGTGAATAAATATTCAGTATGAAAACAAACTGAATATAAACTTGTATCAAAGTTACACTATCTAATTATGGATGAAAACCGCTTTATAACGCTGGTTCCAATACCACTATTTTCTGATGCACACATGATTGGCCACCGTTATATGGTTCAACTTAAGATGAAAAACATTAATACAATTTTCTTGTGCACGACATAAAAATAAATTGATTTTCAAATTACGCCCTTCTTTTTGTTGGATTTTAAAACAGTAGTTACTAATTTTATTTCAAACCTGTAAATTGACAACCGTTGATATTATGGATATTAATTCTTAAAAAGAAAGAAGAAAAATATAGTTTCGAGGATTCAAACTTAGTGCGACAATCTGGCTCAATAATGCTATACCATTTGAGCTATTGCAATTTTCGTTGTTCAGTCTGTAAATGATGAGACATTTCTTCCAAGCAGATTTATGTAACTGCAGACGATCTTGTTTTGTTTGTTTGTCCAGTCAATACTTTAGTTTTAAAGAATTAATATTGTTACTATATGATTATAGACCCAGTTAACAAAATCTCATGGAAAAAATTACGCTGGTTTTAATTGTTATTTCCATCTGGAAATTGACAGATAAAAATTACATGTACGGAATTACACTGTAATAGTGAGTGAATTAAATGTAGCAAACGGTATCGTGATGGAAATGAAGAAAAAACTTATTTATGTATGATAAAAAACTATATGTGCTTATCCTATTATTTACAGAATGCTTTTGCAAAAATTGGCAACATAAAAATACAATTCGATTTAATGTTTACTCCACGTAGTCTTTGCTAACATATAGGTCCAAATGCCCCTTCAGCACCTCTTCGAAAATCGCTTTCCTAAAGAATTTAGAAATTATTTAAAATAAAAAAAAGAGAAAAACAAATGGATAATACTGTTTTTAAAATATATGAATTGTTATTATTACCGGAATTTTTTTAATGTAATAATGAAAAAAATAATATTGCGCACTCTTGAAATGTGGGTCTAATTGCTCACGTGTAGCGATACAAAGGCAGCTACACAGGAACATGGAAAACAACGACAATGATATATAGACTGCGCAATTCAAGAAGTATTTAATTTTAGTGGTTAGCGCAAACGTGCTCACATAAATTAATGAGAACCCAAACATTGTCATAAAAATTATCGTCAGCGTAAATACCTTGTTCGAGCAAGTCTGTATTTATAGTTTATTTCTAGTTTCAAGTTACTCAAATGTAGCATTTTATCTTAAATTTCTCATACAAGTCCAATGTTCAATGGTATTGTTAAGGTATACAAAAAAAATGTACGTGCATATTTAATGCAAAATAGGGGGATTTATACATTGACAAATCCAATGAGAGACAGATTTGCGATATTTGCAAGATATTTTCCCATAAAAACAGGGACAGAATTATTATTCAATAGACCTTTAGTTTTAACACCGATGGGTGTTGCATCTGGCTTTATTTGAAAAATTACAGGGATATCCTTTTCACATAGGTAAATATACGAATGAATATAACAAATATTTCGCTAATAAGTCTTCATATTTCACAGTTATGAATAAAGCAAGTAAAATTATTTTGCTACTTCATTGTCACTTGTGCATTGTTTATATGATATGTGTTGATTGTGACAATGTAGACCAATACGTTTAGCTTTCAGAGATATACATTTTGAAATATTTGTATGGTGATCGCACACAATTACAGCTCTATGAACAAAGATTTAAGAGAAACTACACAGAAACTATTTCATGAGAAACTGTAAACCATGCAGACGACACATTTCTTCCAAGCAGACGATCTTTTCTTGTTTGCCAAGTCAATGGTTCATGAGAAACTATTTCGAGCAAGGACAAATGAAAAATAATAATTTAAAAAAAACATTAAAAAAACGAAACAAACTAAAAATACCACGCCCCTCCCACCAAGAAAGTCCCAATGAAAACTGTGTTTGAGAAATAATTGTATTCCAGATGATATGAAAGATAATTTGTTGATACTTTGAAAAAAAAAATGAAGAGAACAACTTGAATGTGTCTCTAGTTTTTCTTTCAATACAATGTAATTTTGTATCCGTAAAGGAATGTTTAAACTATAGAATGCTTGTTATCATAGAATTATTACGATTCTATGGTCTTAAAATAAGTAACTGAAAAAGAGTTAAAAGCAACAAGCTTTGTAAAAATAAACAACAAAATTATTTCCAAAACATACTTAGTGAAAATGAAGAAGAAATAAACCCTTAGGTATTGCATGTTAAATCCCAGAATTGCAGACACAAGGCCTAATAATATAAGATCTGAATGAACTTTAGAGACAATCCAAATTAAATCCGATTGCTAAAGTATTGATATTTCTGTGGTGACATGTCTGTACCGTGGTGCTGTACCAACAATGTTTTTGGAAACACAGTAATATCATTCCAAGTTTGAATTCACCAAAAATCACAGTGAAAGTCTCTGTCCAAAAATCTTACTTTGATGAGCACTCTGTATTTCCAGTGAAACAGTAGGTCAATTACATAATTTGAAGAAATAAATTCCAGCCCAAATGAATGGATGGACACAACATTAATACAATTGATTTTACAGGATACTTAAGCACTAAAAAATAATATAGCATTATACATGACCTCAGGTCACAAGTAACATTTTATAATTTTAAAATTTAATCTGGAAGATTCTAAATATTTACATGATAAAATGTAAGTTATAATTAGAAGGTGTTTTACCAAAATTATAGTATGGAATAAGTCAGTTACGCCAGGGGAATCCCAATAACATAGACGAGGACCCAAATAAACATGTTAACTTTTGAAAATAATAATTCTAACATTAAACCCATACTCAAATATAATATTTTAGCTATATATTAGTTGTTTACAAAATAGAAGTATCAATAGTTCAGGTTAAGTAGAAAATAAACATGATTTTAAAAAAGGTTGAATTCAACATACATACATTTCATTCTCTTATAGGGAAATTAAAAACTAACAAACAATGCAATGCAATTAAATATATATAAAACAAGCCAAAGCTACTTTTTATTTTAAATTTTAAATTGTAACTAATTTGTAATTGTGATGAAATAGGCAATTTCTGAACATCTAAAAACCTTCTTGGTTACATATTCTGTGTTCCTTTACAGACTTTTTTCTTTTCTTCTTTATTGGTGGTAAACGAATAATGATTTGAGTTCAGTCCTACGCACTTAATGACAGCTCACCTTTGTAAACACTGGGTGTCTATTTTTAAATTAATTTTTGGGATATGAAACAGCTTGTCCATTGGTTGGTCATGAGTGTCAAAAATATGTTTGTTTTCTTTCATGTCACATTAAAAATTTTCTTTCTCAATATGAATGCAGAAAGAACCCGTACGAATCTTAGATTTTTTAAATTTGGTTTACGTAAAATGCATACAACAACAATTTAAATACTTTTACAATGAAGCCTGGTTTAGTTCATTTCATTTTCTTGAATTTAAAACCAACACCTAGCCATTATCATTAATTGTTGGCAAATGATAAACCTTTTTAGCATTTCAGCATATTTATTTTTACTGGTATTTTACTATTTCCTTTGCCAAGCTTTTCCATCAATGAACCAAATACACCATTAGATTTCAAAAAAAGTAAACTTCATAATGATTTGATGCTTTTTGTCTCATACTGGCATTGAGTTGTACATAATGTTTATCTCTTTATCCATTTTAAACTAAACTATATGTAAAGCTTCAAGTTGCTGTCCTGAAAAACGTACTTATTTGCTTTCATTTATTTTTTAATCATACTCAACACTTTTGGTATTGTTGAACTTGTACTCAGTAAATCAACTTTCTTACAAGCGAGATAAATTGTGTTCATCTAATAATAGTTTTCAAATTGGTCATAGAGATGTAATGTTATCTTCAAATATATTTCTAAAATAAAGTTTGTAACTGTCGTCTGATATTTTCTTGTACCCATCTAATTTGCTCAACAGTTCCTCATACAAAGTTATGTAATAGCATGTATGGACTCGAAGGCCAGTTATATATATATGTATTGTATATAGGTAAATAAGGAATTATTTGGATTTTTCCTACTCAGCACTGATTTACCGTTTTTGTTCCAAACTTATTTCTGGTATGCTTTAACTTCTATACACAGTGTCATGCTAATTATACCTCTAAATCCAATCTCAACCATAAGGAACTGTAAAAATATCACATTCAACAACTATTCAAGGTGCACTCTAGTATTGAGCAGTGTCTATTTTGATATTTTCCCTCCATTTATTTCTGAATTTTCCATTAAAAAAAAAACATTTTTTAATTTTCTTAACATTTCTGAATTTTCCATAAAAAATTTCATAACTTCTCAAAACACTCATGCTATTAAGCAACATTTTCACAAAATAGTAATTCAGATTTTTTTAAAAAAAAGTACATCAACATACCAGTTATCATTTTGTTAATTAATGAATCTTTCTTGTCTCACTGATTCCATTATAAACAGCTGTAAAGCATGACCAGAGAAGCTATAAACGAGTAAGCATAAGTAATTTGATTGAAATAACAGTTGCCATGTCCTGGATTTATATATATTTGCCTGCTAACTGATTGTGTTAGCTTATTTTATCTTAAATTTCTGAACTTTTGACATTATTCTGTCTTAAATTTCTGGACTTTTGACATGTATGACATGAATTTGCTAAATAAAAATGCCTTTCTTTGTTATCTATAGCTTTAACATTCTTCAGTATTCTTAATACAGTACTAGTTGCAAGACACTATTATATTATTTAGTCTGTCTGGCACAGTAATACTTTTAAAATCCCATAACAAAAGAAAAAGAATTTCAAATTGCTGCTACTAGTTTTTAATCTGTATACCAGAGCCTTCTTTGGGTATTATATGTTAATTACCATTACTTGTATGTTCGAATAATGCGTTTGGTGTATTGAAAAAAAACCTGATGAATTTTAGGGAAGAAACAGTTCTATGAGTGAATCATATTTATCTGTTTGGATACTAATTTAAAAACTTGTATTCCAATCATCTTTGTTGTGCTCTCATCTAGATAGGTACACAGTTCTCCAAGTAGAAGACATCATTACCAGGTGATGAATGTGAAAAATTAAGACCACTATAATGACACGAGATTACCATATTAACATGTTCCTACTTCATAAATTACTCAGACAGGCATATCTCCCAAGCTTTTGCTCCTCCTTTTCAATATTTCATTCACATTTTTAAAGATAAGAAATTCATGAAATTATTCTGAATTCATCTATTTTCACCAGACATGCATAAAACTAATTAACATATCTAAAAGTTTTAAACTGCTAAATTATTTACATCACCAAGGCAAAAATGTGCACAAGGTATATGCTGAAAAAATATTTATTTAAATGAAAACTTCAAAATTTTGCCCTTAGTTATTTTGGACTTTTGAAAGAAGGACAGTTATAAGATGAAATTAATATGCAACCACAAGAGAGAAAATGTTGACATACTTCTATGCTACTGTTGTATACTATAATATTTTTCTATGCATGGTATCAGATAAACAAAGTACTGTCTATAGCAGGCAGCTGATTAAAATGGCTGCTCCCATGTTCTCAAGAATATTAAATTAAATTAGTTACAGTTGGTGTCAGAAGTGGGATGCTTTGGATTGAATGAATTACCAATATACTGTATTTAAACAATAGGCAGGTTGTAAGGTATGGACTTTTTGACTAGTGAATTTTTAGCAACTGTGGGGTTCCCCCACAAGTACACAGTTATTTTTTTCTGCCTTGGTAACTTAAGATGCTTCTGATACTGGCTTGGGAACAGTGTTCTTGTAGGACTATACTATGCCAGTAGGAGGTTACTGTCTATGGAGCAGAAGTACTCAGTGATTCTAGAGAGCAGAAGTACTCAGTAATTGAGAAACAATATCTTCTTGGGAGAGCTTTTTTTCTTGAAACAGACCATCAATCATTGTTGAATTTAAACAAAGCTAAGGTTGGTAACGCTTTGTTGAATACTTTCCTAGGATCTCATTAAATTGATCTTTGGTTAACTCTGCGCTTACATTCACGTGATCTATCCCTTCTCGTTCACAAGGGATATTCCAGTGGATCATCTATCTGAAGTTCTCCCAATATCGCGTCATCTTTGATAACCAATGAACACACTACATTCAATACCACCTTTTCTCCTGCATCTCCGTGCCTTTCTACAGGTTGTATAGGCCAAACAATGTCCACAGCCACTCTTTGAAAGGTATGCTGATCAAGGGAATTTGGCCTAGGGTAACTTGTGTAACTCTCCGCTTAGACACAGTTTTCTGACATACATCACAAGACCGACAAAACCTATTAATGTCACTATTTACATCAGGTCAGTAGAATTCTGCCAGTACTCTCCAGGTAGTCTTTCCTTTACCTAGATGACCTGCCACACTAGATTCATGGGCTACACTCAATACACAAGACTGATATTTTTTAATTACTACTAAATGCAAATATTTCTTTCCTCACTTGTGTGGTAAACTGCCTAAGAATTAACCAATTTCTTTTAAAAATTTCCAACTATCCCATTCTTTAAAGCATTTAATCTAGTTAGATGAGATTTTCTCATTAATCAAACTCTTCTTGTGATTTTGGAGAATATGAAAACTATACATGTTCTATCCGAGTTTATATCATATGATTTATGATTATATCTTAAGACCAGTAAGATTACAGTTACATTACATATTGTATCATCATAATGAGACATTCAAGGAATAAAAGAGGCGAGAAATGATTAAACAATTTAATTGGATAGCATTTCTGAAAATAGAAATATTACTCCGCCAAGCCTATAAAAATAAATATGTTGTTGCTGCTGTTGTAAGGTTTAACGCCATTTTCAGCACATGATATGCTAGACATGGCGGCCAGTATTAATGGTGGAGGAAGAACCCGGGAAAACTCACGGAAAGAACCACCAACCCACGATAAGCTTCTGGCAAGCTTTCTCACATACCCACGTTGGCTGAATCCGAGACAAACCCATGCAGACAGAAGTGAGAGAGCAGTGATTCATAATGGAGAGTGCTTTAGACCACTGCCCCCCCCCCCCCAAAAAAAATATAACTGAATTCTTATTATATGACATCACACAGGAAAATATCTTGTTTTAGAAAAGAAAATATCACCCACAATGATGTATGTATGTATGCAGGTGTTTTTTTTGAAGAAATATGTACACACATTCCTCAATAAATGGCACATATTTTTATATTTGTATTGATTAAATTGATAGATAAAAATAGTTATGCATATCTGCGTTTCTGTTCTATTCTTCTTTTAGTATACGTTTGTTCTCTATTGATTCCAATAGAGGAATCTCATCTTCATGGAAGCCTTGTGAGATGTCTTGTGTGTCCTTGATCTTAACTGAGAAAATAAAAAGTACAATTAGAGACACTGTCAATAATCCATCGACTGGAAATGCAATGGTAGCACAGACTAATATCAAGTCATTGCAGGACTTCTTGTGGCTATGGAAATCTCTCTTTTCCGGAACAGAATGTTCAGTGGAAGCTTTAGTAGTTGGAAAGGTTGTAATAGATACAGAGTAGGAGAGATGTTTTATTGATAAATTTCTTGAAGAATCTGTTTCATTTGAAGGTGTTGGTTGGGTCACAACTGGGATTATATTTGCTGAATCCATTTGTGGGCTATTCCAACCTTTTAATACAAATATTAAACCTGAAAAGAAAAGAATAAAATTCCTTTGTATTAATACTTCAAAATGTGTAATTAAACCTTATAAAACGTTGGTTATGAAGTTTAGCATCATACAACCAATACCTTTTGCATTCATATATTGGTTAAGTCGAACTGCAACATATACGTTTATCTGATGTAGCACCATGCACCAGAAATCAGTACACCCCACCACAATCATATATAATGAAATATCAATATCTTAAGACTGGATTTGCTTCAACCCCGTAAAGTGAGAATTATACAATGTGAAAAATTATGTCACTTCTCATAAACCATTTCATTTTTTAACAAATAAACATTGAAAGTCAGAATAGCATTAACAAGAATAAAATAAATGGTGCATATGGTCATTATATAGTGTACATTTGCATTCAAAAAAACAATCTCTGATTCACGTACATTTCAAGGATAATTTGAATCATATTATTCCTTTTCAATATAACTTGGCTGACAACATCCCACTAGAAGTGCACAGACTATGCATACTGAAACAGTCCATGATGACGATTAATACCTGCCATTAAATTTAAATGTTGTTAAGGATATGTGATACATTTTAGAGTTGGTTGAAAAGAGATAATAAAGAAATTTCACTATAAATATCAATATTGTTTTCACAGAAATTTTTGTTACAGTAGGCACTGTTATAGTTGCCTCTACTTTCACGCAAACAATTGCACTTAACTTTCACATACTAACATGTTTAAAAACAATACTGTTGAGTTGTTAAATAGAATTAGTTGAAAAACCAGTCATAGACAGACACATCCTTCTAGGATTAATCGTGACATTCCATTATATTTTTTATTCAATTTAGTTTGTGTGCGCTTCTGTATCAAAAATGACATCACAAGATGAAATACAAATGATTATCTCGAGACTGCTGTCTTTTTTTGGACTACTCACCAAGCATAATCACTATAATATTCAGCAGAAAGATGAAGATAGTAATGCCCTTGGCATTATTGCGGTAACTGTCCACTGCAATGTAGATTGCCACAGCCACTAGGAAAAGCTGGGACAGGGCACTCATAATTAATAAAGAGGGCAGCACTGGCTGTACTTGGTTGTCATGGTAACAAATCTCACCTGGAAAATGGCAAAGTTAATGTCATGTACCGTTTTCGTATAGATTAATAAACATCATTTTGTTGAAACTGTCATACAATTGTGAAGCAGCTATTAAATATAGGCCGATTTCCCCCTGCCCCTTTATTAAAGATACATTTATTTCTATGGAAGCAGGTCTCATACATTCTTTGAATGTCTTTTGACAGTTTGGGAAAAATAGGGTAGCATTTTCAAGGCCTTGAAAGTTTGGGAAAATTGGGGCATATTATCCTAAGGTCTTTAAAAGTCTTTTAAAAATGAAATAAACCCAAACATTTTAATTTCTTTCCAGAATCATAAACAAAATTGTGCAAGGCTGTTAGATGCTGATGTAGTAGAGTTTTCCTGGTGTCTTTCTTTTGATGATCTGTTCAGTTTAATTTCATCATTGAACAAAATTGTAGTATTTTGCATTCATTGTTTTCTCATATAACATAACTTGTATACAAAATGTTAGCAAAAATAGGTCTTGAAAACTATGTTTGTGGTCTTCGAAAGTTTGGGCAAAGTCTTTGAATTTATCATTCAGAATTCTATATAAACCCTGAGAAGAGGCAAGTCCGGCCCAAGGATGTTCATATTATTCAGTGCTAGCGATTTAAAAATTACACTGAATGTCACCTTGGCACCATTTTCATTAGGGACCAAGTAGACATCATTAGAAATCCTTTGGTGAAAACCTTGTTATATCTATTGAGGGAAGTAGTGACAACAGTATTTTGTTAAGCCATTCATTATGGCAGCCATATTGGATGTATGACTGGTACCATTTTCATTCAGGACCAGGCATTATCAAAAGGCTATTGGTGACAACCCCATGTTGATGTAGTAACGATAACCCCATGTTGATGTAGTAACGATAACCCCATGTTGAGTCAGTAATGATAACCCCATGTTGATGTAGTAATGATAACCCCATGTTGATGTAATAAC
Organism: Unio delphinus; assembly: GCA_029339505.1. Lineage (NCBI taxonomy): Eukaryota > Metazoa > Mollusca > Bivalvia > Unionida > Unionidae > Unio > Unio delphinus. The sequence goes on from JAQISU010000277.1 coordinate 5,485,965, forward strand.
GATAACCCCATGTTGATGTAGTAATGATAACCCCATGTTGATGTAGTAATGATAACCCCATGTTGATGTACTAACGATAACCCCATGTTGATGTAGTAACGATAACCCCATGTTGATGTAGTAACCATAACCCAATGTTGATGTAGTAACAATAACCCCATGTTGATGTAGTAATGATAACCCCATGTTGATGTAGTAATGATAACCCCATGTTGAGGCAGTAACGATAACCCCATGTTGATGTAGTAATGATAACCCCATGTTGATGTAGTAATGATAACCCCATGTTGAGGCAGTAATGATAACCCCATGTTGATGTAGTAACGATAACCCCATGTTGTTGTAGTAATGATAACCCCATGTTGATGTAGTAATGATAACCCCATGTTGAGGCAGTAATGATAACCCCATGTTAATGTAGTAACCATAACCCCATGTTGTTGTAGTAACGATAGCTCCATGTTGATGTAGTAACGATAACCCCATGTTGATGTAGTAACGATAACCCCATGTTGATGTAGTAATGATAACCCCATGTTGATGTAGTAACAGACCAATATTGTTATGACTTTAAGTCTTAAAACAGAAAGTGAAACCAGCAATTTATTAAAGTCAGCCAGCAAATTATTTCAGTTCAATACAAAGTGAAAATTGGGGGGGGGGGAGAGCCCTCGAGTGGCCAAGTGGTCTAAAGCGCTCTTAGTTACGGATTACTGCCATCTCACCTCTGTTTGCGTTGGTTTGAGTCTCAGATTCGGCCAATGTGGGTATTTGAGAAAGCTTGCCAGTACCTTCTTGTGGGTCAGTGGTTCTTTCTGGGGGTTTCCCCAAGTTCTTCCTCCACCATTAATACTGGACGCCATGTACAGCTTATTCTGTGTTGAAAATTTGCTTTAAACCCAATAACAACACCAACAACAAACTTTGTGAAAATTCATATGACACTTACAGCATTGTGAATTCCAAACTATCCTAAATATTCTATCACAAATCCAACAATATAGAATGTTCCAAATGAACTACAATAGTTTTTACAATAGTTTTGAATGTCCTTATATAACTCAATGATGCAAACCAGAATGTCTTTGAACAAGTTCACAAAAATCCAAAAAGCACTTTAGTAATTTAGTTAAATATTTTAAATAAATAAATCCTCTGGAATCATACCTTCTCTGAAATATCAAAATGGCTAAGTGTATAGGTTCTATGAGATTTTAATAGTGTTCACAGTACCAATGATACAAAGTGTAAAGGTTCTATGAGATTTTAATAGTGTTCACAGTACCAATGATACAAAGTGTAAAGGTTCTATGAGATTTTAATAGTGTTCACAGTACCAATGATACAAAGTTGCAATAGCCTGTCTTTTATAAGGAGGAATACTTATAACTATAACATATTTAATGCATTTGGTTTTTAATTTCTTTCTTCATGTTTTATAAAATATATTCATATAGGTTTAAAACATATTTAATATAAAAATCTGCAAAGGCTGCTCTACTCTCCTCAACCATTCTTTTATCATTGTATGGGTTAGTAAGGCAGCTGGCTTATAAACCAATAAAGAATGATAAGGATGGGCACCTGTATAAATGCCTTTATACTCTTGTTCTCTCTCTTTCTCTCTCTCTCTTTGTGACTATATTTTCCCACCATGTTCATTTTTTTAATGGATTTTCACTGGTATCTTTCTGCTTTTATGTAGAGAGACACACAGATATATAAAGCAGAAAGATACCAGTGAAAATCCATTAAAAAAATGAACATTGTGGGAAAATATAGTCACACAAAGCAAAGATAAAGTTAGAAATGGAGAAATGATACAGATAAATATGGTTACTATTATGACCAAATAACTGCACAATAGCAAAATAACGAAAACGTTTCAAGGCTACGACTTCCTTGCCTTTTCTGATTTGTATGGAATGTGTAAACAATAAAATTAAAGATGTATTGTATCACACAATACATCAGTATAATGTGGATATACAAATAATCTTCCAATCAATTGTATAAATTTGCTTGGTTTGGTTGCTATTTAGCAGTATTTTTGACACATTATGGGCTACATCATGCTGATGAGATGGGAACTTACTGCATTCCCCAAGGACAGAGACAGCTAACATAGGCAGGTATCAAACATGCAACCCATGGAGTCAGGTATCAAACATGCAACCCATGGAGTCCAATGCTCGATCAATTAGGATTAAGTGGCTCCCTAACTTTGCGATAGCAAACAAATTTATGCAAAATCAAAACTCACCGATGAAAAATTTGCAGACTATTGAGACCCACATGAAGCATATGGCGGAGCTATTGATAATCCAGTCAACTGAAAATAAAAACGTGAAGAAGAAAAAAATGCATAACACAAATTTATGAATTTTCTTTGGCTCATGAAGTCAACTCATTCATGTGGGATATAAGTCGAGATGCATATTCATTTCTACATTTGAAAAACTTTGCAAAAATCAAAGATTACCACATAAACATTCCAAAGGTTTTAATATAAACTTTCCATAAAACCAAAGTCTATTTATGCCAGTATTTTTAAATTCTCTGCTATTTTGTCACTTTTAAAGGATAATGACCGAGTATGGTAACCTTTTAAGTTTGTGGTTTAATTCCTACAGCATTTTGAAGAACTTTCTATGGATCTGTTTGACATTCTATGCATTAAAAAAAATTCCATATCTCACAGCCATCTGCAAGTATCAGCAAAACCAGGTAAATCTAACTTTTGCTCAGTTTTCATACTTACATTATCCAATAAATTGTAAAGTGTATGAATTGCCTTTGCAGCATGTTTAACCAAATTTTTGCATGACATTCAATTTTCTATTTGAGTAAGACCTATGCCTATACACTCAATGATAAAAGTTTATCACCATAAACAAGTACACATTTGAACATTGATGTCCACATAAAATTATATTTTTTTTTCATCATCAGCAATTATCTGAATGCTTTATTTTCACAATAATTCTTTAACTTATTAAGCAAGCATTAAAAACCTTACGATAACTTTGAAATCAATAGTCACTGGTAAAAAAAGCAATGTGATGCATTCAGTGGCATCAGTATTTTCATTGTTTACAAATGTAGCTGTGTCATTGAAAAAAAACATTTTTTAAAAACTTGAATGTGATTCACCCCGCTTTAAACCAATGTGGATGTCAAACATCGGCATATGAATTAAAATAACAAACACAACATTTGACTTTTTCAAAGATTTTTCAAAGCATCTGGATGAATTTGATATTTATATCGTAAGTAATTTACAGCAAATATCATTATGACCTACAACTGCTCTCTGAAAGTCTAAAAAAGCTTTATAGATCATATGCTTTCAGAATCATATTAATAAATGAACAACAAACAAATTTACAATCACTAGTTGTTTTTATTAGACTGAAAACAAAACTGAAACCTATCATTACGCTCAACTCACATTTTCAGCCTCTCATTCATAATAATGGAAAGAAGTCCAGCAAAAATGCCACATATCTTTCAACATTATTAGGATCACCCTTTATTTACCAATCAGCATATTTCATATTAAAAAAAACAGTCTGTGTCTGCACAACTGAAACATCCATTGAAATGTTGAGTCTCTAAAGCCCATTTCTGCTAGCAATGATTGGAAAAGTATACTATATCCATAAAAGCTGTTTTCCTGGAATGATGGTAAAAAAAAACGGTATGTTAGTGCTGATGTAGCTTGTTACTGTTAGTATGCACTTTTGACAGTTGTAGTTGTTGTAGGGTTTAACGCCATTTTTCAGCACAAGATGGGCTTTACATGGCAGCCAGTATTATCGGTGGAAGAAGAACCCGGGGAAAACCCCGGAATGAACCACCGACCCACGAGTAGCTACCAGTAAGCTTTCTCACCTACCCACATTAGCCGAGCCTGAGACTCGGACCCACAGACAGAGGTGAGAAGGCAATGATTCATAACGGTGAGCACTTTAGACCACTCAGCCACTCAAGGCCTCCACTTCGGAAGAGAGGGAATTGTATATGGTAAAGTTGTTTGCACTGGCATCATGCATAGTAGAGAGAATGTTGGCAAATCTCTATGCTACATTCATGTGCTATGATCAAACTTTCTTATATGTTGTCATACAATATCTACAGCAGACTGCTCATAAAATGGCTGCTCCCAATTGCTAAAAACCTAAACATAAACCAGTCTATGGTACACCAAGTTTAGCAGTTATTAAAATAGGGAAAATAAATTTTGCCAGAAGATATATAAATGGTAAAATTGGCACCCTGACAAAAGAGCGCATGACAAAAAAGCGCCGACAAATTAGCGCAACACAAAAGAGCTCAATACCAAAAGAGCACCGACGAAAGAGCGCAAGACAAAATAACGCACATAATTTTAGTAATTGAAAGTCTTAAATGCTTAAAATGAAGTGTATTCCAATTTAAATTAAAAATCACTTCAGCATAAATTAGGTAAATGTTTAACTAAATTATAATCATTACTTAAAATGACTTATAATGAATTAATAGCACTATCTTCCCCTTCTGTGACTCGATTGTTTTCTTGTAAATTTTTGTACAACTATCATACTGTAATTTTATAAATGTTGTTGAACTGCAGAACATGGTGAACTTAAATAGTTTTTGTAACTATTTATGCACGTATAACATTCTTTGATCGCTAGTCTGTTTGTACCAACGTATAAAGATCAAAGCTTCCATCATTTGAAAACTTCTCTATATACACCACTCCCTCGATAACTCACGCACATCGGGGTTCAAAAACATTGACCACACTATAAGTGAGGCGCGAGTTATCGAGGGACCTATAATAACAAAAGGATCGATACAAAAGGCAAAAGGGTGGGTGGGTGGCATATTTTTTAGTTTTTAATACTCACTTTATAATTATGCTGTGATTAACTGTGAATTAATATTTCTTCATAATGGTGTAGTTTATTTTTTCCTCATAAAGTAACATTAATTTCAGGATAAATTACCGTATATTGCGGAGTTATTCAAAAACATTATTCCACGTGGTTTCTGTTCGATCACAAGAGTCTGATGTTTTATCAATAAAGTACGGCGAAATCTCTGACAACATGAATTCCCCTTATCAGTAATATATATTAAAAAAATATTACTGATATGGAGAATTCATGTTGTAAGAGATTTGGCCATATTTTATTGATAAAACGTCAGACTCTTGTGGTTCGATTAACACGTGTACCACTGATTCACACATTGTGTATTACGTCACTAATTTTTGTGCTGAATTGGATACATTCATGGTTTATTCTTTGATCCAAATTAGACATATTTGTTTAATACAAAAGATCTCTTTTCAAGAAACAATGTCCATAGATCGATTCAATTACAGTGTATATATTTGATTGCGGTAGAAATAAAATGAAAAATTTGAAACAATGTAAATTAGAACACGATAGTACAATTGCCGGTTGTGATACGCTGGACAAATGACTAGACGTTTTGAAAAAATCAGTTAATTTTGTGTTACTCCCTGATTTCGCTGCCGTCAAGCAAAATCGTCACTTGCTTGATTCCATGCACAAGACATAAGTGATAAAACAACACAAGTCTCTTATAATGGATTATTTTAGTGCAACAAACACTTCGCCAAGTTTGTTGATCAAAACAAAGCAGGTAGGTAATTAGGTTCTCACGGAAGTACTCATGGGTTTTGATGTGATGGTTGATTGACTCTTTTCATGTTTTCATAGAAAAGAATATGTTGCAATTATAATGTTTACATTGAAACGGAAATAAAGGATTATAATGTGGTTTTCACACAGCAAGATATTTAATTGCTGTTTATTTCATTATATGTTGCCACCTGTTAGCATTTACTGGACAGTTTCATTGATTGCTGTTTCACCAGACTGTCTTTTTTTAAGACGTATTGATGATGGTGTATCAACAACAACAAAAAAACAAATATGTGATATCTTATTTAAAATTTGCAAAGTTCACAATATGGAATCGATCTTTGTGGGCATTAATCACCTTTTTTATGATAAAACGAGAAATGTATTAAGGTTTAATTTACTAATTCTTGTTGTAATATTTTCACGTTCAGCATATTTTGAAAGATTTTAAAAATATATTTTATCTTTGGGGGAAAATTGAGATCCACGCCAGACACCGTGTTATAAGAGGGTTCACGAGTTATTTGATCTCTTATACTTGATAGAATATTTGCAAACATATTTCTTTTGCTCAATAATGTTTGAAAACTTCTATACTCTACTTGTTAGTATAATTTAATTGGCGCACTTTTGTCGACGCTCTTTTGTGTTGCGCTCATTTGTCGGAGCTCTTTTGTCAGTGCGCTTTTGTCAGGTCAACAGTAAAATTATTGTTTCAGATTTCTTTCCCAATATACCTTTGAAGTTCAGGAAGTGAAACTAATTAAATGGAGACACCAGTTCTTTACACAGGTGCACATTTGAAGTAAGGACAAGCTGTAAAGTCCACAACCCAGATTACACCATTCAATTGCACACCAAAGAAAAGGTAAAACTGTTTTAAGAAACATCTTGCAATATTTCTTTTCATTAAGTTGTAATAAAGTTAAGGAAATACAACATAAAAAAGCAGATTCATTTTCTTTCACATACTAGTGTTAGACAAAATAGAAAACATTTTTTGTTTTGACCTCTGTGGACCCAATTTAGTGGTGGTGGTGGTGGTGGGGGACTGAACATGTCTGTATCTTTGCTGCTAATTAATATACTGTTCTATGGAAGAAGTATATATGAGAATTATTCAAACATAAGTTTTTTATGCTTGCAACTTAAGTATTTTTAGCTATACAACCAAAATTAAATCACACAATAATATAACATCTATCTGGTCTGTATGCTATTGTTCTAAAGCTATTACTTACTTCTCAGAAAGGGATTGGAATAAGGGTGAAATTTTGCATTGGCAACCGATACAATGGTAAGAATGTTAGCATACCTCTGTGCTGCTTTCATGTTCTGTGACTGACATGTCTTTACATGTATTCATTGTGAACTAAAGCAGACAGCTGATAAAATAGTTGTTTCTATGTTGGTGAAAAATGAACCCAAACTATTCCAAAGTACACTAACTTAGCAGTAATTACAATGAAGGAAATTAAATTTGTCCATTCACACAATACCATCTTCTGAAAGTGCAATCAATGAATCATAAGTATATCAAATTAAAAACTATTAACAGCCTGTTTTATTAAATTTTTTATTTACCTTTAATGTCCAGATGTAAAAATGACCAAGCAGAGTTAATGGTCTTCTGGTAAGTGTACATCTAAATCAACGCCAAGATAAATACTCTATAATCCAGATTACATCCATGAATCCTACACCAAAATAATGGGAAATAAAACTTATTTTAACAATACATAGAATATACAAGGTCTATTTTAATAAACCAGATTACCAATGAGAAAAACCTGGGAAATTCTCTCCTTTAAAAATCAAAATTGATGCAAAATAGGAAACTGTAGAGTGAAACCTGATCAGTAAATGATGTCAACAATTCCTAGCATTTTACTAGGTAAATGATGTCAATGATTCCTAGCATTTTACTTGGTAAATGAAATGACAATAACTTTCATGTGAGTAATAAAGTTTCTGTATTTGCTGTTACCAAATTTTTTAAAATGTTTGGAAAATGTTAAAGCTATGAGCACATATATTTTTTCAGTGACATCCAACTAGGTGTTGGAAATTTGAACATTCTCGGTGTGTTTGTGACTACATGATACCTCACACCTTGCTAGCAACAGTATTTGTGTGGGGTCCATCAATACTGGAATATGTTACAGTTTGACCCGATGGTGATATACTAGTTTTGAGTCAAATCTACTTCAGTTCTCTCGTCACCTTTCCACCCTCCCTTTAGGCTGTGTGGATTGGGAAATCATGACTACCTTTTTGCTCTCTGCAACAGCAGCAGCCTCTAAAGACGGCCATACAAACTCATGGAACACTGGAAGAAAAAAGGAAAAAAATGCTGAAAAGCACAATTCTTGGGTGACTAAGTATAATCAATATCATCATAACAATAATAAATAATAATGACATTATTTAAAGATGGTAACACAAATAGCTAAGAGTTAATCTACCTAGAGGCCCTCATGAAAAGGAATTCATTTATTTTAGCTGCATCTCTGAAACCACTGGATATATTGGTTTTGGAAGAAGGAAATAGAGTGGGCATTTCTAATTTCAACTAGAATACTATTCCAGAGCATTTGAAACTTTTTTTTATTAATTCCTTATTTGGTTTGGGAATTTTATACTGTTTAGTAGACATGGATCACAGGTGGGAAGTATTTATTGCCATGTAGACAATACTGGTTTAGTGATTGTAAATATTCAAGAGCACTATTATTGGATATCCTGTACATTAATTTGGCTGTTCTCAAACAGATTCAGTCCTTAATAGGTAATATTTTAAACTTGCCAGCTAAATTTTCCATGCTTTCTTTCTGGATTGATATTTGCCCAAATGCTTTTTTTGAAGATGTACCAGCTTTGATATGCTTTATCATTTGAATTGCATGTACTCCATACTGTATTACAGTAGTCTAATTTAAATAGGTTTGTATATAACTGTTATAAAATAGTTTTCTGTGCCTTTCAGGGAGAAAATGTCTTATCCTACTGAGAAGCCATAAACTTGAATTGACTTTTCTTTTACTGATATGTTTGGTATGTTCAGACTATGATAGGTTATTATCTACTAAACCACCAAGTACTCTATCATGACAGACCATTTGCCAATTTGTATAAAGTTATCAATGGTCTCTTTTGTAAGTGCAAAAAAAATTGTTTTTTAACCTGACAAAACATTAATAGTACATATCATAAAGTTCATTTTTTAAAAACAAAACATCTTGCCATTCAAGCTGTAATCAACATCACATTATTCACATACTGTATACCATTGGAAACATGGAAGTCATAAGTTTTCTTTTCACATCAAAACGAGAATATGTTAAAAATAAAATATGATTTATTTAAGGCAGCTTATTTCAAATCCAAAAACACACTTTTCATATAGGAACTGAAGCTAATACTATGCTGCTGGTTTTTTTAAGAATAATAAAATTCAAGATAATGAAAGAACAATAAAAGAGAAAATGAAAAGAAAAGAATGAAGCTTTCAATAATTATAGAAGCATATATAAATATAGATATGGCATAAATCCCACATGTATGAATATAGACAATTTTACATATTTATAGGGGGCCCCGAGTGGCCGAGTGGTCTAAAGCGCTGTCCGTTACGGACCACTGCCATCTCACCTCTGTCTGCGTGTGTTCGAGTCTAAGATTCGGCAAATGTAGTTATGTGAGAAAGCTTGCCAGTAGCTTCTCGTGGGTCGGTGGTTCTTTCCAGGGTTTGTCCGGTTTCTTCCTCCACCATTAATACTGGCCGCCATGTATAGCCTATATTGTGCTGAAAAATGGCGTTAAACCATAAAAAAACAAAACAAAACATATTTATATGTACAGGATTTTATCAATTTCTCCCTGTAGAATACAGGTTACCAAACATATAACCATACTTCTTACAGGCAGAAGCTATAAAAAAGCCAAAATTAAAAGGATTCCACAATATGTCTACATCCATACATATAAATCACATGAATAGCATGTCTACATCCATATATATGAAATCACATGAATAGCATGTCTACATCCATATATATAAATCACATGAATAACATGTCTGCATCTATATATATGAAATCACATGAATAGCATGTCTACATCCATACATATGAAATCACATGAATAGCATGTCTACATCCATACATATGAAATCACATGAATAGCATGTCTACATCCATACATATGAAATCACATGAATAGCATGTCTGCATCCATACATATGAAATCACATGAATAGCATGTCTACATCCATACATATGAAATCACATGAATAGCATGTCTGCATCTATATATATGAAATCACATGAATAGCATGTCTGCATCCATATATATGAAATCACATGAATAGCATGTCTACATCCATACATATGAAATCACATGAATAGCATGTCTACATCCATACATATGAAATCACATGAATAGCATGTCTACATCCATACATATGAAATCACATGAATAGCATGTCTGCATCCATACATATGAAATCACATGAATAGCATGTCTACATCCATACATATGAAATCACATGAATAGCATGTCTGCATCCATACATATGAAATCACATGAATAGCATGTCTACATCCATACATATGAAATCACATGAATAGCATGTCTGCATCCATATATATGAAATCACATGAATAGCATGTCTACATCCATACATATGAAATCACATGAATAGCATGTCTACATCCATACATATAAATCACATGAATAGCATGTCTACATCCATATATATGAAATCACATGAATAGCATGTTTGCATCTATACATGAAATAACGTGAATGGATGCCTGCATTCATACATATGAAATCACATGAATAGCATGTCTGCATCCATATATATGAAATCACATGAATAGCATGTCTACATCCATACATATGAAATCACATGAATAGCATGTCTGCATCTATACATATGAAATCACATGAATAGCATGTCTACATCTATATATATGAAATCACATGAATAGCATGTCTGCATCCATATATATGAAATCACATGAATAGCATGTCTACATCCATACATATGAAATCACATGAATAGCATGTCTGCATCCATATATATGAAATCACATGAATAGCATGTCTGCATCCATATATATGAAATCACATGAATAGCATGTCTACATCCATACATATGAAATCACATGAATAGCATGTCTGCATCCATACATGAAATAACGTGAATAGCATGTCTGCATCCATACATATGAAATCACATGAATAGCATGTCTACATCCATACATGAAATAACGTGAATAGCATGTTTGCATCCATACATATGAAATCACATGAATAGCGTGTCTACATCCATACATATGAAATCACATGAATAGCATGTCTACATCCATACATATGAAATCACATGAATAGCATGTCTACATCTATATATATGAAATCACATGAATAGCATGTCTGCATCCATACATATGAAATCACATGAATAGCATGTCTACATCCATACATATGAAATCACATGAATAGCATGTCTGCATCCATATATATGAAATCACATGAATAGCATGTGTGCATCCATATATATGAAATCACATGAATAGCATGTCTGCATCCATATATATGAAATCACATGAATAGCATGTTTGCATCTATACATATGAAATCACATGAATAGCATGTTTGCATCCATACATATGAAATCACATGAATAGCATGTCTGCATCCATATATATGAAATCACATGAATAGCATGTCTACATCCATACATATGAAATCACATGAATAGCATGTCTGCATCCATACATGAAATAACGTGAATAGCATGTCTGCATCCATACATATGAAATCACATGAATAGCATGTCTGCATCCATATATATGAAATCACATGAATAGCATGTCTGCATCCATATATATGAAATCACATGAATAGCATGTTTGCATCTATACATATGAAATCACATGAATAGCATGTTTGCATCTATACATATGAAATCACATGAATAGCATGTCTACATCTATATATATGAAATCACATGAATAGCATGTCTGCATCCATACATATGAAATCACATGAATAACATGTCTGCATCCATATATATGAAATCACATGAATAGCATGTCTGCATCCATATATATGAAATCACATGAATAGCATGTCTGCATCCATATATATGAAATCACATGAATAGCATGTCTACATCCATATATATGAAATCACATGAATAACATGTCTGCATCCATACATATGAAATCACATGAAAAGCATGTCTGCATCCATATATATGAAATCACATGAATAGCATGTCTGCATCCATATATATGAAATCACATGAATAGCATGTCTACATCCATACATATGAAATCACATGAATAGCATGTCTACATCCATACATATAAATCACATGAATAGCGTGTCTACATCCATACATATAAATCACATGAATAGCATGTCTACATCCATACATATAAATCACATGAATAGCGTGTCTACATCCATACATATAAATCACATGAATAGCATGTCTACATCCATATATATGAAATCACATGAATAGCATGTCTGCATCCATACATATGAAATCACATGAATGGATGTCTGCATCCATACATATGAAATCACATGAATAGCATGTCTACATCCATACATATGAAATCACATGAATAGCATGTCTACATCCATATATATGAAATCACATGAATAGCATGTTTGCATCCATATATATGAAATCACATGAATAGCATGTCTACATCCATACATATAAATCACATGAATAGCGTGTCTACATCCATACATATAAATCACATGAATAGCATGTCTGCATCTATACATATAAATCACATGAATAGCGTGTCTACATCCATATATATGAAATCACATGAATAGCATGTCTACATCCATACATATAAATCACATGAATAGCGTGTCTACATCCATATATATGAAATCACATGAATAGCATGTCTGCATCCATACATATGAAATCACATGAATAGCATGTCTACATCCATACATATAAATCACATGAATAGCATGTCTGCATCTATACATATGAAATCACATGAATAGCATGTCTACATCCATACATGAAATCACGTGAAAAGCATGTCTGCATCCATACATATGAAGTCACATGAATAGCATGTCTGCATCCATACATATAAATCACATGAATAGCGTGTCTACATCCATACATATAAATCACATGAATAGCATGTCTACATCCATATATATGAAATCACATGAATAGCATGTCTGCATCCATACATATGAAATCACATGAATAGCATGTCTACATCCATACATATAAATCACATGAATAGCGTGTCTACATCCATACATATAAATCACATGAATAGCATGTCTACATCCATATATATGAAATCACATGAATAGCATGTCTGCATCCATACATATGAAATCACATGAATAGCATGTCTGCATCCATACATATGAAATCACATGAATAGCATGTCTACATCCATACATATGAAATCCCATGAATAGCATGTCTACATCCATACATAGAAATCACATGAATAGCATGTCTACATCCATACATATGAAATCCCATGAATAGCATGTCTACATCCATACATAGAAATCACATGAATAGCATGTCTCATCCATACATACAAAATTATGTGAATAGCATGTTTGCATCCATATGAAATCACATGAATAGCATGTCTGCATCCATACATATGAAGTCACATGAATAGCATGTCTACATCCATACATATGAAATCACATGAATGGATGTCTGCATCCATACATATGAAATCACATGAATAGCATGTCTACATCCATACATGAAATCACGTGAATGGATGCCTGCATCCATACATATGAAATCACATGAATAGCATGTCTACATCCATACATGAAATCACGTGAATAGCATGTCTGCATCCATACATATGAAGTCACATGAATAGCATGTCTGCATCCATACATATGAAATCACATGAATAGCATGTCTGCATCCATACATATAAATCCCATGAATAGCATGTCTACATCCATATATATGAAATCACATGAATAGCATGTCTACATCCATACATATGAAATCACATGAATAGCATGTCTGCATCCATACATATAAATCCCATGAATAGCATGTCTACATCCATACATACAAAATTATGTGAATAGCATGTTTGCATCCATATGAAATCACATGAATAGCATGTCTGCATCCATACATATGAAGTCACATGAATAGCATGTCTACATCCATACATATGAAATCACATGAATGGATGTCTGCATCCATACATATGAAATCACATGAATAGCATGTCTACATCCATACATGAAATCACGTGAATGGATGCCTGCATCCATACATATGAAATCACATGAATAGCATGTCTACATCCATACATATGAAATCATGTGAATAGCATGTCTACATCCATACATATAAATCCCATGAATAGCATGTCTGCATCCATACATATGAAGTCACATGAATAGCATGTCTGCATCCATACATATGAAATCACATGAATGGATGTCTGCATCCATACATATGAAATCACATGAATAGCATGTCTGCATCCATACATGAAATCACGTGAATGGATGCCTGCATCCATACATATGAAATCACGTGAATAGCATGTCTACATCCATACATATGAAATCATGTGAATAGCATGTCTACATCCATACATATAAATCCCATGAATAGCATGTCTGCATCCATACATATGAAGTCACATGAATGGATGTCTGCATCCATACATATGAAATCACATGAATGGATGTCTGCAGCCATACATACGAAATCACATGAATAACATGTCTACATCCATACATACAAAATTATGTGAATAGCATGTCTACATCCATACATATAAATCACATGAATAGCGTGTCTACATCCATACATATGAAATCACATGAATAGCATGTCTACATCCATACATTTAAATCACGTGAATAGCATGTCTACAACCATACATATGAAATCACATGAATAGCATGTCTGCATCCATACATACGAAATCACATGAATAGCATGTTTGCATCCATACATACGAAATCACATGAATAGCATGTCTGCATCCATACATACGAAATCACATGAATAGCATGTCTGCATCCATACATATGAAATCACATGAATAGCATGTCTGCATCCATACATATGAAATCACATGAATAGCATGTCTGCATCCATACATGAAATAACGTGAATGGATGCCTGCATTCATACATATGAAATCACGTGAATAGCATGTCTACATCCATACATATAAATCCCATGAATAGCATGTCTACATCTATACATATGAAGTCACATGAATAGCATGTCTGCATCCATACATATGAAATCACATGAATGGATGTCTGCATCCATACATACAAAATCACATGAATATCATGTCCACATCCATACATATAAATCCCATGAATAGCATGTCTACATCTATACATATGAAGTCACATGAATAGCATGTCTACATCTATACATATGAAGTCACATGAATAGCATGTCTACATCCATGCATAGAAATCCCATGAATAGCATGTCTACATCCATACATATAAATCCCATGAATAGCATGTCTCATCTATACATATGAAATCACATGAATGGATGTCTGCATCCATACATACGAAATCCCATGAATAGCATGTCTACATCCATACATATAAAATCACATGAATGGATGTCTGCATCCATACATACGAAATCACATGAATAACATGTCTACATCCATACATACGAAATCACATGAATAACATGTCTACATCCATGCATAGAAATCCCATGAATAGCATGTCTACATCCATACATATAAATCACATGAATAGCATGTCTACATCCATACATATAAATCCCATGAATAGCATGTCTACATCCATACATATAAATCCCATGAATAGCATGTCTACATCTATACATATAAATCCCATGAATAGCATGTCTACATCTATACATACGAAATCCCATGAATAGCATGTCTACATCCATACATATAAATCACATGAATAGCATGTCTACATCCATACATATAAATCCCATGAATAACATGTCTACATCCATACATATAAATCCCATGAATAGCATGTCTACATCTATACATATAAATCCCATGAATAGCATGTCTACATCTATACATATAAATCCCATTAATAGCATGTCTACATCCATACATATAAATCCCATGAATAGCATGTATACATCTATACATATAAATCCCATGAATAGCATGTCTACATCTATACATACAAAATTATGTGAATAGCATGTATACATCCATACATATAAATCCCATGAATAGCATGTCTACATCCATACATATAAATCCCATGAATAGCATGTATACATCCATACATATAAATCCCATGAATAGCATGTATACATCTATACATATAAATCCCATGAATAGCATGTATACATCCATACATATAAATCCCATGAATAGCATGTATACATCCATACATATAAATCCCATGAATAGCATGTATACATCCATACATATAAATCCCATGAATAGCATGTATACATCTATACATATAAATCCCATGAATAGCATGTATACATCCATACATATAAATCCCATGAATAGCATGTATACATCCATACATATAAATCACATGAATAGCATGTCTACATCTATACATATAAATCCCATGAATAGCATGTCTACATCCATACATAGAAATCCCATGAATAGCATGTCTACATCCATACATATAAATCCCATGAATAGCATGTCTACATCCATACATATAAATCCCATGAATAGCATGTCTACATCTATACATATAAATCCCATGAATAGCATGTATACATCCATACATATAAATCCCATGAATAGCATGTCTACATCTATACATATAAATCCCATGAATAGCATGTATACATCCATACATATAAATCCCATGAATAGCATGTCTACATCTATACATATAAATCCCATGAATAGCATGTCTACATCCATACATATAAATCCCATGAATAGCATGTCTACATCCATACATAGAAATCCCATGAATAGCATGTCTACATCCATACATATAAATCCCATGAATAGCATGTCTACATCCATACATATAAATCCCATGAATAGCATGTCTACATCTATACATATAAATCACATGAATAGCATGTTTGCATCCATACATATAAATCCCATGAATAGCATGTCTACATCCATACATAGAAATCCCATGAATAGCATGTCTACATCCATACATATGAAATCACATGAATAGCATGTCTACATCCATACATATAAATCCCATGAATAGCATGTCTACATCTATACATATAAATCCCATGAATAGCATGTATACATCCATACATATAAATCCCATGAATAGCATGTCTACATCTATACATATAAATCCCATGAATAGCATGTCTACATCCATACATATAAATCCCATGAATAGCATGTCTACATCCATACATATAAATCCCATGAATAGCATGTCTACATCCATACATATAAATCCCATGAATAGCATGTCTACATCCATACATATAAATCCCATGAATAGCATGTCTACATCCATACATATAAATCCCATGAATAGCATGTCTACATCTATACATATGAAATCACATGAATAGCATGTATACATCTATACATATAAATCCCATGAATAGCATGTCTACATCTATACATATGAAGTCACATGAACAGCATGTCTGCATCCATACATATGAAATCACATGAATGGATGTCTGCATCCATACATACAAAATCACATGAATAACATGTCTACATCCATACATATAAATCCCATGAATAGCATGTCTACATCTATACATACGAAATCACATGAATAGCATGTCTACATCCATACATAGAAATCCCATGAATAGCATGTCTACATCTATACATATAAATCCCATGAATAGCATGTCTACATCTATACATATAAATCCCATGAATAGCATGTCTACATCCATACATATAAATCCCATGAATAGCATGTCTACATCCATACATATAAATCCCATGAATAGCATGTCTACATCTATACATATAAATCCCATGAATAGCATGTCTACATCTATACATACGAAATCATATGAATAGCATGTCTACATCTATACATACGAAATCACATGAATAGCATGTCTACATCTATACATATAAATCCCATGAATAGCATGTCTACATCTATACATACGAAATCACATGAATAGCATGTCTACATCTATACATATGAAATCACATGAATAGCATGTCTACATCTATACATATGAAATCACATGAATGGATGTCTGCATCCATACATATGAAATCCCATGAATAGCATGTCTACATCCATACATATAAAATCACATGAATGGATGTCTGCATCCATACATACGAAATCACATGAATAACATGTCTACATCCATACATAGAAATCCCATGAATAGCATGTCTACATCCATACATATAAATCACATGAATAACATGTCTACATCTATACATATGAAATCACATGAATAGCATGTCTACATCCATACATATAAATCCCATGAATAGCATGTCTACATCTATACATATGAAATCACATGAATAGCATGTCTACATCCATACATATAAATCACATGAATAACATGTCTACATCTATACATATGAAATCACATAAATAGCATGTCTACATCCATACATATAAATCCCATGAATAGCATGTCTACATCCATACATATAAATCCCATGAATAGCATGTATACATCCATACATATAAATCCCATGAATAGCATGTCTACATCCATACATATAAAATCACATGAATGGATGTATGCATCCATACATACGAAATCACATGAATAACATGTCTACATCCATACATATAAATCCCATGAATAGCATGTCTACATCCATACATAGAAATCCCATGAATAGCATGTCTACATCCATACATATAAATCACATGAATAGCATGTTTGCATCCATACATATAAATCCCATGAATAACATGTCTACATCCATACATATAAATCCCATGAATAGCATGTCTACATCCATACATATGAAATCCCATGAATAGCATGTCTACATCCATACATATAAATCACATGAATAGCATGTCTACATCCATACATATAAATCCCATGAATAGCATGTCTACATCTATACATATAAATCCCATGAATAACATGTCTACATCTATACATATAAATCCCATGAATAGCATGTCTACATCCATACATATAAATCCCATGAATAGCATGTCTACATCCATACATATAAATCCCATGAATAACATGTCTACATCCATACATATAAATCACATGAATAGCATGTCTACATCCATACATATAAATCCCATGAATAACATGTCTACATCCATACATATAAATCCCATGAATAGCATGTCTACATCCATACATATGAAATCCCATGAATAGCATGTCTACATCCATACATATAAATCACATGAATAACATGTCTACATCTATACATATGAAATCACATGAATAGCATGTCTACATCCATACATATAAATCCCATGAATAGCATGTCTACATCTATACATATGAAATCACATGAATAGCATGTCTACATCTATACATATGAAATCACATGAATAGCATGTCTACATCCATACATATAAATCCCATGAATAGCATGTCTACATCTATACATATGAAATCACATGAATAGCATGTCTACATCCATACATATAAATCACATGAATAACATGTCTACATCTATACATATGAAATCACATGAATAGCATGTCTACATCCATACATATAAATCCCATGAATAGCATGTCTACATCCATACATATAAATCCCATGAATAACATGTCTACATCCATACATATAAATCCCATGAATAGCATGTCTACATCCATACGTAGAAATCACATGAATAGCATGTCTACATCCATACATATAAATCCCATGAATAGCATGTCTACATCCATACATATGAAATCCCATGAATAGCATGTCTACATCCATACATATAAATCACATGAATAGCATGTCTACATCCATACATATAAATCCCATGAATAGCATGTCTACATCCATACATAGAAATCACATGAATAGCATGTCTACATCCATACATATAAATCCCATGAATAGCATGTCTGCATCCATACATAGAAATCCCATGAATAGCATGTCTACATCTATACATATGATATCACATGAATGGATGTCTGCATCCTTACAAACGAAATCCCATGAATAACATGTCTACATCCATACATATGAAATCACATGAATAGCAGCAGGTCTACATCAATACATATGAAATCATGTGAATAGCATGTCTACATCCATACATATAAATCCCATGAATAGCAAAATGAATTTGCAAAATCAGATTAAATCGTTAGATGCTATGAAAGAGTTTGCAAGATTATCTATGATTTAACCTACCGAGACCATGTTTGATATTGATAGAGTACGGTAGATAATAAGAAGACAAAAAGGGATCTCACTAAACACCCCAAGAACACCATAAACTTTACATAATCCCCACTTTAAATTTCAATAACAGCACACACAAAAGACAAACAAAAACTGTAAATATTTAGTGATAAAATTATTAAGGTAATGAGTTGCCAGGGGAAATAACTCCCATTTTGATGAGTGTTCCGGTACAGTAATGTGAATATTTATCAACATTTATAAATAATTAGCAATACCACAAATAAGTTATTGAAAGAGTTAAACAAAATATAAAATTTATTGTACATAAAATTATTTGTTTATCTCAATAACAATTGAACTATTCCTCCATTCCTTTGTTTTGTCAATTATTAACACGGAGCATAATTCAAATAAATGAGAAGTATGGTGCATTGCCATTTAATGAGGAAATTGTGTAAAAATAAATATATATATATATATACAATTAAGGAGGTTTGATGTATAAGAGTTCGTTTCTGTATATCATAGGGCCATCAACCAATACTATCAATCATTGATAGAAATAATGTTCGCATGTGTTTTCTTTTCCTTTTTTCCACTTCTTGGTACGTTTTTGCGAGATTTGGAACGAATTTATGCAATACTGTGGTGTCTTGGGGTGTTATGAGAGACCAGAAATGACAATGACACAAACATATCGGAGTGTCTAAGGAGGAATCCAAGTGAGATGGTACAGCTCATATTTGGTCAATGTTCCAGATAGATCACAACACCGTGGAGACTTCTTGATGATATACTGCATTCACAGTGGCCTTTGGAATGCCAAATATAATCCCATTGATGTAATTTCAGTTGATATGGTGGCTTGTTACCCCCCACAAGTTTTCTTGGCGAGGGTGAATGTGAGCTGTATTTCTCAAGATTTAGTCATCCAACACATGAAATGTCCAGAATTGCAATAAACAGTCCAGTGATGTATCTAACTGGAGTTTCTGAGATACATAGTTCCAATTACGCTCGACTGTGACTGGAAGCAGTTTCCAGTCACCATTTTGTGGGTCAAGCTCATTGTATTGAAGACTGGCTGTCAAGCATAACGATAAAATCTGATTTAATTTTCAAGGAATCAATTCTCAAGTAAAATTGGCATCAAAGTCAGTCAAGATAAACTACAAAGATGGACCGGAAAGATTAGCGTTGGAAAGATACGAGTCAAAGCTAAGCCTATAGTAGGTGGAATTGGTCTGTATGAAATTGACAATGGGAAAATGAAGAGTAACGACCAGTGCCTTAAGGAGATGACATTTTAAATTATTTAGCAAACATGAAAAGTGCTTACAATTAGATGATTTAAAAGCTTACAAATCACTTGAAGCTTACTACCAGTTTGTCAATGGTTGGGTCAAAGATGTCCTTGCCGTGGAAGTGGTCTGGTTACTGCAATGGTGAGTTGAGATTCATTACATTTGTTCATACCATTTTGTATAGCGCATTACAAAAGTAGTTAAAGTCATATTTTTATGGGGTTAATTTATGATGTATTAAATTTCATTCTATCATTGACTCATAATATGCCGTCATCCTTGTATATCTGATAAATTTAGGGGGCATTTTGTTTTTAACAATGGCGGAGTGGGGTGTGGCAAGGGTTGGTAATGAAAAACAGGGACGGAGGGGAAACCGTAAACACACTTAATTCTTTTTTATGAAGCTGTTGCAAAAGTTTACTTATGCACATATTTCATTTAAAAATGCTCAAAATAACCGAAGAACTCTGAAATTATCTCTGCATTTTTAAGAAGGACACTCACAACATATAAATGACACGGCATTAAAACCATTGATAATTGCAGAAAAAAAACAAGTATTGTGACTATGGCTGGCCTTGACTAAGCATGCAGTCATATTAGTGCACTCCGATTTTACATTGAGACAGCTGTCGCATAGAAAATGCAAAGACAGTTACTCAGGAGAAAGCATACTGGTTACTACCATCAAGCATTGACAAGGTTGACGATGCATAAGTTTCTCAAATTGATTTCACGTCATCTGAAACTAAGAAAAGAAACCTGGATAATGCCATCTGTTGAACCACCCATAATAAACAAAATAAACAGAAGCCAAGTCTCCCCTATGTTCCTGCACCAACAGATGCTGAATTCGATGACTTCACGTCAAAGTTATTTTCAATGAAAACCATACCTGTTTTTCTTTCAATCATTCCAAAGTATGCGGAATATTTTATTCCCACAATAGTAGCGACTAATCTTCCAAAGCCCCTCTTTGAACTCTGTGATGACCAATGTATTCTAAAAATGAACTTGTAAAATATTGTGAAAACCTGTTCAGAGACATTAATGTTATGGCAAAACATGCAGAGAGGCTCACTTGTGGACAAACTGAGTGTAAAGATTGGCACCGGCTAAGAACAGGAAGAATAACAGCATCAAGAATGAGAGCAGTGTGCACATCTTCCATTGATAAGCCATCAACTTCCACCATAAAAGAAATGCTACCCAGTGAAAATTTCTAATAAGGCAATAAGGTGGGGATGCCAACATCAAAAAGATGTAGTGAATGCCTACATGAGCAAATCAGGGCCTGTCCGTGACAATCTCAGTTGTTGAATGTGGTCTCATAATCAACTCTGCATTTCCCCATATAGGAGCATCTCCTGATGCTCGTTTCAAGTAATTGTTGTGGAGAGGGAACAGTGGAAGTGAAGTGTCCAAAATTGTGTCAAGAGATTCAATGAAAATATTTCATACATGGATAACAGGTGCAAGCACAAATCGTTTTAAATAAAAAGAAGTTTTGTGACTTTGTTATCTGGACAGAGAAGGACACATCTGAGAACAGATTCTGCCAAACCCAGAGCTATGGCAAGATATTCAAGCTAAGTCAACAGCATTCTTTGTTCATGTTATTCTGCCTGAACTGACAGGAAAATTATTCACCCAACCAGTCTGCAAATATTGAACCTCTTGCGCCTGTTTTTCAGCCTTCTCTCACCAACAATGATGGACTGACTGTCTCAGGAAATAAAACAGACTTAATTTGTTTACATCAAGTGCCCTATGCTGAAACATTTGAAGATGTCGGTTGTGGTAATGATAACTGTAGAATGAAATGGCTTCACTTTAGGTGCATCAATATAACTAAAGCACCAAAAGGAACATACTATTGTCCAGAATGTCGTCCAGTGTATGGCAGTAAAGAAAAAAAAAACAACTAAAAAGTATTAGAAGGACATTTGCATGTTAAAAAACATTTAATATACAAGCATGGTGTGGTGCTTGTACAGCATGACATTGTGTGTGTGTGTGTGTGGGGGGGGAATGGGCTTGATATTGTGTTGTTTGTTAAATGTTATCTAGTCCATTTTTTATGTTCATGCATGCTTATATATTAATTAAAAGCGAATAACTCATACCCCTGTACAAATGTATTTTCTTTTCTTTTTGTATTCTTTATATCTTGCTTTTTTTATTGCACACATTGTGTCATTTCATCTTTAAGCAGTGTATTTTCAAGAATCAGGTGTTAAATTTCACTGTCTGGCTAATGGAGTTCGTCTTTGGTGTTAGTTCTTGATCTGGTTCTTTCTTTCCCTTGACTGTAAAAGAACAAACAGGGTTGACCCTCTCATCTGAAGATTCTTTCCCTTCCTGGGCAAAAGAGGTTTCATGAAAATGCTGCAAACCCAGTAACGCTTTGGCTATATCATGTTCTTCTCTGGTCTTCCGTCTGTGTTGCATTCGCCTGTACCTGTAATTTAAAAATGTTTAAGCCTGAAGCTTTTTCAGATAAAATATATGACAGTAAAACCAGGGTTGTAGTGCTGTGTGAATGGCATTCCCTTCTCTATCTAGCACTACACCACTGATTATACAACATAAACTTTTTCACATTTATGGAAATCATAGGAAAGGCAGTTGTTAGATGTTTGATAAATTGAGTATTATGGTATGTTATATATTAAGAACATAATTACTATTAGAGAAATAAAACCTAAGTAAATAAATATCATGAAATGACAGTGTAGTTTCAAATTTTCTTATTTGGTTATGAAAATAATGTACTGTATTCAACTGAGTGACACTGGTCAAACTGGGGAAATAATATTATAAGGTAAACTATTTTTACATGCCAATAATAAACAATGTGTACCTCTCCATATCTGTTTTTACTGCTTTTATTTTGTTTTTGGATTTCAAAGGACCTGATAAGTCACCTAGTTTCAGTGTGGGAGCCCAATCGGGATGTGATCGATTATACAAGTCTGCAGGTCTTCCTGAAAAAAAAGACAAGCAACGCTTAGTAAATAGTTCAATGTGACTAGATATACAATATACTGAATTGTTAAAATAAATTTGTATGAACGTGAAAGCATATCTGAATTATCAACATAAATTTTCTTAGAAAAACACTAATAAGAAATGTTGCTGACTTAAAGATTTAAAACAAAGAAAAACCGACCACAAATCACGACGATTGTTTATTCACTTTACGAAATATCTGGTATATATTCTAATATTACTACTAATAATAACAATGACACTAATCGATTAAATATTGAATGAAAGTACCTTGTATAAAGTGGTCTGAGCAGATTTTTGAATACTTCGACGGCAGATCTTTTCTGTTGATGTTGGCTAACCATGTCCGTCGTCGCTCTTCACTTAACGTCTTCGTTTGCTCTCCTTCAAATTTCCTCACAACGGGTATTGTGTGAAAACCACGTTTCACGGAAGCGTCTGCACGGTTTGTACAATCTTTAACCCAACATGTATTAACCATTGTGCGACTGCAAATAATATTCGGTGATGAACGGCCACGTGAAACATATGCACTGACCCACAAAATGGTGGATAACCTTACGGTGCCCTATGCGATGACGTTATTTGATAACTAGGACTTTGCAGCAAACATACATCCGGTTATTGTTGCTTGGTTTGGTCACAGGTACTCGAAGCTATCTTGATGTGAAAAGAAAAGAAAAAAAAAACAAAAAACAAAAACACAACAATAATCTAAAGAAAAACAAAATCATACATAGTGACAAAAATACCTTAGATTACCCCCATGACCCATTCTGACATAGGACCCTCTCTATCATACTTTACTATACCATGACACATTCTGACATAGGACCCTCTCTATCATACTATAATATACTACAGTATGACAGACCGGGTCCAATGTCAGAATGGGTCATGGGGGTAATCTAAGGTATTTTTGTCACGCTGTATGATTTTGTTAGTATGATAGAGAGGGTCCAATATCAGAATGGGTCACGGGGGGAATCTAAGGTATTTTTGTCACTTTGTATGATTTTGTTAGTATGATAGAGAGGGTCCTATGTCAGAATGGGTTATGGGGGTAATCTAAGCTGTGCAAAAATAAATATGATTGGCCTTTATTAGTGCTTTTGAGATATGGTTGATGCAGGGATATTGGCATCACTGACAGTACGGCGATAATTTCATACAGGCCACACACACACACAAAACGGTCTGGTTGCAAGAGGATGACGATATATCGTTTGCAAAAGATATGAGCCGAAATTTATTTTTTGGCAAATTTACCCGGGGAGCTTCGTCCGATCACAAGTGCCGCTGCACAAGGTCAATTACGACCAAGCAGAATTTCATTTTATAATCGCAGATACAGCAGCGAAATGCGTATTAGTGTCCATGGAACGTGCAAACTTTTCGAATGGAACAATGATCGATACGAGCATCTGCTACTACGACGGTTATTCAACCCAGTTTACTCATCTCAAATCATAAGATGCCTGCATATGCATCAGTCAACCTGCTATCGATGATTAATCGATTTCCAAATGAAGTTCTTCGAGTCTCCATTTACTCATTTTATATATTTTTTAAAATGAAAAATAGATCTTTTAAAAAATCTTTCGAACACCGACTCAACTCTTTTGGGGTCATTAGAGAATTTTTTTTAAAAAATGAAGGAATACGTATCGCATTTGTCTCGATATAATCTTTGGTTGATCGACTTGTATAATACAATGCACATCAAAGTCACTAAATGCTGCTACATGCGCGACTCTTAAGGTTCCGTTCATTTAGTACGTACGCATGTGAGAAAGATTTAACCCAAATGCATACGCTTGCATAAGGGTGTGGGTGTGTGTGTGTGTGTGTGTGTGTGTGTGGTCTACTGATAATGTACGTACGCATAGGAAACGGGTGTCGGGGAGGGTGAAATCTCGATAATAATTTGTCAGGTATGTAACCTGTTTGACTGGGTTGAGTCAGCGTTTCAATTTTAACGGACACTAACTTTTTAAACTTATGCATCTTATTTCTTTGATGCAGCCAGACATTCAACGTCGGTGGACTATCCGTTTTATTTAACACATTAATAATATTTATCCTTTATCGTTTCTGCGTGGATTACAAATAGGCCGTTCTATAGAATTCGGGGAGGGGGTGCGTCAAGTGTACGTACGCAGGTGGGGTGGGGGTTAAAAAAAGTCCGCATGTGTAAAGGGAGGGGTCAAGCTTTGCCATATTTTTGCACAAGTACTAAATGGATATCCACTAATTTTATTGCATACCGAAACCGCATCTAGGTATTCTTGTTGTCCTTCAGTGAAAATGGTTGGCCTGTGTAGATTTCATCTTGGCAACCAGACTTACAAGGCGCGAATTGGCTTTTAGCAACAACAAAATAATCATTTTTTTTAAAAAAAAGGTCCATATTGTAGAATCGGAACCATGGCGGGTTAGGAGTTGTTTCCCCTCACACACACCCAAATTAAATACGCTTACGCCCCAACTCCCCCCCCCCCCTTCTGCTGATTTGCTGATAATTCTAATACTTAAGTAAAAAAAAAAAAAAAAAAAAAAAAAAAAAAAAAAAAAAAAATATCACCTTTAACCCTTCCCCTGTTGTATATGAGAGATGAGCCCCAAGCTGTTGTAAAAAAGGTGGAAGAAAGAGTTTGAGATATGAGAGAGAGAGAGAGAGAGAGAGAGAGAGAGAGAGAGAGAGAGAGAGAGAGAGAGAGAGAGAGAGTTATCTCCTTGGATTGTCGCCTTTAGTACAGACGGTGATAAAGGTAGTTTCTTCTTCGTGAAGGACAGTCAATATTTACCAGGGGAATGAAATGGTAAACTTCCATCATTACACAAAAGAAATTCCATCGGTCCCCATGGCCGTTACATGTATACCTACTTAATGTATATTATCCTCAACTATATTCATACTTTGCAAAACGAGATTGTATCCGAAACCTTTATTGTACCCCAACCTTTTAAAGTAAATATATAAATCCATACACCGGTAAAAATGGACCGCTCCTTGATCAAGCATTTAAAGTTCTTCAGAGGTTACCAAGGGGACATTATTTATCTAATGCTGTTTACATTGTGAAGAAAATTATTATTATTTTTTTTTAAATAATTATAATTCAAACTCATAAATAATGTCAATTAATATTCTTCAAAAAACAGAAGTCTGTTTCCGGATTTCCTGAATAAGTGTACATAAATTCAGTACGCTATTCAAACATGTTCTCCCATATGACATCATACGAGCTAGTGTTAACTCAAGAAATTCACTGGACGTTGATCGACGACAGCAGTATTAGTAGGCATACATCGAGTAATTTACAACCATTCACGACTTTTATTTCACTTACCTATTTAATCCCTTGATCACCTACGTAATCCTTAGTAACGCTTTTAGTCAAAACGGGATGCATTTAACATCAATTTGTATTCATCTTCCATGAGGAGACCCGTTGAGACAAATAGTCCCATGTTTGCTCGTCAGACCAGTAGTGTACCAGGAACGATATATTTGTTCGCATTCTGAAGTTGTGTTTTTTTTATGTGGTTGATAAGATAAAGTCCTGTCAGTTGATAACAAGAACAATGGCTCAAAATTAGGTATCATTCCGCTATAAGTAGTTGTTGTAGGGTTTAACGCCATTTTTCACGACAGGATAGGCTGGCTTTACATAGCGGCAAGTACTAATGGTGGAGGAAGAACCCAAGAAAGTACCTACGACCCAAGAGAAGCCACCGACAAGCTTTCATACATACCTACATTGGCTGAGACTCGATCCCACGCAGACAGGTGAGATGGCAAGTGATCCGTAACGATGAGCACTTTAGACCACTCGGCCACTCAGGGCCCCGCCGCCAAGTAGTAAAATTCGCCTATCAACTGGTTACTAATGTAATTTGTCAGTGTATTTCCGTGATGGATTTACACGCAACACAGCCTAGTGGGATTTGATAGGATAATTCCTAGTTTCCCATTATTAGATGCAGTGAATTCTTTTGCATGTAGACATCCATAAAATGTTGATTTGTATTAAAGGGGCTACTTTACCTCGAAAGGATGGCGCATTTTTCTCAGTACCTGTTTGAGGTTGACACCATGGATCCTTTTTAAAACAAGAGTTAGACAGAGAATTTTCATGGCAGATGTATGCATGCATGTAAACAATCAAGTCACATTTTACCTATAATTCACGCTGATATGCAGAAGGAAATTATATAAAAGAGTATGTATGTATGTATGTATGTATGTATGTATGTATGTATGTATGTATGTATGTATGTATGTATGGTATTGTTGTAGGGTTTAACGCCATTCTTCAGCACACGATAGGCTATACATGACGGGCAGTATTATTGGTGGAGGAAGAAACTGGAAAGAACCACCGACCCACGAGAAGCTACTGGCAAGCTTTCTCACATAACTACATTAGCCGAATCTTATACTCGAACCCACGCAGACAGATGTGAGATGGCAGTGATCCGTAACGGAAAACGCTTTAGACCACTCACACATAGATTTAGACATAGATGTGTATGAAGTAGATAGAGAAATGGACAGAATGACGGATGAATTGATGAGATTTTATGAAGGGATTATACAGACACTTGAATACAAAATAGTATAGGCAAGGTAAAAGAAATGTACTTTTCAGTACTGCTTTTCTTTTCATTCTTTCCTGCAGATTCATGCCAAACACTTGTAAAAAAAAAATAGTACTAGCAGCTGCCTCGCTATTCGCTAAGCATTAAGAGAGACGTATTAAGACATTGCCTGGTCGGTCTTGTGTCGGGATAATACGACTAAGCGTGACATCATGCTACATGTATGCAACATGATGCCCCAATGATGGACATCACTATATACCAGGGGTCTCAAACTTAAACCACCCCGAGGGCCGCATGATGGCATTTTCGATGGCCAAAGGGCCGCACCACCTTTGTTATCTCTTGTGACACGTTGTAACGCCAATCATTTTGCGGGCCACATGATACGGCTTGGCGGGCCGCGTGTTTGAGACCCTTGCTGTAAACTCACACTGCATACATTGTAGCGATATGACTGAATTTAAAAAAAATATGTTAAAAATCCAAATCATACACATACACTTACATTCTTTTGTTTTTATTTCTTCTTTTTTGGAGGGTGTACTTTGAAATGTTGCGACAATGAAATAGTGTGTACCTTGAACAAACAACAAAGCTGTTTTGGATGGGTTTTATTTAATATTGGAGGGATCTTTAAAAACTTTATTTGCAACATTGCAAAATGTAAAAATAAATATCATCAACAACTGATGTTAAGATGTACCAAGCTTTCTTCACATAAACTAGTCCTAGAACTGATTAATGTCGGTTACGGAAGCAGGGAGACAGCTGTATGATAGTACTAGAACTGATTGTCGGTTACGGAAGTAGGGAGACAGCTGTATGATAGTATTAGAACTGATTAGTGTCGGTTACGGAAGCAGGGAGACGGCCGTATGATAATCATATAACTGATTAGTGTCGGTTACGGAAGCAGGGAGACGGCTGTATGATAAGCATATAACTGATTAGTGTCGGTTACGGAAGCAGGGAGACGGCTGTATGATAGTCCTAGAACTGATTAATGTCGGTTACGGAAGTAGGGAGACAGCTGTATGATAGTATTAGAACTGATTAGTGTCGGTTACGGAAGCAGGGAGACAGCTGTATGATAATCCAAGAACTGACAACTGTATGATAGTCCTAGAACTGATTAATGTCGGTTACGGAAGCAGGGAGACAGCTGTATGATAGTCCTAGAACTGATTAATGACATAAATTGGAAGCATGGAGACAGCTGTATGAGCTTGGTTTAGGAGTAATATTGTAGACAAACATGGGCGAGGATGGTTCCTGCTACGTTTAATAAAGGTACGTCGTGCAATGTATTATAATATAGGGAATATAAACCTTAAGTTGTGTGAAAATATTCTCAGGGTACTCTGAAAAGACTGAAGCTTAGGCTCATTCCCGTGTAATGAAAGTTTGCAAACCGTGCGTGATGTTTAGATTTAAATCAGCCTTTATTAAATGCATAAAGCATGTACCAAACATTAAAAGGATTATTTTTTTTAAAAAAAGCGCAAACGTGTGAGCTCAACAAGGACATGCAATTCCAATGTTTGAGTACAGCTCATGTCACAAAAATCTCACAGGTACACAAGCTGAATGAATCTGATTTTGGAGGAGTGTCACGGTGTTTTGTTTGCAACACGTTGCCGTGTGAAACATAGAGACATACAATTGATACATGGCTATACATGACGGCCAGTATTAATGGTTGAGGAAGAAACCAGGGAAACCCCCCGAAAGAACCACCGACCTACGAGAAGCTACTGTCAATCTTTTTCAAATACCCACATTGGCCGAATCTGAGACTGGAACCCATTCAGACAGAGCTGAGATGGCAGTAACGGAGAGCGCTTTAGACCACTCGGCCACTCGGGGCCCCACAATTGCGAAATGCTTAACAGGATAATATGTAGTACCTATATAAAGTTTATCTACAGGTTAAAGGTCATTCCTCAATAAATAAAGCATTCTGCTAGAATCTGTGTTTATTACGGCAACTTTTAAACCGTGTGATGGCCATGAAACATGAAAAATGCTCAAAGGACGACCCGTTTTTGGAATTTTTCCCAAACACGCCAAGTTCTCGTTCTTGGATGTTCCAGTGTATTGTCGCCCTAACGCCTAATCCTAAAAAACATTGCACATCTCACTCAGCAATTTCTTTCTTCTTTTCTACTACTACTGCTTTAGAGAACGGGACAGCGTTCGACCCGATAGCGATGTTGATATTAGGGCAAGAAGAACAGCAACACTGTTTTTGTGTCAACATCTGGTTCGCCAACAGCCATGCTAGAAACTGATATACTGACAACATCAACAAGAAGAGTCTGAATAACTTGTTCATTTTAATACAAGCAATCAAAAGGTCCTCTCTTTTTCTTTGAGAACATCCCATAATTATAAACCTAATGATAATAGGCATGATTGGTAGGTTCCGAACTATTAACAATGTATTACAACTGTGCATGCAAAGAAATAACAATAGTATGTGTGCTCAAGGCGTGTGTACAAGAGGAGCAGGATACACGGAGAAACCATTATCTACGAAAACGTAGATATAGATAAACTAACAGGTATGCTTCATTGCAATTATAATTTGGATTAGTTTCTACCTTCAATTTTACCGGTTTGAAATATACCGATTTATTTTTCTCTTTTTCAAAATAGATTGAAACAAGGAAATAATTAAGATGGTGTTTGCATGTATTCTTCGCACACCAATAAGAGCGAGTTCTATGAGAACATGGTTGTTAAAAGTTTGTGAACAAGAATAGGCATATACTCAGATTTCTGGCAGCTGTAGTAGTGGGAATATTTGCTTCCAGAAGCTTTACTGGTGAATGCGTTTGCTTCCTGCAGCTGTAGTAGTGGGAATATTTGCTTCCAGAAGCTTTACTGGTGAATGCGTTTGCTTCCTGCAGCTGTAGTAGTGGGAATATTTGCTTCCAGAAGCTTTACTGGTGAATGCGTTTGCTTCCTGCAGCTGTAGTGGTGAGAATATTTGCTTCCAGAAGCTGTAATGGTGAATATATTTGCTTCCAGGAGGTGTAATGTTGCATGAATCTGCTCCAGTGATAATACACATTCCACAACACTAGTATCACCAAACCCGCACTAATCGTGTTAAAAACTACTCTAACACAGTCCTTATGAACCCAACTTGTAATATATATATATATATATATATATATATATATATATATATATATATATATATATATATATATTTGAAAACGACACGATAAAGTACGTATTTCACTAAACAAATAATAATAATAATAATAATAATAATAATAATAATAATAATAATAATAACATTTTACTTGCATATTAACTTTTGTTAAAACCTGCGTTTATGAAGTACAAAACTCAGCTTTGTCTTATATATGGTCTGTCCGTTTTCATCAAATAACAGAGTGGACACAAATCATTTCAACATGTCAGAAGTTTCTGTCACATATTTGCTGTTTTTATTACTGATTCTATGATGACATAGTAGGATGCTTGGCTGATACTTAGATTTCTAAAGAACACGTGGATTGATATATAAAAAACCTATTAACTTTTTAAGAACCGTGTTTCATTTCCATCTTATGTACATGCTGCCATTTAAGTCGCAGCTGATGTGACCAGGGACATTTATTTATTTGTTAGTCTTATTGGTCAGCATATATACCTAACATTTTCTACAGCTGTAACGATCATGACATCTACGACAATCTCAGAGTTTTTCAAAATTGTAGAGATTTCTTGAAAAGTGGCTCACGTGACTTGGCGTACAGGCGAGTCAAGTGACAAAAAATGTGGCGCACATGACCTGGCTTACTGCTATGCCAACGTTACAGAAATGGGCACCACTCCGGTGGCCTTGTGGCTGGAGCGTCCGCATCGAATGTGGGAGGTCGTGGGTTCGATCCACGGTCAAGTCATACCAAAGAATTGTAAAAAAAAAACAATATGTTACTAACAGCTGCTCCGCTTGGCGCTCAGCATTCAGTTTTTGTTAGGACTGGTCAGCGTTGTGTCAGGATAATGTGACTGGGTTGGACATATGCTACATTTCTGCGGCATGATGCCCCAGTGCTAGACATAACTATAAACTGCCTCACTGCAGACATCGTAGCGATATGACTGAACAATTGTTAAAGCTACGTTAAAAATCCTAATCAAACAAACAAACAAAAACAAGATTTAATTGGTTCAAACTTAGTAATTTGGCCTACAACATCAACGAAAATATGTCTTTTTTTCTAAACTGAATTGTAAATGAAATCCGTCTCCTGTAGCATTTGCACCCATCATTTAAATTACAGATGCATGCATATGTACACATTTCTTCTCTACTTCAAAACTAAGGAAAAGCTGTTTAAATGAGAGCAGTGCCTGTGGTGTAAAGTCGTATTTGTTGCCCTCAAGAGTTACAATATATGCACACACTGTGCCACAAACTCTATGTGCTCAACCACATCAGTATTTTGCTCTCAATTTTCGTATGACGGATACACAGAAAACCTCTTTGTTCAACTAAAACTATTATCCGAACATTTTCTCCGGCAGCAGGAAACGAACTCATCACTTTCCGGGAAATCTCTCGGGAAGAACATATCTACATAGTTTTCTCTGTGCCAAACGACAAGATTGGAGGTTGCTGATCCTTGTCTGCACTATTACTCGAAATATGCATCTATTGAACTTCAAAGCATGAACATTAGGTAACTACAGAAGGCATCCCGAAGACAATAAAATTGTAGTCTCCTATCCAAAATACTATCTGATTGGCTCTCCTCTTCTGACCGATCCTTCATAAGCTAGAGTGATATATACATAAACATATATTCAGCTATATAACGCAAATAACGAAATGAAGATTTTTCCATTAAAAAAGGTGATCGTCTGGGCAGCATATTCTAACCTAACATGTCAATCTACTTCTTGCTTAAATCCCATGAGAACGTTATCGTAAATACTGACTTTGGAGGAAGATATTTGTTCAAACGTCATAGGCCGCCTGGCAGAAGGATACACAAGTGGTTGTGGCAGCGGAGGTTCATCATATATTGGGTTTGTATGTTCTTTACTTTGCGCATGGAAAGTCTGATAAGCTGGCGGATGGTAAGATTGCTGTTGCATTATGGACACCATGTCTCCCACATTGTCATAGTCATCGTCAGAGTGACGGCGAAAAGGAAACTGAGAAAGCTGTGGTTGTGTTTTTACCGATGTATGGTAGGAGATATCCTGAACTGTTTGACTTTCACCTCGGTATCTCTGTATATGCTGACTAGGACTTGGTGCTGACTGGTACACGTATCCGTGCGGTTTTTGTCCTAATTGGAACATATAACCCGACTGATACATTTGTCCCGTGTGACCTTGCTCGGCTTGATATATTTGCTCCGGATGAACAGGCGATTGCGCTTGCTGATACACGTGACCTAGCTGGCTTTGACTGGAGGGTGTTGACTGGTACATGGATCCCTGCTGAGGCTTGCCAGATGGTGGTTTGCTTCTGAGGGAACTGTATGGGGTTGGACTTTGTGGTTCTGTTCTGTATGAAGACTGTTGGTAACGTTTGGAATCTGCTAGATTTACCTGCGTTGATCTAGGGACAGAGTAATCCGAGCTGGTCTTACTTGCCAGTGCAATCTGTTTGGGGTAGGGAGACTCTGTGAACATAGGGTTATCGTTGCTAGCGATGTATGTCCCTCCTATCTGGTCAGCAGTTAATGTTTCCCCCACATGATTAACGTCAGGTGCCATGGAAACATGCTTCTTTGGCCATGTGCTGCCAAGCTTGCCATTTCTCAACATGCTGCCTTGAGACTTTTTGTCTATGACGGCATAGGTAGGAATTACGTCTCCGTCTGTGGCCTCTTTGTTGACGATTATCTGCAAATAAAACTGTAAGCTTAAATAGTCTGTGTAATGCTATTGTTAACATTTTTAGGACACGTAAGCGTCTAGGAAGACTAGTGAAAAAATCAGATGTTAGAGAATCGCACATTCCTAGCTGCAGTTTTGTACTGGAATACTGTTGTAAAGACAGATTAAAGGTTTCAAGTTTAGCTATACTTTCAAATATCGAGTGTGTATTGGCTGATATTTTATGTGGACGTTTTTACTCTGGCTTACGAGACGTACTTTGAAGTCTTCTCAACTAGAACAAATCCAGTGGATCAGTCAGGTAATGCACATTCAGAACTTATTAACTATATACTCTGATCTACTATATATCTGACGTTCAATGTAAGTAAAGACAAGGAGTTCATATATATTTATATATATATTTAATGGCGACAATGTCATTACATCAAATTAACAGCTTGTTTACAAACATCACGCACTGTATCAAACTCTTAAGAAATAACGGCACAATGTTACACTAAAACAAATAAACGTTTTGTTCACTTGCGATCCTCAGAACTTCGTATCATTCTTGATGAATTGCGATTCCGATAAATATTGAATTGTTCTGTCCAATAGATAGCTCCGAACTGTCATTCAAACTAAGCACATTGACCAATCAAAAATAGGCATCGATTTCACTGCGTTGTTACGTGTTGCTATCCGCTACATTTGCTCAAAACATAAGACTATTATTTGAAATATTACGCATAAAGTCACTGAAAATTTATAAGAAAATGGTTTGCTATTGTGCTTCGGGCGCAAGCGATGCAGCTTTTCATCATTATGAACGAATCAAAAACAAGTTCCCAAACCAAACACCAGCATGGAAAAAAATGTGCCCTGGAAGTGATACATTCTTGGTAATCATATTTCATATATAAATATACAAATGTATTTTTTACATAAAAATATTTGTTGTGCTTGTGAAAATGTGTGATGCAGATTCTTGTCGTTATGAACGGATTCAAGACGAATTTTGTTTAATTTTCACTAACCAAAGACCAGCATAGAAAATACGTCTGCATTGAAAGTGATACATTGTTTATAATCGTATTTCATATATAAATACACAAAACTGTATTTAAAAAATTACATTGTTTGTTGTATTTGTTATAATGTTGAATGCAATTTTATGCAAAGTGGATGCTTAAGTTTATTAGCGTCATAATTTTACATGCCATGAGGAAAATGTGTGCATACATGCTAATTTTTGTATTTTTGTTACCTTGGTTTTAAAAAAAATTAATTGGAATATTGGAATGCTGCATCATGCTTCAAACAGTGCTCATTGCATTAAAATTTTAAAAATTGCGCATTTACCTGTAACTGATATCAACTTGACAAACACCACCCTATACTTTACATACTGAACCGACCTTAGTACTATTCAAATCAAAAATTGCAACATTAGATTTTTACATCAATTATTTTGAAATGTTAACTTTAATTATTTTGAATAGAATTTTTATTATGGACGTTTTTTAAACAAACATTTTAAATTTAAGAAGAGGTGAAATTTTTAAGAGTATTTTGTCTTTATTATTCTTAAGACTATGTCCTGTCATTTATTTTAAATGTTTGTTGTGCTGACTCGAATAAAACTGTTATCTTGCAAATTAAGGATTGTACATGTATAACACCTACAAATCGTTATAACATTAACGAAGATGAAACGAGTAACAATAATTAGCGAAAACATGCACAAGCGGATGCAAATATATCCCTTGTCAACGTGCCTGTAGTGCATATTTCGATTCGATGTGTCATTATTATTTCTTTCCTTTTAAAGAAATTATGATATATGATCGTTTTACGCAGCATACAGAACATAAAATATTCCCTTTAATCACTCAGGCGACTTTGTATAAATTGTTTTTTAATTTATTGTGATTTTAGTATTTATTTTCCTAAACATAATTAAATTATTAATTCAAGATACAATGTACTTGTTTGTTTTTAATTATATGACGATTATGCATGTACGATATAAATGTAACGGGTGAAAATATATAACGTAAGTTTCATTTTAAATTTTAATAAATGAAGCCATAATAGAAATTATGATAATTAATAAGTATGCATAGCTTTGCATAACATGATTTATTTTGTCCTTCTAGCAAAATGTCTTTAAGTTTGTCATGATGTTTGTTCTTCATTAATCGCAAGCAAGGTGCCGCAACTCTGACCTGATTTTCGCTATATAATATCCTAATTTCACGAACATATCTTGGTGTTTGTTCAAGTCTCTCTATAGCGCACGATCTGGATAAATTGTGCAGTCAGGTTGAAAAATGTCAGATATATGGTCGAGGATATTGTCCATTGAATCTTTAACTATTGAATTTGCCATTTTCACGATAGCTTGTGAGCCGCAGCAACCGTAACTAAGCGGTCGGAGATTTATCGTTCGATATCAGAACTATCCATTGGAAAGGCGATATATCGTATCACTCTCATCACAGTTATATAAAATGGAGTAGATAGTGAGGACATACATGTATTAAAGTTGGAGCTGATTAAATAATGATTCAAAATGACGAGTAAGTGATCTTGCTTATAAAGTTTCAAAATATAAGAATATAAATAATACAAAAACTCGTACTTAAAAAGTGCGTATATAAGCATACCCTATAACATTAAATATATACGGTATAAAGAATTGATGTTGCACATTTGGTGAATCTTGTATAGGTGCTAATTTCAACTGAAATTTATGACACGGTTCTATTTTAGGTCTTATAAAGATTGAAATTACTGGACAGGTTACCTATATTTGGTTTAGAATGAGCACTAATGTAAGATTACATTTATAGATTATATTTATAACACCAAGAACTATTTATGTTTTGTTGTTGACAAAACTGAATTGCTGCAATTAGTGAAATTACTTTGAAATACTGCTGGGTGCCTCATTCATTTACGGTTTTATTATTCATGCATATATTAACTGCAACTCAGATAACAATACTGTCAACGTAGGCTGCAATCTGATGAAAATTTACAGAAAATGTGAAAAGAAATTACATCATGACAAAATAAATCCAAAATAATCGTTCTAAAGGTCTATGAAAATCATAAATACATGAAAACTCCTTTATCTTCGTCATTATCATCACCACCATCAATGACAACAACAACAAAGCCAACAACATCAATCCCTTAACCCAAGAGGTCGTTTGAGAACCAGTTGAGTTTACAACAAATTCTCTCCAGCTTTCCCTTTTTTTATATCCTTTGGGAATATCCATCTTCCAAGCCATTCCTTAATGTTGCCTTCCTACCTCTTTTTCTGTATGCCTCTTTGTTACGAGTTTAGGCTCAAATAAACAGTAACAAAGGACGAGTGAAAACAACAAGCTTTGTACAATTTAACAATTATTTTATTTCCATGAAAAAAGATTGTAAAAATGGAAAGTGAACTTACAATTTTAAGATTCAAATCAAAAACAAATCCAAGAATAATCTACGAATTTAATTACGAAAGTCCTAGTAATGAAATGTTCATAAAGATTCAAGTTTGAGTATTGTTGGAAATTCCAAGATGGAACACGATGAAATACACAAAATTATGTTTTGTGCTTATCTACAGTTCCTTGTAGAAACACAATATTTAACACTCCAGTAATGGAAGTCCGAATAAAATTTTGATAAACTGTCTCTGTCTAAAAATTATGTATGAGCACATAAAAAATTTCCAGATACACGAATTAATCCTTTAAAATCCAAATGAACTGAAGAAAGGATAACACAGATTCACAAACTGGCTACAACAAAAGAGAATGACTAAACGTCAGATGTAAAATTCCAAAACTAACTATATTTCACTAAGCCAATTATATCGCATTCTAATACACTGTTTCCAACAAATCCCCAAATTGCAAAATCAACATAAAAGGGTGAGGGGTGGAGTCACGTGATCGTTTAAACTTTATATCACGTACTCCTAAAATGGCCCTGACTGAAACCAATCATGTAACTTGAAGAATAAAAATTTATTTACTTCATTATTCTTTAGTACAATCTTGACCTTGACAACCAATCATTTTAAATAAAAATGAAACCTGTTTACGTGGTGCCACTAACCCTGAATCAAGGTCAGGATTTAGGTCAACACTATTTGTTTGCCAAAGAATAATTGAGGTCAACTGATCTTCATCTCAAGTGAATAAAGTTACATTACAAGAGCATGAAATAAAAAGTAAACATTAAATATATGTTTAATCATATATACGTAACACTCCTCTTCTGCATCATCCCACTCTGCTTTACAAGATTTATTTGCCCTTCCAGATTAGCTTGAGACATGACCGTACCACTTCATTTTGCGCTTCTTACAGTGGTCAAGAGGTCTTCATTGAATCCGATGGCTCGTTGGTTCATGTTGTGGTCTTCCTTTTAGCTTACATGGTCAATGCCAAAGATCTTGCGGTAGCATCTCATTTGAAAGGTTTGATTCCTTCTCTGTAGATCTGTTGTGAGCGTCCATGCTTCACAATCATACAGAAAGATGGATATGACAATTGAACTCATCAGCCTTATTTTGGAACCAAAAGCAATGTTTATATCTTTCCATATTGGTCTGAACCTTGTTATTGTTGATGTTGTCTGTGCAATCCTGCAAAGTAGTTCTGATTTGGAGCCCTCATCTGTGATAACTGATCGCAAGTGGCTTAAAGTTTGTTACTATTTCCAGCTTCCGTCCACTGACCTTTTTTCTTCACTAATGCCATTGGTATTGTTTGTCATCAGTTTTGTTTTATAATAATCTACATATCGTATGCTCAACGACCATGGCCAGGGCGTGCCACATTATACCAGTGGATTTCGGCTGTGATCATCCTGTCTGGAGAGGGATGGGCTCAAAACTGGAAGTTTACTGGTTCTCCAAGACAATGAACAATTTCTGAGTCCACTTAAAAGTCCAGCCAAATGTTTTTCTTCTCAGACAAAATCTATGTACAACGTAAAACACGTCTGCAGACTTACAAAAGTAACACAAGAAATGATAATGACTCCAAAATCGGAAATAAACCTTATATACACAGACTAGTGCGACTGTATTTCGCAACAGACTCCACGTGACAACTAACACTACTAATTTTGCGTGGGCATGGCCTATTCATGTGATCTAGCCCAACCAATGAGAAGTTTAATCTAGAAACATCGAAATTCCATTAGACAATAAGAAATTAAGTTATAGGCCCAATTAAGTCGTATTATTAAGATTATTGTGAACACATACGTAAGGATTTTTTTTTATAGATTTCATGTAACTACTATGCTCTTAAGTTAATCAGGTCAAGTATGCAAAATTTAACTAAAGATATTCTGTACGATTTATAGCCGTGTGTATATATATATATATATATATATATATATATATATATATATATATATATATATATATATATATATATATATATGTGTGTGTGTGTGTGTGTGTGTGTGTGTGTGTGCGGTACATATATGTACTGATGTGTATATCCGAATGTTCGTTTCTGTTCCATATTTCAACTAAAGGATAAATCTACAGTATGCAGACATAACTAAGTTTCCCACTTCCCATAATCAAGCACACTTACGCAGTAACTGATATTTTATCTTGTGTATGAATCATCACCATTTATTTCTTCTATTTTGCAGTCAAGTAATGTATTTTAAACAAGTTTGTATTTTCGGGCTGAGTGGGCCGTTTAATTAACGCAGTAGAAAACGTGGACTCTAAAATTAAGAAACGTCTGCAGGTTGACGGCCTCCATCAATAAAAGTGGTATGCAAGTTATGATCCTAAGAATATTTCTAATATTATATGTTTGTCTACATCCTTTTAATTCATTGGTATATGATAATGTCTATATTGTTCCCAGCCTATTTTCAGAATCGGTCTAAAGTCGTAATATTGTACAACACGTATTGACATTGCCCAATGTACTTTGTTAAACAAAATTCTCACACCACGTGACCATGGGTAATTTCAACATACGATGTTACATTACAATAGCATCCAATGAAATAAAACAGCTAACAACGAAACATTGCAAATTAAATATACATATCAATATTATGTGTAATATTTGTTTATTTTAAAATATCAAGAGTGTAATTCTGGACAGTGCCATTTTGGTACACCAGGACCGCTGGAGGAACAATGCATTCGACGATCTGATATTCATTTGGAACATGTACATGTAATTCGTTCGGACATGAATAAACCTTTTCAAAGATTAATTTTGGATTCAATTTATAATACTGTATATTTCCACTTTATAACTTTAATAATTAAAATTATTCGTAAATTTTGATAAAACTTTTGGGTTTTTGCTTATTTCTGTTATCTACACGCGTGCCAAATACTAGGAATGAAACTGAGGGGCTGACTCAAAAAATGATTTTGATTTCGGAGGGTTCTTATTATTTGTGATCAGTTCATTTCGCGACCCATTGACAATCTTTGATTCACTTACAACATGTTCTGTGGTTTGTGCTTCAGAATCCCGAACATAGTAGATGCAGTAGGCGTAGAGACTGACTAACAGACAGATGATCAAAAGAATAAACCCAAGCGAAAGCAGAATGGATCCGATCGTGATCAAGGCTCTGAAAAAAAAAAAACAAAGGAAAATGAAGATACTGTTACAAGAATGATAGCCAGACCCTCTCTCTCTCTCTCTCTCTCTCTCTCTCTCTCTCTCTCTCTCTCTCTCTCTCTCTCTCTGTATATATATATATATATATATATATATATATATATATATATATATATATATATTCTTTAACTAATAAATCTTTGGTGGAGGCCATATTATGCTACAGCCGTATAAATGCATCCATGAAACTCTGGAATACGGGCATATTACGTCAAATAGAACACTGCTGTCTCTGATCATTAAATAAGATAGGATGCAGTTTCCCATTGCAAGCAATTGAAGCGGAATAAACAATTTTATGGACATAGATGTTTATCTAGTAATTGCAATGTACGCCTGTTAGTATTTCTGATTCTTCTGTCATATAAGAAAAAAGATTCACGAATTCCATCTGTTTTACTGAAACTACAAAGATTTAAAGGTAGGAGTTTGGGCATAATCAGACTACACAGCTTATTCTCATCTAAGATTTTAGATTATATATTAAGATTATTATTTCTTGGAGGTCAACATATTTATGTGGCCTTTAAACCGTAGAAGTTCCTAGAAGAGATGTGGTTTATGAATTTGATGTGGAAAATGACACTCATCCTGATTCTGTTATTGTCTTAGATTATTATTATATAAATGTAGGGGACTTACGGTTTTGTTATGGCGGGAAACAGTTGTGTTTGTTAAGGTATCTCGTAATATATGAGCTTATTGGACCACAATGTAGCTAATATTTACTTTGGGAGCTAAACTATTGCAATGACATGTATTAAAGTATGAATGGAATGAAATTCTACTAAATGCTGAACTTTAACATAAAACCACCAGCATTTTACTATAAAAACTTATTTACCTTCGAAATAAAATGGCATCAAACCTTACTTGAGGAGTACCCATAGCCGTTTCTGTGCATGTCAGTCCAGTTGAAAACAAATCACATAAAACTAGAAATGTGGAAAAATAATCTGTGGCTGAAGTGTCACCGGTAAGTCTGAATATTTGTATGAAACTGAAACGTCCGTTGATAAATTGTTACTACAGAAAATGTTCAATTAACTTGATAAGAAAGCAGAATAAAGTTATCGGGCTTTTTCACATGAAACTAGTTTCAATTCTGAATTATATAAGAAGCAGTGAAAGACTGCCTGAAAAATTTCAGGTTGAAGCAATTAAACTTAAAATGACGATGCTGAAGAGAGTGTTAAGTTTTGAGAGAGAGAGAGAGAGAGAGAACGATAATAAGCAAGATCTGCAGACCTTGGATGAGAAGGTAAAAAAGTCAGTTACTCATCTGGAGATAAATATTCTAAGCAAGATCTAAGTAAGAACATCTATCAAGTGGTCAAAGAAGTTCAAGAAAGACTTGGATATCAAAATGCAATGAGTAGATGACATGCAGATTGTGAATGCACACAGAACTCCTATTAAAGTTTCTGGTCCAACACCCATTATGATAAAATTCAGTTCTTGAGTAAATATGGAATTGGTTTTGTCCTGTGCTAAAAACATGCCAGGCTCCAAGAAGAGAATAGTGACTGACATGCCAGTTCCTATGAAAAAAGAAAGATGGAGACTGGCTAAGGAAGTTCATGACATTCTAAAAAATGAAAACTTTCAGATAAAAATATAGGGAAAAAACTGATTGTGTGGCTGGAAACAAGGACGGACGCCAAGGACAAATAGGCAAAGAGAGTTGTCTAATATTTGACAAGCAAGCTTAAAAAGTCACAGATTTAATGGTACTTCAGTGTACGATATACGCCTTGGACTTTTTCCTTGTATCGGCAAATAAATATGTGAATATTTTTTAAAAAAAATATGTTATTATTTAAATGCTCCTTTTGGTAAAGCACTCTTTTTAATAAAATAGCAATCAATTTAATGAAACAGTGTTCATTTTACTTTCAGAATGACATCTGTTTTACTTTTGATTATTGGGTTTTGTTCTTGGAATATTTTAAGAAACATTGGAATATATAGTTTGAGATTTTTTACATACAAACTATTAGGTTTTTGTATAGATCCATGGCATTGACTGCGAACAAGATAGAGGAAGATACGGAAATTAACAAAGTAGCTAACAAAAATATTATATCTATATGATTTCTCTTAGGAAAGGAATACAATACCAAATGTAAATATGTTATATTCAGATGTTTCCTCTTGAGCCAATATTGTATGCATATTGTGAAACATTTGACTCCTTAGGCTGCACTATCATTTGCTCTATTTCATTCTGCATTAGGTGCTCCACTTTAATGTTAATCTGTTTTCAAAATGAATTATTCGGTTTTTTTTTAAAAAAAACTATTCATCTTAAAATTTGTTCCTTTTAAGAAACAATAATAATCAAATTTACCAGGTATCGATTTCCTTTACATTAACAAAACATAATATGGCTTAACACCATCAGGCACAAAGTAGGCCATTATGAAGACCTCCTCACCATTGTCAAAAAGAGAAAGCTGAAATGGTATGGCCATGTCACTAGAGCAAACAGTCTATCCACACCAGTACTGCAGGGTAGTGTCCAAGGTGGTAGAATGAGAGGTAGACAGAACTAAAAGTGGAGTGACAACATCACAGAATGGACCAGGAAAAGTATTGCAGAGACACAGGCATTGGCACATGATCGAGTCAAGTGGAGGGAACTGGTCAGATGTTCAGCAGCACAGTGCCTCAACGACCACACTAGGTCAAGAGACTGATGATGATGATGAATATGGCTTAATAAGTATAAATATACAATACCTTAAACAAATTATAACATTTTTTCTAAAATGTAAACTTGCACTAACTACGAAAATGAATAAATGCATCCAACATTAAATTGGGGCCCTGTCTTGTTGCCATACAGCTCCCGTTTTATCCTCGGTTGTATTTTCATGCAATACAGCATGATCACACTTTTGCCATGTGCTCGGTAAGACCTTTCTCTGCTTTCTTTTGCTTCAGA
Source organism: Unio delphinus (assembly GCA_029339505.1). Classification (NCBI taxonomy): domain Eukaryota; kingdom Metazoa; phylum Mollusca; class Bivalvia; order Unionida; family Unionidae; genus Unio; species Unio delphinus. The sequence continues at coordinate 5,530,385 of JAQISU010000277.1, forward strand.
GCTTTTTTGCATTACTTACAACATTTAATTAACTTTATTATTATTATTATTATTAGTAGTAGTAGTAGTAGTAGTAGTAGTAGTAGTAGTTGTAGTAGTAGTAGTAGAAGTAGTTTATATAGTTTGCATGTCATGTGATTTGTATAATTTTTGCTTGCTTTCTTTGATGCAAAAGTGTTCGTGACACTAGACATCTTTCCTTGTTTGTTGCGAATGTTTTTAAGTATTCTTGCTGTGTAAGATCAATAGTATTATACTTGCTTTTTTGTGGTGAAAGCATTCAGAGTAACTGTGGAACTATTTGCATGAAATGTAAATATAGTAGAAATGTTTAAATTTCAAAATTATCAACAGGTTCTCTACTATAGAGAGGAAGGTAAAACATTGTATGTATTTGTTCTTCATCTTTTTACTTATGTCTCTTCTGTCTCTTCTTTTCTTCCGTTTTAAAATAAATTATAGTTGCATCTTAGTGTTTTATGTACTGTTATATTAATATTTGATCCACTGAACATTCAGATATCTATAACGAAAGTATTTTTTTAAACAAAGATTTAACTTTCATATTGCTATGTAGAGAGTATTTTGTTTAGAATTAGATGTAACGTTCAGATATATATGCATAGAGTATTTGTTTTTAAAATAGATGTAACTGTCACATATGTATGCTGGGAGTATTTAGTTCCCAATTAGATGTAACTTTCAGATATCTATGCCGAGAGTAATTTTTAAAATAGATGTAACTTTCATATATCTATGCCGAGAGTATTTATTCCCTTTAAGATGAAACTTTCCGATATATATGCCGAGAGTATATTTTTCCCAATTAGATGTAACTTTCAGATATATATGTCTATATATTATTTTCCAGTTAGATGTAACTTTCAGATATATATGCCGCGAGTATTTTTTTTAATTAGATGTATCATTCTGATAGCTATGCCGAGAGTATTATTTCCCATTTAGACGTAACTTGCAGATATCTATGCTGAGAGTATTTATTCTCCATTTAGATGTAACTTTCAGATAACTTGGCCGAGAGTACTTATGCCCAGTTAGATTAACTTTCAGTTAAGCCGTAACTTTCGGATATCGATGCGAAGAGTATTTTTTTCAATTAGATGTAACTTTCATATAACTTGGCCGAGAGTATTTTGTTTCCATTTAGATGTAACCTTCAGATATCTTTGCCGAGAGTATTTTGTTTCCAATTATAATGTAACTTTCAGATATAGACGCGGACAGTATTTTTTCCAATTAAATGTAACTTTAAGATATCTATGCCGAGAGTATTTTCTTTTCTCAAACAGATGCAAGTTTCAGATATCTATGCGGAGAGTATGTTTCCAAGTTAGATGCAAGTTTCAGATATATATGTAGAGAGTATCCTTTTCCAAATTAGATATTTCGATTTAAGCCGTAACTTTCAGATATCGATGCCAAGAGTATTTTTTTCCAGTTAGATGAAACTTTCAGATATATATGCCGAGAGTATCTTTTTCTCAATTAGATGTAACTTTCAGATATCTATGCTTATATATTTTTTCCAGTTAGATGTAACTTTCAGATATCTATGCTTATATATTTTTTCCAGTTAGATGTAACTTTCAGATATATATATATATATATATATATATATATATATATATATATATATATATATATATATATATATATATATATATATGTCGCGAGTATTTTTTTTTAAATTAGATGTATCATTCTGATAGCTATACCGAGAGTATTATTTCCCAATTAGACGTAACTTGCAGATATCTATGCTGAGAGTATTTATTCTCCATTTAGATGTAACTTTCAGATAACTTGGCCGAGAGTGCTTATGCCCAGTTAGATTAACTTTCAGTTAAGCCGTAACTTTCAGATATCGATGCGAAGAGTATTTTTTCCAATTAGATGTAACTTTCAGATATCTATGCCGAGAGTATTTTTTCCACTTAGATGTAACTTTCAGATATCTATGCAGAGTTTTTCCCAGTTAGATGTAACTTTCAGATATGTGTGCAGAGTTTTTCCCAGTTAGATGTAACTTTCAGATATCTATGCCGAATTTTCCCCAATTGGATGTAACTTTCAGATATCTATGCCGAGTTTTTCCCAAATTAGATGTAACTTTCAGACATCTATGCCGAGCTTTTCCCAATTGGATGTAACGTTCAGATATCTATGCTGAGAGTATTTTTTTCCAATTAACTTTGGGACTTTACCTATTGCATCCATGAATTGTCAGGGTATAAGTGACCAATCTATAAGGAGAGATGTCTTATATTTTTAAAAGCAAAAACAGTGTTAAGCTTATTTGTTTCCTACAAAAGAAGAGTACCATATACGTAGTCAGTAGGGATATGAATGCCTTTTTAGCAATTTTTCAAGTCAAAATTGAGGAGTAGCAAATTATGAAAAGACAAGAGTGACGTAAGAATATTGGAGATCTGCAAATATAAAATAATAACATAACATTATTAAATATTTATGGTCAAAATATAAATTCTTCTAAAATATTTTCAACAGTTGAAAACCGACATAAATTACTATCGTGAAAACTTGATAATCATAAAAGCTTTTGATTTAGTTAAGAATCAAGAATACGATACATGTAATTATATCAGAACAACCAAAGATCAAGAGAGAAAGTGATGAAGATCACAAAAGAATTTCATCTCATTGATATCTGGAAAGAAACTCGTGGAAAAAAAGAATACACTTGGAGGGGTAAAAGCAAAAGAGCAGGGTTTGATTATTTCCTGGTATATAGGAATATTATAGCATAATTTACTACATAGCATGCTAATAGTAATAAAATAATGAAACATATGTCATGCATATGGAAGCTTGGTATTAAAAACTTTAATTTTCAAAAGGGTACAGATGGAGTGTCATCTATGAACCGCATGTAGTTACGATAGTTGTTCCTCGCGCATATAAGCTTGAAACGTCTCATTGCAGTATGGGTGCCAAATCCATAAATATTAAATTAATCATATCAAGTGGTGTCCAATATCAAACCAATGCGTTCGGGTAAATTTCTCGTTTCATATCTTCACTAAGCGATAATTGAGTGCAATAATTATCCCGCCGATTAAAATGTTCACCTATTTATTGTCTACATGTACAACACTGTCCAAGCTAAAATAACAAATCTTACGAGCAATTTAATGAGAGTTTGAATTGTTTGCCACATGATGCAAAGATCCCTATTTTTGCTGAAATAATAAAGTACTTGTAAAAAAAGACGCCAACATGCAGTTTTAATTCAACGATTCATGAAACCGTCACTCTTCTCCCCGTACAGCTAAGCCTTGACTGTAGAAAGTATACTGTCGTTCAAAACAGTACATTGCATTTGAATGTGCATGCCTTCAGAGAAAAATTGGTTCACCATTTTACAGTTCGTTGACTGGCTCCAGTCTTATATACCTATCTGACCTAATGCATGTGTACACACCATATAAAAACTTGCGCTCCTCTTCCGACACATGCATTTTCGTTGTTTCTGCTATTACAAAAAAGTCATATGGGCAACGTTCTTTTTGTGTAGCGGAATCTAGCAACCTAGAATACATTGCCAATAGATCTTAGACACAAGAGCACTGTGATCTTTATCAAGAGTGATCTTAAAATTCATCTATTCTGATTACAAAAACTGCCTCAAAGACCTAATAAAAGTGTTTGCTTTTGTAACCTTATCTATGTACATGTTTCCATGTGTTATCTACTATTGTCAAGCGCTAAGAACTTCTAAGGATTATGTGCTGTACAAGTCCACATTATAATTATTGTTATTATTATTACTGGAGAGAGAGAGAGAGAGAGAGAGAGAGAGAGAGAGAGAGAGAGAGAGAGAGAGAGAGAGAGAGAGAGAGAGAGAGAGAGACTTTCCTATTTTAAATAACCTTGAATCGTGCATGATCCAGATGATTGAGACCCAGCTTGTACATACGATTCTAAGATTCGAGATCATCTGTCATATTTTGTTTCGAACAAGTTTACTTCAGTATCATACCTGGTTGTCATACCTGGTTGTTGATGCTGTTCATTCTTCGAGTTCGAAGATGATCATGGATGGTATCACTGCTTGGTTTGGCATTTGTATGTTCGTGGCGGATCAAGCTAATTTATTCTCTGAACTGCATGTGGCATAGCTGATAAGATAAAATGCTTGGGTTTATTTTAAAGAAATATAGGATGTGCTGCATTTCTGCTCACGCTTCTGCACTGCCTGTACAACCTTTCTCCGTTTAAAAGTATATAGCTTCTGAATGGACGAGACTCCTCACCTTGCAGCAATCCAAGACAGTGTTAATTCGAAGTGTTTCGTCCTAGATCTTCTTTGGCAGTCGCTCGTCTTGTATCCTGGTAACATAGCCAGCCCATTTCATCTGTCACGTCCTGTCACCTTATCCTCGTCAGTATCCCTCACACAGCCCTTACGATAATGATTCGGCATTTGGTATGGCGTCTGTACACCGTTAAGATTTCACAGTCATACAGCAACAGCAGGGTAGGCAACACAATGGACCTTAACCTTTGTTTGCAAACTGATTCATTTCCAAAGCTTTACACATTGTCTGCTAGACGCCACATTTGTTTCAGCAATACTGGTGTTGGTGTCAACAACGATGTGGACTGCATTTGACAGTGTACTGCCGAGACAGCTGCATTTGCTATGAGGGTTTGGTCATTTACTGTGATGGTAGTTTTACTTGTTGTTTTATTTGTATTGTGGTTTTAGACATTTTTCATGTTATGATATTTTTTTCCTGCCGCAGCAGAAAACCTAAAGGCAACGATTAAAAAAAATCATTCACACTTTTTTTTAACCTGATTAAGAAGACATACTGTGAAAGTAGGCAATGGACTTTTTTTTTTATTACATCAATGACACAAAATTTCTCAAGCTCTGGCGGGCCATTTAAAATCAGCCCGCGGGCTTTAGGCTGGACACCATTGGTTTAAGGTTATGTAAACATCGTCAAGTGTATGGATATTGCATTAAACAATGCGACATCATGCACAATGGACATTCTGTGCTGAAAAATGATTTTGTCTGTTTATAATAGTCTGTTTATTCGGAAGGGAACTTGTTCATTGATTTATAATTTGTAACAAAAGTATAATCTACTTGGAAAAACGCAATACAAGTTCAGCTTGGGATGGGACTACATTTATGCACATCAAATGAAGGGTGCAACGTCTGTCAGAATGAAGTAATTTCCACTGATAAAAAGAATCTTAAGCTGGACATTATTCAGCTCGTTTCATAAATTCAATATTAAATCATTACCAATTTGAGATCCTCTATTTATTTCAAATTTTAAACAGTATGTCTATGTGTGTGATTAGGATTTTTAACGAAGCCTTAACAACTGTTTCAGTCATATCGCTACGATGTATGCAGTGAGGCAGTTTATTGTGATGTCCAGCTCTGGGGCATCATGCCGCAGACATGAAGAATGATGCCCCACCCAGTCACATTATCCTGACACCAGGCCGACAAGTCCTAACACTAACCTCTTAATGGTGAGCGCCAAGCTGTTAGTACCATTTTGTAAGAAATCGGTATGACTCGGCCGGGGATCGAACCCACGACATTCTATTTTCGCGGCGGACGCTCTAACCACAAGGCCAATGGAGCGGTTTTAAAACAGTCATGCTGCTAAACACAAGTGGTGTAGTCATTAATCGCACTATGTATCGTTTTCACCGAGTCAATCTTCCGGTGTTGATGACTCTTTTCAAACAAAATGTTACATGGGACACTGAACAAATATTTTATATTCATATTTAAATGATCTCCCAAAAAAGTCCCAATGAAAATTCCAGAAAAGATCACCTAAAAGGTTTGGATGGTTCTAAAAACCAACGGAGCATTATGGTCACCTATTGATCGTCGTTAAACATTTGTTGAGAATGATCACGAGTATTTGTTAAAAGACTCGGTTTTTACTTTTATTGCTCTCTGTGAAACTACAGGCAAAACTACTGAAAAATCTTATTTTCTAAAGACAAATGTCGGACCTGACTGTCTTTTTTATCTCAAGACAAGTTTTTTCTTACGAAAGCATGAACTTTAAATCCAAAACACATCAGCACCAATTACTGATTTTAATTACTGTACTGTTTCATGTGAACTCTTATTTTTGTCTTTGAAACTGTGAAATGTCTTGTAAAAATATACTGTTAGTATAAATTTATTTTTTCTTTATGTTGGGATTGAATGAGAAAATCATAATCCATTATATATATACATACGTGTGCTAGTTGTTGTGAGTTCATCTCTCTCTCTCTCTCTCTCTCTCTCTCTCTCTCTCTCTCTCTCTCTCTCTCTCTATATATATATATATATATATATATATATATATATATATATATATATATATATATATATATATATATATATATATATATACATTCACCAAATGTTTTTTTAAAATCTACGATCATGTATTGTAGTTGGAAAGAACAAATTGCACAAGTGTTTGTAGTAAGATATTCATGTTCTCCTAATGTTTCTTGATACATTAAAATAATAAAACATTCCCGATTCAATATCTTCTGTTCTAATTCTTAGTATTCTCTTTAAATGACTTTTCACTTTGGTTTCAGTGTTTGTTCGTCATGTGTCCATCCATCTATCCATACACCCGCTAAAGTTACAGTTAAAACTAGCACTGTGTGGATTGAACTCAATGCTGAATGTGTTTAGTTTTCTTGTTAAATAAAAAGTGGGATCAACAAAAAAGCGGTGTCTTATCTCCCTGAGGTTTCTCCATACATGTACACTAACTAGATCAGCCAAGACTAATTATCAATGTCTTTAAGATTCGCTCTAAACAAAAGATTAGTATGCAATTAAATTAAATTAACTGATAATATATGTCGCATAATTAATATCAGCACCAAGATGTCTTCGTCATTATAATCTCTCTCTCTCTCTCTCTCTCTCTCTCTCTCTCTCTCTCTCTCTCTCTCTCTCTCTCTCTCTCTCTCTCTCTCTTTTGCACATGAATGATTGCACATAGACATCATATCCTCATGTGTGGAGGTATCTTGTTACAGTAACTGCTAAGCTCTGTTAGCAGTAGGGTGAACAGTCTATTTGACAAGGTGATGATAACAGAGCTTGGACTATGTGTGAGAAGACCAAACACATCTTGTCAAAGGACTGGAAATAGCACACCTAGTATCAATTCAACATGTATACTGGCCATGGAAAACATCATGCGTTAAAGAGGCTTTAAAGACTTCAAACAAGGACATATTCATGAAATTAGGATTTTCCATGGCGTAAATCAGGCCACAGTTACGCGGCACGTTGCTGTCAATCTATGAGGAAAAACTAATGACAACAAACTTCATGAAGACACTTTACTAGAAGAGGCCAAAATAAATAGAATATTGTTGTTCTTGCAAAGTTATGTATACATATTCAATATCAGAATTTACAGTATGGCTACTGTTTTTTTTTTGTTTGTTTCTTTTTAAATTTACAATAAAGATTTCATTATGTATTTCTACCCATTAAATTTATATCTTAAATGTAAGAATAAAACAATTAAAAGTTTTATCTTCAATCAATTATGTATAGGAAAATATTATATTAAAATTACAAAATGGCATTAAACCCTACAACAACAATGCTATCCTCATGATTAAAGGGAATGCTTAATGTTCTTTACGCCGCGTTAACATGTATCCATGTTTTATACGGGGATCATTGGTAAACTAGTAAGTTTAAATTATGTCAGAGCCACGTAAAACGATAATTTATAATATGCTCATTTAAAAAAGAAAAAAATAATAATGGCACATCGAAATAAACCACTACATCTTCGTTAGCACAATTTACACTGGATTTAACTTGTTCGCTAATTATGGTGATTCGTTTTATCTTAGTTCATTGATGACAGCGTTTTGAAGGTGTTATAAATTGAGTACTCTGTAACAGTCAAGAGTTATAATAAGTCAGCATGATAAAAATACAAATAAATGGCACGACATAGTTTGTTGTTTTGGTCTCAAGTCTAATAACGATGAAATAAAATTTTATTCATAAACATATTTTTTTTAAAAAGAACCGTTCGTTAATTTTTTTGTACTCAAAATAATTCAGTTTACATTTTTTAAATATTTTATGTAAAGATGCAGTTGTGCAAGTACTGATATAAAATAGGATTAAGGCCATTCTATAATTTAACGGTTAGGGTGGTTTGTTAACACCAGTTACAAAAAATATCTCAATTTCTGTAATATTAAAAAAAAAATAGCGCGATGAAACACGATGCAGAATTCCAATACACACATTTTCTTAATTCCACGAAATATTACGACTCAGATATAATACACAATTCGACAAAAGCATACAAATAACATAAAAGTGTATTTAACATTATCAAAAACACAACAAATTATGTAATTATGTTAAAACAGCGTTTTGTATTCATATATATGAAATATTAATATATCACTTTCAATGCAGATGTTTATCTATGTTGGTCTTTGGTTTAGGAACATTTAACCAAATTCCTCTTGAATCCGTTCATAACAACAATAATCTGCTTCGCATATGCCCAAAGCACAACTGCGAATCATTGCTGTGATACGCTTTCAGTGATATTCTGCGTAATATTTTAAATTCCTCTGCAATATAATACGAACGTAATCAAGCGTGGTCCTTCGATCGTGAACAAATGTTCTGGACAGCAACGCGTAATTGCTGTGCAATTTAATGCCTATTCAAATAATTAACGTGCCTAGATCAATGGACAGGTCGAAACTATCCATTGTCGGACTTTTCTGTCCAGGTCATAAATGTTGTGCCTAGATTGTAATTCATATGTCCGTAGCTAACACCATGGAAATTTAGTTGCTGAGGTGTACAATAAATACAATGAAACGAGCGTTTGTGGTTGAAAGAAGGTTCTTAACACAAGCGCAAGGCTTTAGTTATATGGTTATTAAGCACAATCTCATCACCTGCGAACTTGCAAAGTAATTTGATCTTAACCGCTTTATTGATACAGTCTTCTAGGCAAAATAACTCCTGGCACAGACTGAAGGGCGCTAGTGCTGGAACCGATCCAGTGGCTTCTATATAAAAAGAAAATAATGTACAAGTACTATTGAGTGTTGGGTTCTGTTGCAGCCCAGAACTCGTTTTTGATGATACTTACAAATTCTTATGTTGCTTATTCCTCAGAAATGCTTACCCAGCATTCCTCTTGAATGGGAACATTAGGAAACAATATATAAAAGGAATGTCCTTTTTTAAATTATCTCTTGCCATTTTAACAGGCTGCATTTTATAAGGAATTTGCAAATACTGATCATGAAAAAACTGTAATGGCCGTTCATTAAAAAGCTACTTACTGAATAGCAGACCGCTCCGGCGACAGAGTGATTAAAGCGTCCGCCTCGGGCGATGGAGGTCGCGGGTTTGAACCCCGGCCGAGTCATATAAAAAAATGTTACTAACACCTGTCTCGCTAGGCGCTCAGCATTAACAGTCCAGTGCTATGACTGGTCGGCCTGGTATCAGGATAATGTGACTGGGTAGGACATCATTTTACATGTCTGCGGCATGATGCCCCAGTGCTAGACATTACTACAAACTGCTACACTAATAGTCTGGTTCGCTGCTTAGTATGCTCCCATGCGTTGAACTCCGATATAGCGGATCATGAAAAACACAGACACTAATTGCAGTGTAGTTTACGTTAAAAGCCGAAAAAAAATGAGTGGATTTGAAACAAATAGACATGCCAGTATTAACGTTCCGGTGGCAAAGTGGTTAGAACTACCTCTCGGATGCGGGAGGTCGTGGATTTAAACCCCAACCGAGTCATATCAAAGACATCAAAATAGTAGTAGCAGCTATCTCATCACTGAAGGTAGTGCTAGAACTGGTCGGCCTGGTGTCAGGATCATGTGACTGGGTGGGATATCATACTACATGTCTGTGGCATGATACCCCAATGCTAGATATCACGTTTTTTCTTTTGTACTTTCCAGATTCAACTTTAAATAATGTATATAAAAAAGATTGTCACCTTTACGAAATATAGGAAAATATAGTGAATCAGAGCTTTAATATTCAAAACACATTTAATTCACTCGTCTTAATTGATGACATCAACATTTAACGGTTATTTTTATAATACTGAAATGTATGATGAAATACACACACACACACACAGATATATATATATATATATATATATATATATATATATATATATATATATATATATATATATATATGCTTCGCAATATAACAAACTAATTTTAATATTAACAATGCTATAAATTGTTTCAATGTTAATATTGCAGACGATAATGGAAAATAACTAAACCGGAAACACTACATACAAATTTGCAAATACCGTAGCTTGGACACAGCGCTTTTACCAGACATCAAATGAAAGGGAAAGGCTGACAATTATTTGCAAGATTGTGGAAGTGCATCATATCTAAAGAATTTTGAGTACTCTGTAAAAAAATTAAAATTCCGTTGGGCACGAACGAGTTAGTATGGCAGTAAGCCATGTACTGTTCCCCAAAAAAGTGTCGAGATAAAAAAAATAGGAGTAGTTCTTGATATAACAACACCCAACGACTAAACAGTTTCCCAGTAAAGATCGCTTTATATTACTTTTGGTACTCTCATTACATCTTATAACAAGCTTAAAAATATATATCAAGAATATATTTGTATGACAACCAACTGTCTGCCTAATTGGGCATTAATACAGTACACAGAAGGGCGAGATAATTTCTGGATGTACAGAACACATCCCAGTAAAGAATATCAACATCAAGCTGTGTGCAAACCTTTGATACTTTCCTAGACGTAGTTTCAGGGAGAAATTGTAACAACAACTGCAAACGAATCCAGACGCAGGGCCACTGTATTTTTTTATTCGGCTAACGCACAAAAATACAAAGGAAAACACCTGGATTAAAAAAAAATGTTAGGTACACGGTGGTGTTTCCAATGTCATTTTTTAGCATGCAATACAAGGTCATTAAAAAGTTACCTAACAAAGAAAAGGGCATATGCTTCATTAAGGATTCTATCAATTTTAGTATAATTAAGTTTTATTAGTTTGTCTTTATATGGAAAAGTGCATTTCTCACCTTCTGTTTAGAATTTTAAAAAACTGAAAAAAAAACTAAAGTGTACACAAAACGGATAAATAAGCATTTGATACAAATTCTCTGACTGATGAATCGTCAGAACTTCGATTAATCCGCCTTGGTATAACTTTTGTAAATACAAGGTAGGTAACCATAGGATTATCATGGATTTTACACCATTTTGGGATGTAAAAGTACTGAGTATAAGTCATGGAAATATGCCAAAAATCTTGTGACACAGACACACGAACGCAGACAAAGACACAGACACATCTGTTTCATGATGTACATGAAGAGCAAAGGAGGTAGTAGGTATGGAGTAATAAACGCACATGATACTAAAACATAGCTGATGACGATGCAATCTTACAAGCTTTACCAATAATACGCACTAATGTATTTTACTGGTGTATAGTTAGCTTTGGATGACGTAAATAAAGAAAGCCAAGGATTGAGGATCTACATGTACAAGATCTGCTGGCAAAGCAAATACCATTCTTTATACAGTGTATATCTTAGACTGATGTGCACTTAGCAAAACAAGAGAACACAACTGTATGTGAACCAAGCGGCAAGAAAATAAAAGTCTATGTATGCGGAGGTTTACTTATATACATAAATATGATTTATGTAACCATGCTCTAGATTCCGAACCTCATGGTTCACGCACAAAATCTCAAAATACAAATTGGAACGGTTTGGTTTGGTTTTGTGGGGTTTAATGCCACATTTTGAGCAATGATAGGCAATACAAGGCGGTCAGATGAACGAAAAGCCCGGGAAGAACCACTGACCCACGGGAAATAATGCAAACTTTCTCACATACCCACCTTAGTCGAGTCGACTCAGACTCACTCAGAGATGATAATAAGATGTGCCAGTGATTTGTAATGTGCGCGTCGACAACCCGTGACGTCCTGTACATATCAATAAAAGTAGAACTAAAACGTATACACATCAAAATATCAACTATGATGCTATGCGTTAATACAATGCTGATACATTTTTTCTTTATCGTAATTATATTACATAGAACACTGTGGTCAGCAACATTTAGAAATATTGAAATGTACTTTATACAAAGAATAATTAAGGATAAGACGACATACGCGATGAGCTAACCTGCACGAGGAAAGTTTTACGTACAACCTACCATTTCGATAATGGCCAAACCCTCTAGGAAGAGAACTTTCACCTGCTTCGGCAGTACTCTGTCCCATGCAGTCCACATCGACGATGAAACTAACGCCAGAATTGCTAAAGCATGTGTGGAATTTTGCAGATTGCGTGAAAATTGTGTGAGCGCGGTGGTATTGGTCTGCAAACAAAACTCGATGTTCATAAAGTCACTATTTCCTGACCCTGCTGTACGCTTGGGAAACCTGGACAGTGTCCATAGGCCATGCCAAGAAAATTAATAATTTTCCCATGGGCTTTATGAGGAAATTGGCGAGGAGATGATGACATGACAAAGTTAAGACACAATGAGTCTCTTCTTATATGGGCAGGCATTCCATGCACACGCACTCTGCTAATTAAATCACAGTTGAGATGGGCAGGCCATGTCACCGGATGTCAGACGAACGACTGCCTCATAAGATCTTCTACCATGAGATGAAGGAGAGAAAACTATCCCAGGGTGGTCAGAAGAAACGCTTCTAAGATTACCTCAAATGATTCTTGAAATTCTTCAACACTGACCCCGAGTTTTGAGAAGACAGCACACAGGAGAACTCCACCTGGCAAAGTTTCATCGAAGCTACTGATATTGAATGAGGAGAACTGCAGAGGAAATGAAAAATCACAAAGCAGTGGAAATCGCTGAAGTGCAGCAGGTTTTGGTTTGATAAACCTAATCTGCAACCCCAAACAGCATCTCCAGACAAGTTTGCCACAGACAGTTCATGGCACAAATTGGTTTGATCAGCCAGCCATTCACGTACTAAGCCAAACCAGTTAGTAATGTCATGGTCATCATGGAACTCTAAAGACGTTAGAGGTCGACCGAAACTAAATTTCTGGTTTCGGCCGAAAACGAAACCAGACCGAAAGTTAAAAATTGACTTTAGGCCGAAACTGAAAGTTTACCTACACCTTCGGCCGAAACCGAAACCGAAAGATAAACCGAAGTTGCCGAACGCAAGATTTATTAAACAGGCCTGGGTCATGATGCAATGCCACACTAATTAAAAACTAATACAGAACCAATCATTCAGAGCCTGCATTAAGGGAACTTCGCTAAATGTAAAATTGCCTAGCGCCGACTGACCGGCCGACAAACAGAGTAATAGACGCAGCACTAGCGTTGCATTCTGAAAGTTAAAATAGATCTTCGGATGATGACCGAAAGTCAATATCAGTTTCGACCGAAACCGAAAGCAAACCGAAAGCTAACTTTTTTGCTTCGGCCGAAACCGAAACTATGCCGAAAGTGGTCATTTGCCAACTTTCGGCGCCGAAACCGAAACCGAAACCGAATTTCGGTCGGCCTCTAAAAGACGTACATTTAAGGACAAAGAATAATCATAATTGATTTGAACAATTATAATAGATTTGAACTTATAGTGAAACATTAGTGTAAATAGCATGAATTTGTTATATATTGTTTTGTATACATTTCGCAAATAATCTGCATGGACATTTGTATGGCTTTCAGATATTCAACATTAGTTGAGGCTTACATTTGTATAATGTAACGGGCCGATAGACAGCAGGTAATCTGACAAGATGATCAGTCGTGTTTGATGACACAAGTGTGTGCAACAAAACTGTCAAGATAAAGTGCTCTTACTTCCATGTTTTTTCAGCCTGTACATCAAACAGGGTAACGGGATTTACATCCAAGGTGGTCCTAAAGATAAACGGTGCTAATTTTATTTTATTGGTGCAAGGCGTACTCGATTAGATACTTACTTTAAGACAACCGAGCCGTAACTCTAAACACGGCTTACGGATCACTTTAAATTAGCCAGTGTGATGTAGCTTTAAAAATTCTGAAAGTGAAGCAAATAGTTATGTTCCTAAGGCACGCTGCTCAGTTTGCCAAACGCGAAGATATAAGACTTCGTCTGATTGGCTGATAGAACTAGCGATAATGGTAACAACATAGGTCACCAACCCTAATCAATCGCGAAGATATAAGACTTCGTCTGATTGGCTGATAGAACTAGCGATAATGGTAATAACATAGGTCACCAACCCTAATCAATGGCTGTCAGTAAGTAGAAATCTGATTTTAATCAGGCGGAAATAGCTACATGTAAGCAGTTTCCAGTAGACATATCCCTCCTCTGACGCAGCAAGAAAGGAAATTAAAATTGATTTTGTTCCTTCATTATGGAAACCTTCTCTATAAAATAAAAACAATTGTTCTGAAGATACAACTTCTACAAATCATTCTACAACGATTTCGAAAACCAACAATGGCTTTATAATTACTTATTGTTTATGATGGTGTTTATGTATTACGTCTGAAGCAAATACATGTATCACTGCAAGTAATTAAGAGGAAACATATGTACATGTTGCTGAATCACTTGATGATAGTCTGGTAGCTTAAACAAAACATATTTCTTGGGACTACAATGAGAACAAGTATCGCTTCTTTAGCCCATCAGCACTAAGTTTTACTCTTCAGAAAACTTAAATATCAAGACCCCATGAAAGAACTCTTATTGGTTTGTGACCAATGTAGTCACGTAAGCAGTGATACAATTACGTTTTCACGGTGCTACTGCAACATGTGAAGATGTTTGCAGATATCACAACGCTATTGCAGCTTCTGTGTTAGGCTTTAACGCCCGTGTCAGATTTATATATCTTACACAAGTCTACTATCACCTCAAAACGTCACAGAGAATCCAAGGCGGTAATAATAAAAGAGACATATAACAATAGTTAAAAGTCAGAAAAATTCTAATTTGTGAATTAAAAAATAGAAAAACTAGTCTCACAAGAGATTTAATTATACAACATAATGTTTGATTGATTACAGTTGAATGAGTATTAACGTATATTTTTAATTTAAATAACTTTAAAGACAACTACGAAAAAAAAACTATTCCAAATTGAGAAAAGCTGTCAGAGTTTATATTTTAAAGACACGATTGACTGTCTGATGAACGTATGAAACTCAAGTAAATACTTGAAGGCTTTGTCTATTTTGTTAATCAAGTAACAATCAAAATAAGCAATTAATCAAATTTATTAATCGATGGTGTGGAGCAAACGTCTGATTATTCGGAATGTGTCATGCCAACAAATAACTTAAGTGTCGCCAGTGTATCGAGCTATTCGACCGACAGCCTTTTATAAATGACTCGGTGTTTCCAACGAATTGCGCTATTCGGCTGACTGTCAATGGGCATCAGTGCCATTCACCAAACGATATAAAAATTAATTATAACATATTCTTCCACTGTGTAATATTTTATGAAGGCCATGCCGGACTGGGAAACCTTATTGTATTTAAACTGTTGTCATTTTAATATCCATTACGTGTGAGGTTCGAGACCCAGTAACATGGATATCGGCAGTGGTCTACAGCCTGAAAGGTGATGGTCTCCACCAGTTTCAGCTGTCAATGATACGCCAGCGATGACTGAATAACACTAGAGTTCATTGACTTCTATAATAATTTCGATAATGTATAGAAGGCAGCATTGTGGGCGACCATGCGGTTATACAACATACCTAAACGCGAAACTTATCATCTTCATATAAAAGCTGAGTGACAAGGCTACGAGCGCAGATAGAACTTATCATCACCATAGAAAAGCTGAGTGACAAGGCTACGAGCGCAGACAGAACTTCCTCTCACACTCCTGAACATATGCCTGGAAAGGATCATGTCATATGCCTGGAAAGGATCATGTCATATGCCTGGAAAGGATCATGTCATATGCCTGGAAAGGATCATGTCATATGCCTTGGAAGACCACGAAGGCAGTATTAGAGAAAAATCAATCACCAGCATGCGCTTCGCTGATGATATCAATTGCTTAGCGGGTAATAAAAAGAGAACAGGAAACCGTAGTGAACATTCTGAATCAAGCCACTTAGAACCAATGTTGTCACTTTAAATTCACATTACTTCCAAGGTGTAAACCTTAATTTCACTTTGGTCAATCACAAACAGTAGTTTCTTAAACATTTCTTATGACAATCATATATTTTGTCAGTCAGGATCTCTGAAGTATGTTATATAACTTTTCCCTTTGAAGAATGACTATTTGACATGGCTCGGAAGTTCAGCTGTCTCTTTCTCAAAACCGAGCTAAGATATCCGGTCAATTTGATTTGACTGAGTCGGAACACTTGCCCTTTTGAAGTTTTAACACTGATATGGGAGAAAGGTCAAAGTGATCCTTCACAAAGACTCCTCCGGTCTAAATGTGATAAAATCTTAATGCTAAATGCATTGAAGTTTAAGGTTCAAAGTTTATTCAAAATTCGACACGTCACAGACGTAAACAAACACTGATTGTTGATAACCTAAACTTGCAAGCCCATTAAACTATTAACATAATGAAAGTTACTAGTCCAACAGGAAATCTACTAGCATTGGGCTAGCGAACTGCCGCAAAGTTTGAGCCCTGTTATATCTGTCCTTTTTCCCATAGTAAATGACCCATCTGCCAATTACGTTCGCTCTTTACTAAACTATGGAGTATGATATTAGGTGGGAATATGTAATGTCCACTAATGGAGATGGACACGGGAAGCTTAGCTTGATTACATAAATAATTGCCTGTGTAGCTTCAGGTTCACTGTTGAAAGCTGTTTTATTTTTACAAAATCTGATCAAGTTCTATTAAAATGTATATATTTTCAGTTAAAAGATTGATTTCTCGTTGTTTTGGTCAGTTGAGGCAAATGTATGCTTGAAAGGTTATAGTTCCGCATGACATGCTTCTTGTCGAAAACTTGATATTAACAATTTCTGCAAGATATTTTTTGTTGATATAGAATACTCCCAAATGAGAGGGAAATATGCGACTATCTAGAGATCTGACATTACAATATATATATATATATATATATATATATATATATATATATATATATATATATATATATATATATATATATATATATATATATATATATATATATATATACATATATAAACATATACATATATATATACATATACATATATATATATATATATATATATATATATATATATATATATATATATATATATATATATATATATATATATATATATATATAGATTGGTAAAATGTTTTATTTAAAACTAACTAGACATCACACGAAGCCTTTCAGCAAAACCCCATGATATTATGACCATCCATTCAGGATTAACAATAACAGGATTTTCAATATGGCCACTGTCACGGTCATGTTGGATATCATCTCGGTACGAATTTCATTTACGACCAATTATACAACTAAGTCTTTCAGTTAAAACCACTGTTTGATATTTCCGTCCATTGAGGAAAATAATTGATAACAAGAGTTTTACGATGGCCATTACTGCGGTAATAATATGGTAGGGATGAAACTATTCATCGATATATCGATGCATTAATCCTTTTGCTACAACGATATACATATCGATACAAGAGACGGAGAATCGATACAAAACGATACCTACCATATACAAGTTATTTTAGTCTTCAGCAGTCATGAATAGTTATTATTTGTGTGCTTTGTAATTGGCACTCATTTGTATTACTAAAAATGAAAGGGGCTATTGAGAATACTCGCTCGCCATCTTCAAGTAACAAAATGGCATTGTTCGTACTCTGCAAGCCGCACCCACCTCCCCCGCACATTATCTTAACCCAGCATCGCGTTCAGCATATAAGATACATTCCAAATGTATTCCACGTGTACATTCAAGTACTTTACTCATCATTTAATATCCACTATTGAGCGAAATTTGAATTGAATATGTTCTACATTTGGGGATTTGAAAGCTACACTACTGGTCTGTCTCACCGTGAAATATGTTACATAAGACTATCATGTCTCACTGTGAAATATGTTACATTAGACTATCATGTCTCACTGTGAAATATGTTACATTAGACTATCATTTGTGGTTATTTCCCATTCCTGTTCAGGTTAAGCAATCACTACCAAAAAGAGTTAATACTGCTTATTCCGTGCGTGAAAGAAAACATGAAGTACTGGCAAAGAAATTAGAATCTTCGTGTGAAAATCATTATTTGATATGTAAAGTACTTAAAACAAAAATGCTATCAGGGTGTGCAATTGTGCGAATCATGCAAACTTTTTATGAATTTGCACACTTGGACAAAAAGTGATTCCCGTGAACTCTAGCAAATTTATTGGAAAATCTTGCATATGAAAACATGCTGGTTGAAGTATATAGTTCAACCGTTATTGTCAGGACAGGACACCTGTTTCCATATCTGGGTGCTTCAAGTATGATATGAATGCCTCATAAACTAAACTTGATTGGCACATTGCGTCCCAGAATATGGATCATGGCGTAGTTAAAACCTTCCATCATGGAAGTTTAACAAGTGCGTGTTTAAAATACGGACTACATAGAAAACCCTAAATGTTTGATACACGGAGTGGTTCATTACGTTTTCGTTCGGCAAATACTGGCTGATAATACTGATGATGACAATAATTTTTAAAGTTATGAAGTATGTCAGAATATTGGAGCTGGAAAAGGGTTATTACAATGCCAGTGAGTGATTTTCAGCCCGAAAATGGTGTTGAATACGAATCAGATGTGCGTGTTCGATGGACGAGAATAGACGGCATGACGGTCAATCTCCGTTTCAGAGATATTTCGAAATTATATGTAGAAAGGGCAGAATACTGAGTTTAATTAAAATACAAACAAATTAAAAGTATAATGCAATTGCCATTTTTTTAATCAATCAACTTAGCCCTGCAGATCACATGCTTTAAAATCATATATACATATCAGGGTTAAGATCAACTGAATAAATAAAGATGGAGAAAAAAAATCAATAAATGAAGACATTTGTATGACTACCTCTGTCTGCACATGTAGATTATGACATTGATGGACTAAAAACACTAATAATTAAGGAAAAGTTAATACATCTGGCATGGTAGTCAGGAAACTACTAATGCAAGAACATAAGTTCAATTTTAGAGAGACAAAAATATATATTTTGGAGCAGATGTGTCCAGAAGATATTATCTGTGATTGTCAAGTGCCAAATTTTTCGCCAGTGAAATTCATTAATTAATTCTTAGTCTAGCCGACAATTAACTGTCTTGGAGTAGAGTTTGGACGAAGGAATGTTTACCTAACTGGGTCATGCTGTATGACAGGCCTGAGAGAGGAAAATTCTCACGTATAGCTGTCAAAGTGATTGGAAACAAATGGTAGGGTGATATTTCGACACCAGGTGGCATTTTTTGGCATCTTGATAGACAGTTTTCCAAATGTCCGTAGGAATAGCATTTATTCCGATTGGTCAAATGTAGAAGGAGGGTTGGGTCGAACCCTAGAAGTGGGGAAATATATTATCTGAGCTAATGAGTTTAAATCAGTCTTCTGGAAGGTGCTCTGCAAGAAAGCAGTGTTGAACTACTATCATTAATTCTGGAATAAAGACTCCGGGGGTATTTTTAGAGCAGTGCCTTCGTAACAATAAGCTCAGAAAAGTCCGCCGGAAATCAAACGGCAGAAGCACGCCAAAAACACAAAGTATTTAACTCAAATTCACATTTATCATGATGTAATTTATGTGATTTTTTTCTTTGTTACAGATGCATGATGTATTGATACTATGATACAAATAGTTCGGTATTACATTGATTTAATAACGTACTTTGATATGATGTTTTCTTCGTTACAGATGCATGATGCGTTCATATTTTTGTACGAATAGTTCAGTATTACATTGATTTAATAATGTACTTCTGAATCATGAGTTAGAATTTTCAATTTATATACTTAGGTAGGGTAATGGGTGGTGTAGAAAACCCGCTGTGTACATTTATGATTGGAAAGTGTTACATTAATTTGAATTTATCATATTAGTGAATATGGATTGTGTGTTATGATATATTGCCTCACTTTACGTAATGATTTACGGGAATATATGTGACTTTCCCAAATTCTGATGTCGATACTTAACAGTATAGCTCTATTGATCTGAAGACTTGTGCAGTATTTGCTAGCCGTATAAAAGTTAACACTGATAGTAAGATCTGATTGTTCGAACCAGAAAGACGGACGGACAATCTCAACTCTTAAAGCATAACACGATACTTAGGGCGTTTTACCCTTTTCTTTTCAAGGAAAATAGTTTGTTTGAAGAAAGAGTGAGAAATAGCGAGGAAGTCGAAATTCAAAAGGAGGGAAAAGAAGTCAGAAGTCAGAGTTGTGGAATTCCCCGTTCAATCAAAGGGCAAGCTAAAGTCGTGACGCACGCAGAAGGAAAAAACCAGTCGACGAACAAGGTCATTGTGAATCACCCAACAGTCCAATGTTAATGAACACTCGATTTCATGATGAAATTTACTATCAGTTATTAACGGCTAAATTCATCTATTTTATTAGTGTTTTAAATTTTAATTAATGTATCCATTATTTTAAAACTTCGGTTTTTGAAGTACTTATGAACGAAGAATATTCAGAAGGAAAGAAAATTGTAATTTACTGTGTCATTCTTCTCTTGATTGCATTTTAATTAAATTCTTTTTTTATCTTTACGGGGGCTCGTGTGTTGTCTTTGTTCAGGATACCATCTCAGATTACCATATCCATTCTATGACCGGGCAAATTACACCGTAGAGGTCATCCTTTAGATAACGAGAATTAGTGGGAGGCGGTTTTCGAGTGTTGTTTTTCCAAGTTGCGCAATACCTCTGACCCGGGCTTGTGCGATATTGTACTAATAGCGCTTGATAACCGACATCCCCATTACAGTGATCTACAAAACACATGTAAGTTCAAAAAATGCGACAGCTCATATCATTTTCTCTACAAAGAAGCTGTCATCCAGGTGTCATCTATACTGATAAATATTGGTTTGATCATGTTCTCAGAAATGTAAAGTTATATATATATATATATATATATATATATATATATATATATATATATATATATATATATATATATATATATATATATATATATATATATATATATATATATATATATATGATGGTGTTTGCATAGGTTTACTAGGGGAACTAAATTAGTACCACGAGTTCTTAAACTGTACACTGGGAACAAATTTGGATTTTCTCTTTCTATGCCGTGATATGAAGGTGAATGAAGGTGATTTCAAACCGCTCAAATAGATTCAGTAAATTAAAAAAAGTAATTAGAGAATAGGACTGGGTGTTGTCGGTAATTGTCTTTCAGTAGTGCATGTGGCCGCAGCAGTCTTTTGCATCTGCAGGAAGCACATACAATGTGATAGAATTAGTTGGTATTCATCCTCATTCCCATGTCCGAATTTCTCCAAAATGAGATTTTCTTTGCATAAGGAAGATAACATCTGATTTGAATATAACATCTTAATATCTTCCAAGTATACGTGAGACATTCAATTTGTATAAGATGTTTCAAAGCATATTCGCCGTACGAAATAAAGGACCTGGTAGCTTAAGTAAGTTAAATGGAGCCACCATTATTTAATAATGAATAAAACTCACTGACAACCAACATGTAGTCTTTTTGAAATCATTTTTGTTACCGAGGAGAATTGCATATAAATATATGATAACTAAATCTCTATCTATAATCTGCATACAGAAAATACAACTCATAATGTCAATATAGATAAAAGGGCACCACCTACTTTCCAAGAAGGAAAGATCACCAAGTTCATATGTATATCAATATGTATCCTATCACAGGATGTGTGTGTGTATGTGTGTGTGTGTGTGTGTGTGTGTGTGTGTGTGTGTGTGTGTGTGTG
Organism: Unio delphinus; assembly: GCA_029339505.1. Classification (NCBI taxonomy): domain Eukaryota; kingdom Metazoa; phylum Mollusca; class Bivalvia; order Unionida; family Unionidae; genus Unio; species Unio delphinus. The sequence goes on from JAQISU010000277.1 coordinate 5,552,461, forward strand.
TCCGTGAGCGTGTGTATAAAATTTCAAGGCAATCCTCCACGTATTTTAGGAATAGCAATAAGAAGCTTTTGTTAAGGGATGACAGACACAAGTCTACCCCATGAGCTCTTCTGGTCTACGAGCAGTAGAGCTAATAAACCAGTAAACTAATGCAACACATCACAAAAATATAAAGGATTCTGCTGAAGATACATGTTCCAGAAAATACAGTTTTAAAAAATTAATAAATTGAGGACCAATTCATCTCGCTCATATCATCAAAATTAACAAAAGCCACTGCTGGAAATGATAAAGACCCCCTACTGCGAGTTTATGAGAAGCTTTTTTTTGTATACCCGTTTTGATATAAACCAGAACAGTGAAATGGATATTGAAATGGGAAAAACAATGAAAGAGTGTTCAGTTCAGCAGTTTATCTTATTGGGTACTACTAGGCTGGTAGTATAATTAGTCTGGATTTTTTTAATGAGTTCCGGACAGAATTCATACTGCAGAAATCTCAAGATAGCCTAGCTGTACATAACTGCACGCCCAATGAACGTGATCAGGATTGCTACAAGATAAAGACTATTTTTTGATGAAGTAGAAAGAATCTTTCTCTCTCTCTCTCTCTCTCTATCTCTCTCTCTCTCTCTCAAAGAAACAGTATCACACAAATACCTATATCATCGTGACTTTGGAAACACACACACACACACACACACACACACACACACACACCACTGCCACCACCACAGTGAAACAGAGCAAAACAGTCATCAGCTTTGGACCCGAAGAACGCTATGAAATGCTTAATATATCCCAATAGGGCGCATTAAGTCTATTTGTTACTAAACAAATCTTAATTGTTTTGCATTAGCCCTTGGACCTGTATCGGACAACATCAAGTATTTCTCGAGATAAAAATATGCAACGGATATATGCCGTTTCACGAGTCTTTACAACTTGATTGGTCCTGGTGTAGGGAAACATCTCTGTCAGCTAAATTGGATTTGTCCAGGTGTAAGGAAAACTCTGTTACCTAAACTGGATTGTTCCAGGTATAAGGAAAAATCTGCCACCTTTATTGGAGTATCAAATATAACAAGGGTAGACAACCCGTGGCCCGCGAACATGTTCTGTCCGGCCCTCATGGCAAATTAAAACAACACAGAAATCTAGCCCGTGAAGAGTAATTATATTAAAGAAATTAGAAATCCATTGGGCTACAAACAAATTTGCGATATATACCAACCTGATGCAGAACTTAAGTCCATCTCAGGGAAGACAGTAATGTCGTCCTCATGTAAGAAGTTGAAAAAAGCTGCGTCTGTTTGAACGCCAGCGCAAAAGGGCAACATAAACTTGGCTCGCCTCATACGGCAATTTTTGGCGCGCCGGCTTGTCGTCTATTACTAAGATTTTGTATTGGAAGCGCGTTTTGCGATCTTAATCAAGTTCTCTATGTCAGCGAAGCGATTCTAGAATATATTTTCTTCACTGCGTCAACAGCGTTAGCGATAATTAAGATAACACGTGCTTTTAAAAATAAAACTTTACAGTGTAGTAAGCGAAGATGTCTAAACCTGACGCTAAAAAGCGTAAGAATGATGGAAAAAAATGTCAGTCCAGTGATGAATGAACATATCAGTATTTTATTGATACTTTGAATGGCAAATCAGTGTTTAATATGCTGCGAATCATATAGCGTTATGAAAGAGTATAACTGCAGACGACACTACGAAACGAAACACGCCGCTGCATATAACGAATTGCAGGGTGACTTGAGAAGGCAGAAAATAGAACAGTTTAAGAAGACTGTTGGCTGTGCAAAGTTTTTTTCTCTCCACCAGGAAGCCGCAAGAAACAAGAGGTTTGACACGTGCTAGCTGCAGTGGCACATATAATTGCAAAGTCATCACGGCCTTTCACAGATGACGATTTTCATTAACGAATATCTCCAAAGCATCTGCACAGAAATATGTCCAGAAAATGGCAGTTTTGTTTTAAAGCAAAGACCTGGTATCTAGAATGGCAATTCAACGACGAGTCGAGGACCGAAAAAAAGATGTTATTGAGCAGGCACGACAGATTAGCTAACTGCATATATTTTGCATTTGCTTTGGATGAGAGCACTGATAATATGCCACTGCACAGCTGTTAGTTTATGTACAAGCAGTGAATGGTAATTTTGAGGTAACCCAAGAACAAGCAGTGTTAGCTTCGTTACATGGATGTACAAACAGGTCTAGATATTTTCAAGGGAATGAAGTCGGTTCTTGATGGATTTAATGTGCAGTGGTTGAAGATGTGTGGTGTGACAGCTGATGGAGTTCTTTCAATGGTAGCAAAAGAAACAGTATTAGCTGCTCAAGTGAAATTACATTTAACAACATTGGTCTTTGAGGTGATGCTGTCAATTCATACCACTGTATTATGCACCTGGAAGCACTCTGCAGTCGCGTTATGAAATTTGACAATGTAATGAAATGTTTTCACTGCCATTAATAGCATCTGTCCCAGAGGCCTTAATTGGCATTGGCAATTTAGAACCCGTCAAGAAGAGATTCAAACTGAATACCAAGATGTTCCTTGGTTGAGCAGAGGAAAAGATTTGTCAAATTGCATTCAGAAATTCGCGAATTTCTAACTGCGAAGGGCAAAGAAACAGATGTGTTTGAGGATATGACATGACTGTCTTACTTGGCCTTTTTTTTCACATACATCACAAGTCATTTAAATAGTGAACCAACGTCGTCAAGGTAAAGATCACTTTATCATTGACATGTTTCAAGAGTTGCAAGCTTTTTGATTATAACCACGCTTTCAGTCACATCTGCAGACTGTGGGAATCTTATTCCTTTTGAGCCATGCTTACTTTTCCAAGTGGATTAGCAGTGTGATTTGTTTTTAGAGATATCTTGTCAAACCTTAAAGAAGGACTTTAATAACCAGTTTCAAGACTTCAAACAAAAGAAAAAATTTGTTTAATTTCATGTTTGATCCCTTTTCTTGTACATTGGAAGCTATTCCTGCTGAATATCAGTTGGAGATCATCGACCTTCAGTTCAGATAAATTTAAAGTGACCTTTAAGGAAAAAATTTTAAAAACATTTTTCAGTAATCTTTGTCCAGACAAATATGGCAAAATTAAGGACTTGATTTTAAAGTTGTTTTCACAGTTTGGAAGTAAACATAGTAAGTAAAAACTGTCGTTCAGTTCCTCATGGCGCTAGACACTTCACTTTTACATGCAAAAATGAAACGATATAAAACATTGTGTGTTGTATAGAACATGTAGCGTCGTGTTTGCGGACCTCTCGTGGTCTTAGAAAATGAAACCTGTCCCTTAGAGTGTCCGCCGCAGAAGTAGGAGGTCGTAGGTTCGATCCCCCGCCGAGTCTTACCAAAGACTTACAAAAATGGTAGTAACAGCTGCCTCGCTTGGCGCTCAGCAGTAAGAGGTTAGTGTAAGGACTGGTTGGCCTGGTGTCAGGACAATGTGACTGGATGGGACATCATGCTACGTGTCTGCGGCACGATGCCCCAGTGCTAGTCATCACTATAAACTGCCTCACTGCAGACACCTTAGCGATATGACTGAAAAAGTGTTAAAGCTACGTTAAAAATCCTAATCCTAATCATACTCAACATTCCCTCTTTTCGTTTTTTTTTTTTGTCTATGTTGTTTGAACAACCGATAAGCTATAGGTGTGGTCAGTATAGGTGACATATTAACCATCATTAATCAATGGACTTTCTGGCTCGAATTTTCCTTCGCTACTTGTCGTGTGAAATGATCTCCAAGATTGACCTAGATGACTTGTTAGTGCGACCTCAGTGGCCAGTCCCGGATTACCTAGTAGGCAGAGTAGGCAACTGCCTATGGGCCCCGCGACTTTTATGGGCCCCATCAGGAGCCCCCATGAGACCGTGACCGTGGGTCTGGGGCCCCAAAAGTTTGACTGCCTATGGGCCTCCACGGTGCTTAATCCGGCGCTGTCAGTGGCTCGCAAATTATATGGAACCTTTAAAGTACAACGCTGGATTAAGCTCAGTGATTCCAAAACGGAACAGTCTCTGAAATAAATTTTATTATGCTGTCCAAAAGGAACGTTCAGCATTATTTAAGTCCCTGATATGATAGGACATTTGCATTGGTTTTGATTAATCTAAGCAGTACTATCTTGTCCATATTAATCATATGTAATCATTGAATGGGAACGAATCACGTGACAATCTTGCGTAATGTGTGAAAGGGCTATTTGCGATGGTGGATTATCACATTAAGTAGTATACCCGGTCAGAAATAATCATACTTTCATTCTCATTTCTAAAGAGAACATTTTTTTCAAGCATCTAAATCTTAAGAGACAATATTTTCAGATATGTGTTAAACAGATATAGTTCCAGAGAATTGCATAGTAGACATTTCGAATTTGTCACAACACCTATAGGCTATAAGATAATTGTCAGATAATTAACCATAGTTTTCATGTTGTTTAATTGAAACTTAGCAGCCACTACGGTAGCCGGATTGTCTAGACCGAGGAACTGAACATGCAATTGTATTCCTCTTTTTAATCTTGTATCTTTTCTTTCTCTATATCTCTATGTTGCTTTGTTTGTTGTTTGTTGTGGGGTTTCCTTGTTCTTTTCTTTATTTCGTTTTGTTTTGGTCAGTTTTATTACTTTTCTTCTCCGCCTACGCTGTGTCAGCGCATCTTAATAGTCAAAAGTGACGGGTTTCGCCATAAGTAGTTGTAAATGATGTAGTGATAGCTACCATTTTTGCCCGAAAAAACCCAATAAATCTAGCTACTGATTTTCGCCCCCAATGTCTCGATAAGCAAAGACGCTAATACTTTCAAAAATGAATAATGTAATAGGAGAAAAAGAAAGAAAACGAGAACAGGGAAAAAGAAGGAAATAACAAAAAAGAAAAAAACAAAACATAGATACTTTTTAAAACAATCAAAAACTTTAGTGAGAAGGTAAATAACTTTATATTTTTCGTCCCATTCTTTTCGTAGAATATAACGTTTGACATACTGTATTATTGTAACATTCTGATTCAGAAATACATTGATCCCAAGAATGGTGACCTTCACAACTGAATTACAGGGTAAATTTTGTGAACGTGATTAGCTGATGTTAATGTAGTTCTTTGCAAATGCAGAACGGCGTTTGCTCCTTCCTTTGCAAAAGTAGCACCTAACGGCTGAAACTTAGTATTTTTAGCGTACAGCCCAGCTAAACTAACATTGATTAAAAAATGTGCGATGAAATAAGCTTGTGTTATTTAATAGGGAACGTGAAACTGTTGGTGAATATACCATGCGTAATACAGTCAGGGAAAAAACCATTTTGTCAGTCCGTAATGTACATTTCTAGGTATTTGAGGTTGAGACTTGTATACGTGTTTTCATTCCAGCACGTCCCTGTCAGCGCTATCCTGTTATCTCACAAAATAAACCAACAAATTCACAGGGTGAAAGCTAGGGCCCTCAAAAAGACGACCTATGTCCAAATTGTTAAACAACTCTGATAATTAATAAAATGTCCTTGATCTATTGAGCTACGAATATTTGACTAAAGTTCAAGTGTGAGAAATCCTATTTACACATTGTTCATTGTAGTATATTTACCAGGGCCGGACCTAAGTTTTTTAGGGGGGGGGGTATGATTGTTATTGGTTCAGGTTATGATTGTTATTGGGTTAAGCGAAGGCGCGAAGCGCCGAGCCTTCTAAGGGGGTCCGGGGGCATGTCCCTCCTGAATATTTTTTGTTCAAGGATGCAAAATGTTGCAATCTGGTGCTATCTGAACCTTGAAAAAGGGATCTAACAAAAGTGACTAAAAACTGCAATGTTTCAAAAACACTAAAAAAATATTTAAAAAAAATAAATAAATAAAAAAAAAATTTAAAAATTCGGAACCCCCTTTGCATCTTTTATCAAAAGCAGTGAATAAGTTTGTTTTTTTAAAGGGGGGGGGGAGGAGGGGCTATAGCAGGTCCGGCCCTGTTTACAAACGAAGGGATGAAAGTCTTACAGTAGTCTTAACTATTTGGACTTCTGTAAACTTATTTTGGCTGACATCAAAAGTTGTAGTCAGATAGACAACGTACATAAAACGCGCAAAAGAACTACGACGAAAAATAAAATATACACCAAAGAGGAGAAAGCGGAAAGTGGTCATACAAACCGGCCATGTAAATATATAATATGAACAAGTTTAAAATAGCATGGTAATCTGTTGAGTGTGTGTTAAGGAGTGACAATCTAAACGTCATGGTGTTCGTGCGTTGTTCATGGTTGTGTGTGGCTATTAATGTTGTATTTGCGAATGTTCATGACGCAAACATATAATATACTCACCCAAGCGATCCTATGGCGATGAGGACACCCCCAATGACCATCAGCAACAACCCCAAGGAAAACAGACCCAGTATGGCCTTCCGTGGCAACAACCAATGGTGGGCGGACCTGGGTGCAAACTTTGATCCTCTTGGACTCATATTTGAAAATGATTATATCCAGACAGTAAGAATATACATGTGAAATTGATCCAATTAGGCAATTTGTCGAAATAAATGTAATGTATAATTATTAAACCAAGACAAATTTCTGAAAAGAAATTCATATGCTTGATTTTTACTCTATAATCTCCGAGAAATGCTAACTTCCTGTTTTCTTTCCTAGAGTGGACAGAAAAAAATATTTCAAACAGATCTCTAACAGCATTCCTTGAGGGAAAGTTATTCTCAGATGCCTATGGAGGAAATCACAGTCTCGCTGCAGCTCATTTTAATTAATTGATTTTCTTATTTATGTATCAAACTAGAACTAACACATCATTTGTTCAACTAAAATACCAGCACACGGTAGCGCGTGGATATCTAAAAAGCGAACTAGTGCCCAGATAAATGACCACACCACGTAGAATTAGTACTGCGCTTCACACTGTGCGGATTGAATCCCTATCCTTGAAGCAATGATGTTGACCGAGCTAGAGAACTGTGCTGCAACGATTTCATAAACAGTTTTCTAAAGCATGTGGCACGGCTGAAAAGATTTATTCCTGTTGGGCGCGATGCTTCAGTCACTCTCTCGCTGTTAATACCTTTCTTGATTTCCATCAACAGTATTTCTATCAGCAGACAGAATAGACGGGGCTTAAGTGATTATCCCTTTTATTTGCCTGTTTTTGAGTGGTGTATTTTAAGTTAAACTTTCTCCCCCTTTTTAACCCCCTTGCCATACAGACTGGTTTAAGATAAACTTTCTCTCCCTTTTCTGCCATACAGACTGGTTTAAGCTAAACTTTCTCCCGCCCCCCCCCCCCCCCACCCGGTATTTTTTTCTTCTTTCTTTCTTCTTCTGCCATACAGACTGGTTTAAGCTGCAAGGTATTCGTTTAAATCACTGCACATTGCACAACATGTTCAGATGTTAACTGAGTATTTGTGAAAGAAACGCGTTGTCTTTGACGTGTGGGTTTTCTCACTCAACCTATTTCCAAATACACTGTTTAATGTATGAGTACACTTTGGCAATTTCTGCAAGTCGATGCGCGAAATTTTCTGCGATATGCTATGGATATGACGGGCATGATGCTCTTCTATTTAAAGTTGTCGTTAATACGTTGGCGAAGGGGGGGGGGGGGTAAACTAGTAAAAGTTTAAAATTCTACCAGTTTTACATGTAAGGCTGTGTAGAAAATGACCCAACATCATTTACACTAATCACCAGTTTCAAATGATCATCAATATCTACGTCTACCGTCGTCAGTTATAAACGATACTCCTCAAAGAATTTGACATTCATGTACCGCCTCAAAATAGTCGATACTCGCTTATACGATGAGTTCAACTCTAAACTGCATAGATCCAAATCTGTCGTCGCATAATGCGCTGGCAAATCTGGATCTGTGCAGTTTGTTAGGAGATTCATGCGACGGATCTTTGTTGTCTGTAGTTTGTTCGGACTTACAAGCGAGTATTGACGGTAGCTGATCTCTCGTGTTGCCCATTTTTTGTTTACCATTTTTAATTTGACGAAGAATAAGCTGGAGAAAAATGCGGATTCTACTATACCATTTACATAAACGTAACGTATAGAAGATGCAACCACTCTAGCTATGCCCTCATTCCATCATCCCATCCACACCGCCAATCTTCACGAAGATGCAGATCAAAGAAACCAGAAGAATATGTAAGTTTATTACCGTTTATACACGCCTCTATAAACAGTCCAGCTGCAAACTGCATAAATCTAGATCTGCAGTTCCTTAATTTTCTGTCAGATCTGGGTCTGTGCAGATTCATTGGACTAATGAGTATAACAAACAAAACAACCCTTGATCTGCCAGCGTAGTAAGCAGCGAGAGATCAGTGTCTGTTATATACAGTGTATTATTCATTAGGGAATGACACAGCACAGGAGGTTATAAAATGTTGCTATCAGATATTTTTCTTCTTCAAATATGCACTGCAGTGATAACACTATGCATTACTTACACAAATATCGAGTCAACAGTTTGTTTGACCTTGATATAATCCCTGGTTGTATTTAGCAAAATCCAGATAAACCGGTATGGATGTTTATTATTTATGTTGTAGCTGCTAATTTATATCAAGAACAATTCAGAAAACATATTCGTATAAAAAAGAAACGTTTTATTTCGTATTTTTACTGTCTAGTCGAAAGATGTGCTGACTGGACAAGTCTGTAGAGAAAAAAAGGGGATGTTCTCGGTGAAACGTCTCCCTCTTAGTAAGAGGGATAGTTAATTGGATTTAGCTACGTTTTCTAGGGAATGACCTCCCTCGATATTATGCCCGGTGTGAGGGAAAAGATAGAATATCAGCAAAGAACTGGGCAAGATTATTGGTAAGAAATAATGCAATACGAGTCCCCTATGACAAGGAAAAATAACAAACTTAAACAAATTAATAGTGGTAATTGCAATTCAACTTAGGTATGTCAGCAGGATTTAATAGAAGTATCTAATTTGGATTTATTTCATCATCATAACGAGTGGTTAAAAAAGCGCAATGTCCACGACTGATTACACCACTTTCCTCTCGACAGTGTTCCAACGTTTCCTATTTCCTCGAGTCTTTCTATTCCAACTGCCTCATTCTTCTTGGACTTCCTAGTCCTTTACTCTGAACTCGTCACTTCCCCTTTTTCGAACTTCACTCGTCACTTCTCCTTTTTATCCGGACTTCACTCGTCCCGTCTCTTTTTTTTCGGATTTCCGTCTTCGGACTGTCGAGTCTCACTCTGTCTCGGAAAAATGTTTCCCTAAAGGAAACAATTATCCCTAAATTGCTATATGTACCACTTTCTAGATGTACATATAATTATTTCACTCACATTACTCAGAACACACCAGCTAACTACGCACTGCGTAAACCTGACTTACTATTGTAGTCATTGCCCTCGCTTCACAGCGACAGGTAATAAATTACCACGTAAGCTCTCTATCGAAAATGTACCGTGTGCTACTACATGTTCGATTACTATTGCATAAAATTTACAGCAGATCCTTCATCTACAGATTATTTAAACATTACAAAAGCAATTATAGCAAGTAATTATCGTTAACTCTCGATAAACAGTACCGTCCTAATAGAATAAGGAAATTTAGTATATATTTTTTCATATAACCTTTTGAAATTCTACACATATGAACATTTGGATCGCATGCAATCGAGTCTACCAATGAATTAATAACTGTAAAATTAAAAAGGTAAATTGCATAGCAACTATATCATCAACACATTTCCCTGAAATTGAATAAACGATACATACTATGGAACCTAGTCATATCAAACACACTGCATAAAGCAAACCATAAAACTTGAATATTACGTGAAATTAAACTTGCGTACCTTAATGATGTTAACTTAAGAACTGGTGCATCCAGCACTAAATCCTGTCTTTCTCACAAGACAAAGACCTGGCCCCTCTCTTGTTTAACGAGGAAAGCACTATTTTTTTCTTCTTCTATGCTTCCTCGGAGTCAAACTTCTCCTCTCTCAGAAACTTCTGACTAAAGAATTTCGATCAAGGTGGTCACTTTAAATTCACATTAATTTCAATGTGTACTCCTTAATTTAATTCTCATTAAGTTGGAACACTGGCACCTTTGAAGTTTTAACACACTGATATGGAACAATCGAAGAATAAAGGTCGAAGTAACCCTTCACAAAGACTCCCCCAGCCTAAATGTGATAAAATCTTAATGCTCAATGCATTCAACTTTAAATGTCAATGCTTATTCAAAATTCGACACTTCACTTTCGGCATTTACTTTTATTTTGAAATATGTTATTTTCTGAAAATAAAATCACAGTTTACATTCACTCCTTCCATCAAAACACGTTTTGTATTTAATGGCATACATGGTTTGATTTACGTTTCAGATTTTAAAAAAATAACCTACAACTATAAATATTTTATACTGCTTGACATTTCAACAGCATAATTAGCTAGGAGCAAACGTCACTGAGTGAAACGATGGTAAGATTTAATAATGGCATGGTTTAATTTTTGTTAGTTCAGGTCAGTGCCACATGAGTGTCAATGGAGCTCAGTGGTCCCTGGTGACTGGATGTCATTTGATGTGATGTCTCGTAAAGTTATGATTTTGTGTTGAATCCATAACTGGAAATACTATGTTCTCCTGCATCTCGAGAACTCGTTCTTTTCCTTTAATGGGGAAGTCGGGTTTCTGCATGTTATTTTTAAACAAATTAAATATGGTATTCAAGAGGCAATGTTTAATATAATTCCTACACAAGAATGGACAAACATTTTGTATATCTAATAATATCGCTTGAAATATACCATATTACCACCAACAATTAGCCACTATAAGATATTTTCAAAACGTTGAAAACTTTGTTTCCTGTGGGCACATACACAGTGAAAAAAGAAACCGAACTCTTGGCGTAACAAATCATTTAGAGAATATCCAATGTCTTGCTATCATTTATATATATCTTACCAGTCGGCTTCAAAAGCACGATATATAAACTTTTTTTTTTTTAAAAAACAAAAAAAAAAAAACTTGAACTATATTATTTCAATAAACATGATCTTTATAAAACTTTATTTATATTTACCTATCAAATAAAAAAATGAAATATGTTCATGATCTTTCCTATTAATGAAAGAGTATATCATTGTCGCGTGTCAGGTCATACATTAAAAAAAAAATCAGTCATGTTTTGATATCATCTATTGATAGACCTGTTATAGAATGTGTCAGGTACAATATGATTCACTAATCATAATAACGTTTATTATCGAGCTAAAAAAAAAATCATCCATTTATTTTATCAGTCGAGTGTCAGCCTGACCACGACAAAATATGCTACGACAAAACATTTATCGAAAGTGTGCACCATTCCAAACATAATTGCTAACTCGTACAAAATTCGTGTGCAAAATTATAGTATAAATGCTTACTCGTACAAAAATATAACATAAATGCTAACTCGTACAAAATTACAAATGCAAACTCGTACAAAATTATAACATAAATGCTAAAACGTAAAAAACTATAACATAAATGCTTACTCGTACAAAATTATAACATAATGCTAACTCGTACAAAAAAATAAATACTCGTACAAAATTATAACATATAAATGCTTACTTGTACACAGTGATACCATATTAAGTCATTAACCTGACCATGTTATTCTTCTATCAGTGACAATTTTGACTCTATGAAAGTACACACAGATGATTACGTAGTACACCAAGTGAGCAGAAAATACTGACCATAACAAACATGAACATGTTGGCTGAACAGGTACTTAACAGTTTGCTACCCAATTTGAAAATGCTGAAAAAAAATGTAATTATTTTCTTTTGCGTCTAAAGCATTCGAGACTGAATATTCCACATAGACGAGTGAAACAGGCATAAAGGCATTATGGTACGGTGGAAATTGCTTATGCACCTGCGGCGTAAAGTGATAATTTTCCCGCTGATTATCTGCTTTCGCCAGACTAAATTACAACATAGAATGATATTAACTTGAACTCGACCAGTTCTTAATGTATTTCTATCGGTGTTTTTAAGTCTTATCTGTCTGTAAAAAAATTCAAAATATTTAAAGATTTTATATAAAGCACAAACTTTCATCGATAGCCTTTTTATGTTTCAGAAAATCGAGCGAGATTAGCAGGTATCATGCATATTTTCAGAAACTACACAGAAACAGAGAACGTGTCAAGTCAGAGGAGTGAGTTCAAAACCTTCAGTGTCAGGAGAAATAAGAATGCAATAGATATCTGCCCTGAAGGGCTAACACCCAATTTACCAAACAAAATAACCTTGTCTTGGTATAATATGCAGTACCAGTTTTGAGTGCTGCCATATTTACAAACAATGCAAACATCATTTCAGATGATAAATTTTTAGCAAATTAAATCACTTGAGAACTCTCTAACCTTATTTTAGTCTCCCCCTTCATCAGGAACAACAAATGACTTGTTGTAATTATAACCCCCCTTCACCCCACCCTCCCAGCCCCGTGAACTAATAGCATGGGTGCAAAGAGACCATCGAACTTCTACACTGGTACACATATGCATACGCGGGCAAAATAAAGGAGATCTACAAAACCTAAATCAGAAGAATTGTATAGATTCAAGTTAATAAACCAGTGTCTCGCCATTGATCACATGAGTATAGTCCTTCTACATCAGACCTGTGTAATCTGGATCTGTTAACATAGAAATGTAGAATTTCGTATATTTAGGTTAGAAATGTCGGATTTGGGATGTTTGCAATATAGAAGTGGAATCTGGTATGCATTTAAGACATACATGTGGAAGTTTGGGATGTATTTAACATAAATATCTAGAATGTTTTGAAAATAGAAATGCTAAATATGGATGTATTTAAAATAGAAATGTGGTCCTTAGCATAGAAATGGGATGTATTTAAAATAGAAATATGGTCCTTTGCATAGAAATGTGGAATCTGGATATATTTAAAGAAGAAATGTGGAATCTGGATATGTTAGCATTGAAACAAGAAATCTGGACGTATTTAAAATAGAAATGTACAATCTGGTTGTATTTAAAATAGAAATAAGGAATCTGGATGTATTTAAAATAGAAATGTGGAATCTGGATGTATTTAGATCAGAAAGGTGGTACTAGCGTTAGATGTGGAATCTGGATGTATTTAAAACAGAAATGTGGAATCTGGAGCTGTTAGCACAGAAATGTGGAATAGGGATTTATTTAAAATAGAAATGTGGAATCTGGATCTTTTAGCATATATATGTGGAATCTGGATGTATTTAAAATAGAAATGTGGAATCTGGATGTATTTAAAACTGAAATGTGAAATCTGGAACTGTTGGCACAGAAGTGTGGAATAGGGATTTATTTAAAATAGAAATGCGGAATCTGGATCTGTTAGCATAGATATGTGGAACTTGGATTATTTAAAATATAAATGTGGAATCTGGATGTATTTAAAATAGAAATGTGAAATTCGGATGTATTTAAATCAGAAAGGTGGTACTTAACATTAGATGTGGAATCTGGATGTATATAAAACAGAAATGTGGAATGTGGATCCTTTAGTATATATGTGGAATCTGGATGTATTTGAAATAGAACTATGGAATCTGGATGTATTTAAAACTGAAATGTGAAATCTGGAGCTGTTAGCACAGAAATGTGGAATAGAGATTTATTTAAAATAGAGATATGGAATATGTAAGTATTTAAAAAATGTGGAATCTGGATATGTTGGCGTAGAAGTGTGGAATATGTGTGTATCTAAATATAAATGTTGTACTTAGCATATAATTGTGGAATAAAGATGAATTTAAAATAGAAATGTGGAATCTGGATCTGTTAGCATAGAGATATGGAATCTGTATGTATTTAACACATAAATGTAGAATCTGGAATGCATAAACCAATCATCATAATACCATTTATGGATGTTTAATGTTTTTTTTTAAAGTAAGGAAACTAAAATAAAACAACACTCAAACAAACAAACCATACGACAAATAAGAAAATCTGTGAGAAGGAAATATTGATTGAGAATACAATACATTCTCTGACCTTTGAAATGACAACTTAAGTGATTTACACACAATCGGCTCTTGCTAAAAGACAAATCGCCAAGGAATAATTATTGGAGCTTTAAATATACTAAATCTAAATCGGAAAGCTTTAAATCATACCAATCGAACGCTGTTAAAAATTAACGCGTATCAAACATGCCACTTACGATTCGATATATTACACTTGGAGATTCACACATATCGAAGAAGCATGTGTCGGTTTGAGAATCGTATCTATCGAACATGACGGTTATACATCTGACAGTTCGGGTATCAACGACCAGAATATTGACGTCTTCTTCCTGATAGAAACATGACTAAAAACATCAGGCGATGGGCCCAAATGCACGGATTTAACACCCACCGCTTCCATCAAGTCGTTCCCCTGCAACTCTTGTGGAGGTGGAATTGCTGTCATCACAAAGAATTCCATGATAAAATGCCTTAAGTACAACACAGCTTTCAATTTCTGCCACACATTGTTTGAACTTGTCCAAATAACACTCACACTGGAACAAAGGTCAGTCCATTTTTTTTTTCTGTCTCTACCGCCCTTCTCCAAGTAGAAAAAAACAACCTTACTGAATCTCTCTTTTTGGAGAAGTTGACACACATACGCTACGAAATATTTGGCAAACATTTTGTGGCGGTGATATGGATTATAATCTCTTTAGAAATTTCTTTAGTCACGCTCAGTAAATCCCATATGGATTTGTAACGATAAATTTGCATGACCCGAGATCAAGATATCGTGTCGGACTTTTTCAACTATTTGATTGAAATCGTAAAAATATTTTTACCCCCATAGCAGCAGAGGGGATGGGGCGACAACAACTTTGCGTCTCCGAAAGAAACGATTTTGGAGGAAGCCTTGGTTTGCCAAATAGACGCTTCTATAAAGTTGTCGGATTGGCCCCCCCCCCCCCACTACTACTGCATATCTTGAGCTGAGAGGTATCAGTTCCATTCGCAAATATCTTTCAGTTTATGCCACTAAAATACTCGTGTGTTCATTAGTACTTTCAAGACTACTATTGTAACTCAATTCTGTCTGGTTTGTGATAATATCTGCTTCAGAAACTGGAAAAAATTAAAAACACAGCTGCTCGGATTATCTTTAGAGTACCTCGATCAGAGCACACCTCACCACTACTCTGTACCCTACATTGGCTATCAATTCGATACAGAATCAAACACAAAATTTGTTCTTTGACAGACTCCAGTCCAGCATACCTATCCGGCCTCACCCGTGTGTATACATCATCATGATCTTCTTACGCTCCTCTTCTGACAATCGTATACTCAGTGTTCCTACTATGACAACGAAGTCATATGGACAACTTTCCTTTGCATACCAGGGCCAGGTGATGTCGAACGAATTGCCCCTTGAAATTAGACACAAAGACACAGTGGTCTCTTTTAAGTGTGCTCTTAAAACTCACCTTTTTCGACTGCAGGAACAAGCTTAGAGACCTAATAATATTTTGTAACTTACATGTTTATGTGTTATTGTTTTCCAATTTCATGGCTTTTGTTTTTTTGTTTTTCTGAAGTGTATTCATATCATTATAGATGTTGTAAAGCGCTTAGAGCTTCTAAAGATTAGGCGCTATACAAAGTCATTATTACTATTGTTATTAATTGCATCTAACTAGCATGTGACGGTTATATATCTTACCGTTGATGCTTCACGTCAAATGAACAATAAATTCGGGTAAAATCGACGTAATTGAATCGAGCGTACATTGTGATTTTGAATGAATGTTCTGATTGGTATAAATACTGTTTAGTTACTATCAATCTTATTACAACATACAGTGTTATATTTTCATTACACTTATTTCTGATTGGTCAAAATACTGTTTAGCTACTATCAATCTTATTACAACACACAGTGTTATATTTTCATTACACTTGTCCGAATAGTCATTGTTATGTGTTATAACTTCTTTTGATAAATTATTAATTATAGCACGAACTCGGAAGAGGTGCCTATGATAATGTACTCGCATACAAGTTGCAAACTTAAATAATTACCATTATGTGAAATAATGACAATAATTTTTTCGTAAAGTACCAAATATCCGAAACTTCAGTCACGATTTCATGAATTGTTTTATTGTTATCATGGCAAAAAGAACTTTAAAATATCTGGTAATAATTTCTTTTGCCAAAGATTAAAGATATTAAAATAATTACAAGAAACGCTTTTATCATTTTTAAGAAACAATGGTTGGTTCAAATGCGTATTTTTACTAGTTTATCTAAACAGACGTAAATCTTTGGCTGCATTCGAGCACAGTTTCTTGACACCGTTCTAGCGCCATTCATAACTTTCAAATATCTAGATTCTAGAACATGATACCCAGAACGAGCTCTCATGTCGAAAACCTTCGTCTGTTAAATAAGTATGAACTTGGAGCAAAATAGCGACTTGCAAAAGCATGCGAAGGACCTGCAAATAGTTTCATCTGTTTGAATCTTTATATCAAAACAGTAGTTTTACTAGTACATGTTTACACCAAAACAGTGGTGTTGTACTAGTACATGTTTACACCAAGACAGTGGTGTTGTACAAGTACATGTTTACACCAAAATAGTGGTGTTGTACTAGTACTTGTTTACACCAAAATAGTGGTGTTGTACTAGTACATGTTTACATCAAAACAGTGGTGTTGTACTAGTACATGTTTACACCAAAACAGTGGTGTTGTACAAGTACATGTTTACACCAAAATAGTGGTGCTGTACTAGTACATGTTTACACAAAAATAGTGGTGTTGTACTAGTACATGTTTACACCAAAACAGTGGTGTTGTACTAGTACATGTTTAATTATTAAAACTGATGGAAACGTCGTCTCGTAAACCCACAAAGCGAGAACCTCATATTGGAAAGTTCAGTGAAGTAAAGGGTAGAGTACAAGTAGAGAAATGTAGAATTTTGTTTACCGGTATACAGATCACCCACCTAATCCACACCTCCCCTCCCACACAAACACTTACACCACTTATCAAAAGAAATGATTTTTCAAGTTCAAGAAGTGGCACGCTATCATCGCTTAGAACTTCTTGATTTACTTCTGCAGTACAAGCAGGAAACATTTCGGAATTTATTTAATTCGTTTCCTAGTCATCCCTAGCTGGAAATTGTGTTGATCGATAAATTCAACATATTTCTACCAGTGTTCAGGAGGAGCAAAATGCAAATTATATGGCATTTCTCAATCCGTTTCTGAGATAATGATTAATAATACAACTCTCGTTCTTCTTCCATTTTCTGAAAACTTGGCTGAAGCAAATGCGATAGAGTTTTTACTAATTAACAATGGAAATTAACTATTCAACTAAATTTCATTCCATAATCAATTTGGTACATTACTTGTCATTTATTATCAATTAAACATAATATGATTAATGCCATACCAATATTATTACAGCGTAAGCTAATAAAGAGTGATATTTATTACTTTCTGAAATCTTTGACCACCAAGATATAAACGACCATCTTCGCAACCGTTCATGCCAGTGTCTAATGCCTGACTCGTCTGGGAATTCTTCTAGGCTGCACACTCGTCCGTCATCTTTTGTGAGCTAATTTCCTTCATGCAATTGCATGGAATGACATTTGTTTGTCCACATTCATCGGCATGCCATGTTCTTACAATGGCACTATCCCGTGGTATTCCTTTGAGGTGATTGGCAATGTGCACAATTGTGGTAAACTGTTGTCACCCGTGTTTGTGTTTGGTCGTACAAGTTTGTCTATCTTCAAGAGCAGGAGACAAGATCTTATTATGTTTCACACAAAATAGAGTAGCGTTTAATGTATGAGCTGTAATAACACATGTCAGGTTCTGCTTTTGCTTTCGGCAATCTCCCTGTCCCGCTTAAGCTTCTGCTTGTTCTTGCTTCAGTTGTTATGTCTGCAAGTTCCAGTGTATTCCTGTCTTAAATGACTCCTGTGTGTTATCTTGAAGATATTTAGAAGTCTGTCATACGCTTGGTGCAGTACAGCTGGAAAAGCATCCTTTTTAGCAAATTCACCGGATCCTTTGCCTTCCTGATGATTTTACTATTAATGAAGACATCCAGAATAATTTGAATCAGTAAAGGTATTTCTAAATTCCACTCTTGTAATTAATTATATGTCTTCCAGTGCACAGGTTTGTTTGAAAGCGTGCTCTGACATACATCGTACACAACTTAAAAAAAATATCTGGTGCAGCTGACACATGTCCCGTAATTGTACTTTCAAAGACATATTCTTGAAGTTTACTTAGCATGATGTCATCTTGGACAAAACTCTCACGAAACTTGTTCCATGTGTGTATTTGACAAGACTACCAGCACGAAAGAATACATCAACTGCACATAATGCATTATGGTCACTAAACAAGATATATCTAATTAGGGATAAAACATCTGCAACATCAAAATATCCGCCAAATTCCGCAAAGACATGAATACCAGTTTGGTGAGTACAGTAGGGGGACCATTCAACACAGAATATCAGTTTTATATGGCCAGGGCAGTAAGAGATCCGTTTTTGTTCAAAACCACAGCCTATGTTACCTGTGCATAGTGGTACAAGCCTTAAAAATCTTCTCCATCCGATCTTTCTGCAACCGACTTTCTCTGCTTACGTTCAGTAAGTATTCAGCTTGACTCAGGTGTATTGTTCAGTCCATGAGTAATTTGATTTCCTCATACAACCTATATTTTCCTGTAGATCATCTACATTAGAATTTGAAATATACTGAACTCTGCGACTAAAATGGTACTGGAAGAGACACATTTTATTCCAATGCTTTGTAGAAAACTGAGCCCTGTAGTTACTGTAAAGAGATGGAATATCTTCTTCGACTCTAAATTCTGATAACAGATATTCTTCGTGTTGTCATTTACGTTACACAGAAGTACATTCTAATTCCCAAAGAGATAACTGTAATTATTTGGTTATCTTTAGCGGTGTTGACACACATACATTGCGAATTATTCACCAGAGTTATTGCCTCATGGACACAGATAAAAAGTTTCAAAACGTTTTGCAAATGCTCAGAAAATCCCGCATGTATTCATCACAATTGGTTTATACGATCCAGCAACACGTTATTGCTCTCGATTATAAATAGAAATAAACTGTAAAAGGAAAAAGGAAAATATTAACAAGATTATTTCTGAGATTTAACAATTACAACAAGATGGCCTTGCTGTATTTTATCTGGATTCAACCCGGGCAGTTTGAACGTACTCAGTTGGTTGTCGGTGATCTTAAAATAATTAAGAAATATATTTCTTTAATCGGGTGAAGACGGGATATTCTGAGAACATCTCATAGTTCAGATGTCTTATTATGTCTATGATATTTGGCTAAAATCATCATTCAGACATTCAATTACATACTGCTCAAATACGTTGATTGCGCCGTGTATTTTCATGGTCTTTCACAATCGTGCTGGCGATTTCTTATAGAGCAATTGAAATGTTCTTTTCCAGATAGAATCGTCCGGTGGAGAGTCTCATGTACTCTGGTTCTCTCAAATAAAAACAATTATCTCGGTGAATAATCAGATCGCGCTGGTTGTGGTGGTCCAGTATAAATCGGTGCTGCTAGAGGCCATCCCAACACAGTTCTGATCGATGACGTGTATATGTCAAAGGCATAATTGGATTTCGTAGAATCCCCCGCTGCTATTTCATCCGCGGAGCTCAGCGTTGGCTCGTGTACTTTTATTGCGATTTTTGAGTTTTTCCCCCCGTTATAGATATGATTCTACACTGAAGTTTATCATTGATTTGTTCGATTTGATGTGATCCTGTTGGAAAGTAGACGACTTCCCAGACGGGGCACGTTCCATCAGGGAATGTTTTAAGTGAGAATAGCGTACAATCCACCAAACGATTTTTCTCTGATATTCGGCCTTATTTCATGAAGTCGACCATTTAAGTGCTTTTATCGGAGTTGAAAAACTGATATAAAATTCAAGACGCGTTGACGTTGCAGATATCAATGTGGTCGTCGTCGGCGATGGGCTAGTGCTAATCTGTTTCAGTTTGCGGATATTATCTATTCAGCGGATTCTAAATGTGCTGTTGTTGCCTGCGTGGTATGGATGCGTTCTTGTGATACAGAAAATAAATACCAATAATTTCAGCAAATTCAACATCCGAACTTAAACCATCGTTTAACCCCGTTGACTATATCGATGAAATATTTATAGCTGCATGTGTTGCACTCCACGTTATTTCAACGTGTTCATGTAAATTCTTAACCGCACATGTAAATATTTGTTATCAGGATATCAGCAGCCCCGACAGCAACGGCACACCGATTCCAATCATAAGCGATATCACATATCGATTAACGTCGTTGTTGCAGCGACCAGCAAGGAGACCGCATATATAACATTGTCAATGACGATGATTTATCATCATGTTTTGTGTTTTGTCATGTGGTCATCGATGATTGTTTCCAACGATGCCTCCACGTACATCCTTGACTATATCTGTACAACTGTGTATGCTTCATTTTTGTGTTATATTATATAGAAAGTAAACAACTGGGGTGCTTGCAGACGCTGCCAATACGTCGTTGCGGATACGTCTTTATATGCTGGTTCCAGTATGAATGATTCCTTGCTAATTTGATTTAACACGACCGACACGGTTCCGGAATATCGCCGAGAAAATGTGGTAAATATTGTAAATCGCACAGAAATAAACACGAACTGCCTATACACCACGGTGATGTTAGCAGTATGTTTGATGGAATTGTTTTGTTCTGACCATATTGATGATCCAGACACTACTGTATATACCGCGTTGATGAAAGGAGTATATAAATTACACGATCTTGAATCATATTTTGTTTTTTTCTTCTTCTTCGATTTATGTGAGCTACACGCCGGCAACAATTGGAATTCTAAGAAATCAGTAGCGACATTACATTTTTGCGGAAGTTCAAAACGTGGTTATATGATTAGCATATTCAGATCTGAATTTGACCAATCAATCGTGGTTGTACCCCCCCCCCCTCCGACATTTTCAGGTTTACGCAGGGTATTTTAATGCGTATAATCATACTATTTTGTTATCGCGTAACTAACCGATCAATAACTGTAGTAATCGTCGGTAATTTCATCAAAGAGTGCCCGATAGACGCTGCTGTCCAGGCCACCACCGGTGAATTAACGCCGACAAAAATCAGATGCTTCACTGATGATTTATTGGGAATTATTACCAGCTCGTCTTCCACCAATCAAACGTTCTAGTCGATCAACATCAGCGAGAATATTATTTGGACAATTTTTGTATTATCTTGAATTCTCGGCGATTCAGCGATGACATTACCACCCTGTTTCGTACGACGTCGTTGTGTTTGAACATCGCGAATGGCAAGGCCACTTCCGGTTTCCTGATCAGATGTCGATTCCCGATGTGATTCCGGAGAGCGCTGCCGAGAGCGTCATTTACGCGGCTTTTTATATCCCTTCCTCGTTTCAGATCTAGTTTCAACACCAGACTTTTTCCTTTCTTCCCCTACTTATTCGAAGATTTGAAAATTAATAATATCTTTCCTAGATCTGATTTTCCGATTATTACTAATGCGCGATATACATCTATGAGCAAATCGGGTATTTTGGAGTGTAAACATGTTTAGGTTTTACATACTGATGTCTACGTTCATTATTAAAACGCAGCAATATCAAGTATTTGGTCTCTATTCCTCATCGCGGCACTTCCCTCCCTAGTAACTTTATATCTTTTCATATTTCCAAATAATTCCTCCAAAATGATTAAAATTTTTAGTATATAATTATTAATAAAATGGTCTTTTTTTCAAAATGAACTTCCATTTGATTTGTTATTCATGTTAAAACATAGAAATACTCTGTTGAATAAAGTGGCATGGCATGTAGTTCTTGATCGTATCTTCATAAATTTGGATGGTTTTTATTTTTTAAAGGAGAATTATTGCATTTCCAGGATCTTTTACCCTGGCTATGTAAAGACACTTGCAGGCACATTGAAGTTGTATTATGATTTTATCTAGATTCGGACACTAAGTCAGCTTTTGCAATCAAGGACAATCTTCTGATACTAAGGCAGCTTTTGTAATTAAGGATAAGATATCTTCTGACAATATGAAGAAAAAAAAAATCTTTTCTGGCCAATTTCACAGTATTTATCTTTGGCCAAGTGAAATACTATTCATTTTTATTGAAAGCCAAATTCTGGTAAATTGAAACTGCTCATAAATATCCATACTTCTTTGGTGAATATTGGTTTTGTCTCTCTTCTGTTATTACCTATATTAATTCCTTAGTTCAAAAATGAAATTAGAATATCCCTCCATATTACAGTTTGAAAATATATTTATAACAATTCCAAAGAATAAAGACTTATCAATATTTTGTACATACATATTTCAATATATGGATATACTTACGGCAGTTTATGTTAAACCCTTTTCAAATAATAACCCAAAAAATCTCTATTTCTTGTAATCTGAATGGTTTCCTGCAGTTTATGTTAAACCCTTTTCAAATAATAACCAAAAAATCTATATTTCTTGTAATCTGAATGGTTTCCTGCAGTTTATGTTAAACCCTTTTCAAATAATAACCAAAAAAATCTCTATTTCTTGTAATCTGAATGGTTTCCTGCAGTTAAGATGACTAATATTTATAGTATCAGTCATATTTCTTTGCTCTATGTCTAAACCTATAGTGAATTTTCCCATAAAATTAACAACTCTTTCTTGAAAATGTTGGGACAAAGAATTCCAGAAAAAAAATAACAATACAAAAGTAAATATACATAAAATTAAACCCCATCTTTCTGACATGAACTGCTACTAATTGTTCTTCCTGAATGTCATTATGGAAAATGACCCTTACTGACATTACTTTAAATTAACTTTCAAACATTTATGTATTTGTATACTCAGTATTAACCCAAAATGAACTTTATAAAATGGTGTAGGTCAAATAAGAACTGTCACATGTCAATTATTTTGTACAATATTCAAACAGGAAAAAGTCTTAAAATCTGTGCAACAGCATGATACTGTAAATTTCAATGTTTTCACTCAGACAAAATACAGGATTTATGACTGTAGTATCATATCACTTTTCCAGACTGGTAATAAAAATATATACATACACATGCTACTAAATGTTCTTCCTGAAGGTCATTATGGAAAATGACCCTTACTGACATTAATTTAAATTAACTCTCAAACATTTATGTATTGGTATACTCAGTAAGTACTGACAACTTGTTTTAACTTATTAAATTACAATTCACACAAAAGAAAGTACTGTTTGTATGGTACTAACACCTAAAGACCCAAATACCATTAATAGTATGCTTTTAAAGTTTTAAAGCACAAACTGACAGCATTCCTTTATATTATTTTTTCTTCAAACCATGCAATGAGGCTCTTGAAGAAAGTTGCTCCACCTCCTAAGAACCAATTAAACCATTATTTATCTTTTGTACAAATTTTATTGGACATTATTCTCTTTACATTACTCTCATCTATAGTTAAAATAAAAAAGAAATCCCAGTTCAACAATTGGAAACTACTACAATGTAGAACCAAGAACAATTTTAGGCAAGGAACACTGTCTCTCATTTGAGAGCATAATTCTAAATAATAAAAAAACTAAAATATGCACAAGTAATTAATGCAGTTTGGACAATTCCTTGCCAATACCATCAGCTTATAATACTCCCACCATTGCGACTAATAATAAACAAAACTATGATATTGCACTTATGAAAAAAATGACTCATTTATGTTTAGATATATAATGCAAATTCATACTAATTGACTAATTGTTGTGATTTTGTGGTCATTTCCATAGATGACCAATAAATAAAAATTCATACTAATTATTCTGATTTTGTGGTCACTTCCAAAGATGACAAATAAATAAAAATTTATTAATGTTATAAAAATCACATATTTCCAAGTCTATGAATTTGAGTACTGCTCAATTATTCTTCTACAGAAAAATAGTTTTTTTTTTAATGAAAATTAGGACTGGTTCCCAGTCTATGAATCTGAGTACTGTTCAAACATTTCTCTTTGGAAAAAACAACATGACTGCTTTCCCAGTCTATGAGAACTGAAAATTGTCCACACAAAAATAAATTCACAGTTGTATGCTGAAAAAAAACAACTGAAATCTACATTATTCAATGAATGGCATGCTATAAACTGTACTGTCAAGATCAAACTTATTTAATTCCAACATGTTATATAATATACCAACATGGGTTCTGCAGAACTCTTTGTCTCACCTGCAACTCTTGCAATTATGTGTCTTCCCCCTCAAGTACTTGCAAAAATTTAAAAACAAATATTATATACAGATTTTTTTAAACTGATGAAAAACCTTTGCCAATGAAAATGCCTTCAGAAAAAGGATACAAAATTTGAAAAAAAATGAGGACAGACCCTAGTCGCTCTTGACTAAATAATCTTCATGTGTTTGTGTGCCATTAAACACCAAATCAAAAGAAATCAATATCCTGTGATACCAATTTTTCTAGTAAAATGTTTTTTTGAGAATACTCACCAAAAATAATACCTTAAGGGAACATTTACTACTTTGCAAATACAGTCCTTCTACATAATACTTTTTACTGTACAGAAATTATAAAAGATCTGAGAGAGTGGTGGGTATAAAGTGAAGTTGTTTACATTTGCAAGATGCACAGTGGAAATAATGTTGGGATACTTCTATATTACATTCAAATACTGTGGCTGAAATTTCTTTGAATACTGTACTTGTTGAAATTGTACAGGATCACAGGTAACTAAAAAAATCTGTTCCATTGTGCTAAAAATATTCAGCCTGAATTAGTCTAAAGTACACTATTTTTAGCAGGCTGCTCCCTTGTGCTAAAATAATCAGCCTGAATAAGTCCAAAGTACACTATTTTTTAGCAGTTATTACAATAGAGAAATGGAATTTTGCTGACTAGACAATACCAGTTTCAGAAAGTGTACCGGTAATGAATGAATTACCAAAAATATATAATAAAACAAAAGTTATGTTCTTTTTTCTACAATTTACTTACCAATATCTAATTCCTTATGAATGGAAACCTGTTCTTGGTAATGAATGGAAACCTGTTCTTGGTAATGAATGGAAACCTGTTCTTGGTAATGAATGGAAACCTGTTCTTGGTAATGAATGGAAACCTGTTCTTGGTAATGAATGCAGGGATCCATCAGGGCAGAAGAGCAAGTAGATGGTTCCACCACTAAGAATGTATTGCTAATTTTTCCTGCTGACTGACTTAAAGGATAGGTGAACTCAGTATGCTTTGATAGCAGTTCAAATGGTGTCTGGTTCTGCCAGGTTAAATCCAAAGTTCAGATAGGTCTTTGGTTTGTTCGATATCCTCTTCCATAACAACACAGTGATCATGGAATGGTAAGTTTAACTGTGAATTGGTACTGTTTTTGTCAAAGAGTCATAGTAAGTTAGTTGTTGAGGTATGGATAAAAGTTTCTGTGCGCTTTGCTGAGGTTATATTCCACTGCTTGCGGGAAAAACGACCAAGGACATTTTACACAGGTAAAATCAATATAGTGTCACATATATGACCACGAATTAGTGCTAGCAGATGGCATAATGAAGGTAATGAAGCATTATTATATAAGAGCAATTCATAATACTACCTGTAAAAAAGCTTGATGGCCTGTACAGGTAAATTCAGTGAAGCTGTGGGCCTATTTGTTACAATTGCACTGGTATAGAAAACTTGGCTGTATGTATCTGGACAAAGCATAAATAATTACATATGTTAGGAGTTATCTATAGCCACTAGAGACTTGCAAGCACACATAATTAAAACTATAAACAGAACTATTGTGGAGTTGCATAGGCAACAATGACGGAAATGAAATGAAAACTCCTTCAACTTAAAAGTGTAGAACTTACAGAAGAATAGTAAAGGATTTTGTGAGGTCAATTTTATGAGTGTTGCTGGGTATGAGTAGAAATAGTAGCTGAGATATTCATGAGTAGAAATAGTAGCTGCGATATTCATAGATATTCATGAGTAGAAATATTAACTGAGATATCCATGAGTAGAAACAGTAGCTGAGATATTCATGAGATTTGGTGCCAATCCTTATACCAATGGGAGATCACTGTCCAACAGCTAACCTTGGTAGGCAGATAAGCTTCTTTTTGCTACAATTATTATTTGGGATGCCTGGATTGCTAGGGGATAGTGATTATCCGAAGGTATTATGATTGGGTAAAGTATCTGAAGAAGAAACAGGAGTTCTAGATACTATTTTATCCGATTATTTTGAGTACAAACATATTGGGAGATAACTCTAATTGCTTACAGCAGATATATGCTAGAGAATTAGACTGAGTTAATATATTTTTCCCCACTTTTGTTATTAAATGAAGCTTTGCAAACCTCTTTTCTAAAAAAAAACATTGATATACATGGATTACTGGTATGATGATTGTGGTGTTCATTTCAATTAATATATAAATAGTAAAAGAGCTTCAATTAATTTCTCATATCTGTATATAGAGATATTCTAATAAGATATACAGGTAGACAGAAACAAAATTATAGTGATCCTGATAAGATTCTGTGTAATTAAGCATCATATACATATGTAATGAAATCAGTTGGGTAGAGTAATAGGCATGTAATACATGGATCACGGCCCAGGCCAGTTCCTCTGCATGTCCTGAGAAAGGTGCATAATTCCTGGGTACAATAATGCCAATAATTTGTTTAAATTGTTGTTAAAATCCAATCAACCAACCAAATCATTGGAAAGGCAAAATTTGCATGAAATATTGTCTGCACAGTGCCACCCACTCTGACATCACAAAACTTTTAATAAAAACTTTTAACAGATTTATACCACTGATCATAACTGATTTATACCACTGACCATAACTGATTTATACCACTGATCATAACTGATTTATACCACTGATCATAACTGTGACACTGTTGCAAGAACAAAGTGATATGTATGTCACACAACTTGCTAATAATGCAGATGGATAAATGAGCGAGAAAATTTTCTCTGTATATTTCTAGGAATCATCACTACTTAGTATCAATACCAAAAATAGCTGATAAAATGAAAGTTAAATTTTGATCAGCTCATTTCTCAATTTAATTTAAGGTATGCTGTGACAATAATGAGGAAAAAAAAATAAGGAAACAATTCTATAATGTGTAACAAATTCCTACATAAACCCATTTGTAAGGACCTGATACTATATGTTATTTTAATTTGTTCATATTGAAATGTTGTCTTGTATAATGACTATCATGTATTATGTACAATAATTTTTGGAATGTACTGTCAATATAATTAAGTGAAATAAATTTTGGATCTCGTATAAACACAGATATGTAAGATTCCATTTCTCCTGTGTCAAAAATCATGTCCTTTATTCAATAAACTTCAAAAATATTACAGGACATGTCTGAAGTAGATTTGGATGCCCACATTATAACATCATTGCCTGACATCTGGTCATAGTTTGTGATTTTACAATATGATACACTATACATCTTGAATAATAAAATATTAACAGATTTATAAGACATAATAATGAGAATATTATGACATTAATGTTATATACAAAATGTAGACACATGTAATGTAGTGGCACAAGAGGTACCTTTTTAAATGTTTCCACTAAATGAATGCCTTATTTTTTTGGGTACCTTATGTGAAGGCCAACATGGTTTTCATTATAAGCTGAAAGTCTCTATCTCTTTCTGTCTCTCTTTCTGCTTATCTATTCAGGAATTGTTTCAAATCTAACAGACTTGAGCAGTTTTTTTTTATCTTTTTTAAGTGGCACACAGAAAAGAATGAACTCAGTTACCATGCACCATAGATGAGAGCACATGTATTATAATACATGTAGCTTTATTACATCGCTAAAAAATACCACTGCCAAAGTATAGTTAAAAGTCCTTGTGATAATGAAGTTTATAAATCAATAATTTTGTCATCTGAGACATCAAAGGCTAGCATACATCATGTAATTTAATTAAATTTCTTTTCAAAGCTACTTCTGCAAATGACCTAATGCTAAAGGAATAATTTTTCTAATTCTAAAAATCTTCTTATGCAGACTGGTTACATGTTTTGACTCTGAAAAGGCTGTTCTCAACTATGAATTTATTTCTGCCCATTTTCACTAGAACCTTTTCACTTTTAATTTGACTGATAAATGTCGAGGTCATAATTTGCTCAAGACAACAACTACCAACTTCCTATACAAGATAAATTTTAACATAGTGTAAACTAACACCACTGAAAAGATACAAGTTTCTGACATTTTTAAGAAATTTTGCATTTCAACACTATCCAACACCCAGGCACTAAAAGATTTTGTAACATAAAGTTCAAATGAATTAAAATACTTCTAATACTGTTGCATGCATGACAATATTATAACAATACAACTATTTGGTAATGAAAGATTTTTCAGCTTGAATGTCACTTGCTGTTTTTTAAAATCTTTTTCCTTATCAAAAAAACGTAGGGAAAAAAGAATTCACTTAAAACATTTGTCCCTAAACTATTGAAAAAAGTACAACCTTGCCACTGTACCTTCCTCTGCCAAATGCTCTACAAACTATAAGAAAATCTTCCATTTTAGATCAGAATGTCATAAATTCTTTCTTTGGATTGCTTTTTCTCTTCATTTTTATACAATAGAAGCCAAAGTCTCATGGAAACAAAATGTAAGAATAAAGTGAGGCTCTTATGCTTGCCTATGCAGACATCGCCTATGCGGACATCACCTATGTGGACATCACCTATGCAGACATCGCCTATGCAGACATCGCCTATGCGGACATCACCTATGCAGACATCACCTATGCAGACATCGCCTATGCAGATATTGCCTATGCTGTGCTTTAAAATGTATTACTCAGAAGTGAATATTTCAAGTTATAGGTCACTTTTGGGAATGAAAATGTTTGCTACTTAAAAGCCATGTTTATGACAGCAGCTTTTTGCTAGAAACAGATGGAAATATATTTGTAATTGCTGATGAGTCATTGTCATTGATGGATGTGGCCTTGTCCATACGTAAACATGCAATGCAAAAATTGCTTCTGGCTTATTATCTGCCTCAAAATGATTAGATACAACTACATCTGGGATAAAATAGTTGGGTAGCACTTCTAGTAGTATATTCATAGTTATCTGCTATATATATGCATTGAGTGACACATTAAACATTAAACCAGTTGATTGCTTTAATCAATTTTTTTTTGTTGCATTCTATGAAAATGCGACTTTTTACTTTGTTAGTAAATGTTATTTTAAATAAACTCTGACAATGACATTTTTCAAATGGATTGCAAATCAAAAACATAATTGCTGAATAACGTCATAATTGTGTGCAAGAAAGTACTTGGACAAAATTTAGTATAAATCTAGATGATGGCAACCTCTGTAGAATGTCCATACTACAGCAAGTTCAGGGTGGACAGAATTTAGTCCAAATCTGGATGATTGCAACCTCTATAGAATGTCTTTACTACAGCAAGTTCAGGGACAGTTTACTTTTTCTGCATCATTTACAGAAATGCTTGAAATATGGCAGTAGGAATTTGCATCAATTACATTGCACAAATATCTTCTTTACATTTAGTTTTTGTGGAACAATGACAAAAGCACCGTAATTAATAAAAAACAAGGATATTTTCCAAAGTAACAGTATTCCCCATGGAAACGGAAACCGAGCTCCAATCCACAAGCATTAAGTCACTGCACATATACATATTGTGTTAAAGTTAACAGTGGAATGTCTATTTTTAAACATTCTTAATAACAAAATAAAGTGTGACCTCGCTATAACACGGCAGTTGAGGTCCATACAACCTGACTGGATTATGCACTGAACTGCGTCATTTTCTATGTTAATCCAGAAATATTTCATGTTTCCAACAAAAATAAAAATAAAACTATCATGTCAATTGAAAGGAAATTCTTTGTTGTTGTAGGCTTTTTTCAGCACATGATAGGCTAGTAATTCTTTGATAAAGGCAACTAAAACCATCTGAATTTTCAAGAAAATGAATTAAAGAAGTCTCAGTCAACACATACTCAATGTGTATTTTTATGTTTTTGAAGAATAAAATTTGAACCAAACTGAGGGCAAATTATTAGCAGGATTCATTTTATTTAATAAGAAACATGATAAATGGATAGTAAAAACTTCTGTATATTTCATAAAAAGAGATTGAAATGACAGTTTCTTCTATAAGTCTTGTGTTTGAACACTTTGAATGCAGGAGTACATATAATATGCCTGCTAAAGAAATTGGATAAAGGCTCTTCTCTGCTCCTAACAATGCAAAATTAGATTTCTTTAAAATGGTGCTATTATATACCAATATAACAAAGGCATTATCATAGTTTTGACAAAGTAACAATTATATCAAAATCTTTTTAAAAACATGATTTATAAATTGAAGCACACTGTATGTTTTACTTCAGTTCAGGAGAATAAAAAGAAACATTTAACAAAATCATTCCATTGTTGTCCTCACTCTAGCTTATAAATATTCAAAACAACAAGCTTAAAAGTGGGTGAACTGCTTTTGAACGATGGCTTATCAACTCAAAGAACATTGAGGTACCAGTCAAATATTGAATGGATTAAGTCGAAACTCACATAAACAAAATGTCCCACAATGAATTGGATTTTCCTTGAAAACTCCATATCATCATTTGTTTTCAAGTCATAATAAAATGTATAAGAATGTTTTCAGTTGTTCTTGAATAAATTAATACAGTTGACTCCGGGTAACTGCACTCCCTCGGGCCCATCATGAGACCGTGCAGTTAACCGGAGTGTGCAGTTAACCGATGTGCAGTTAAGTGGAGTCGACTATAGTTTATTGTGGATGCCAATAATCATTGTCTACTAGACCCCTACCAACATTATTATAGATCTGCAGACACTGATGTTTAAAATATCTTGAGTTTGGGGCTAATCCAGTGTTAATCCAGCTTGCTAAATATGGTATCTGCTAATCCAGTGTTAGCCTGCTAAATTTGGTTTCTGCTAATCCAGTGTTAGCCTGCTAAATTTGGTTTCTGCTAATCCAGTGTTAAACCAGCCTGCTAAATATGGTATCTGCAGATATCAGTCTGAGGGAAAATATGGCAAAAGTTCACTCCCTTGTGATCTGTTTGATAAAGATCTGATACCTTCCATTGAACAAGTGCTGACATCATGAATACAGACATACAACTAAATATTTCTTATGAAACATTCTTTCTGACATTAATTTAACTTTTTATTATTTACCATAAAGGTGTTAATTTGCATGCATTATTTTCATTGTTAAATGTAATTACCTTGGTTAATGTTCACAGTGCATTCTAGTGCGGGCTTCAACATTTATTGTATCACTGATTAACTACATATTATTTTCACTCCAGGCACTGGCATAGCTTTTCAATGCAAAGAAATTAAAGCTACGATATGTTGGGTGATCTCAACTATGGTCTGATGAGGTTTATGGCTTAATCCATTGCAAAGAACTTGAGTTTTATTACATCACTTGCATTGTCTCACAACAGTTTAACTTTTTTGGCGTGATCAAGTTTATATTTGTTTTCTTTGCCTAATAAAAGGAATTATTATTTATTTGGTTTTGAGGCATTTAGGAGACTTTGATAATAATATATAGTAAAAAAATCTATAATACATAAACAATATTATATGCATTCTAAAATTATGGTAATTTACAGCTTAACTTCCTAATATACTTAGTTTCGATGTAAAATAACATTACAGGATTCAAATTTATTCCTGTTCTTACAAACACTGAAAATTGCTCATAAGGTTTAACTCTTTCATGATCTATCTTTAAACCGACTTTGTGCTCCCTTTTAAAGCATTAAAAAAACATCATGTATAAAGTGTACAACTTCTGAAATAGGTAATTCCATCAAATCTGCATTCTGTTTTCATTTTATTTGAATGGCATTCAAATTTATATTTTTTAGAACGTCACATTTTGTTTATGGAATCAGAAATACATTTAAGATTTAGTCTTTATCACTTCCATTTATCACATCATTTCATTTTCACTCATTTGGAACAAAATGGAAATACATTTACCGAAGATGGATTTTCCTCCATTAAGAGTGTTGAAGGGAGACAACTATCATTTTAAAAACTTGTCTAATTAAAGATGCTTAAATGACATAGCAAATGCATCAATGGAAAAGGCAACAACATTTACAATATATAAAAATCTAACAGCATGTGAATAAATGCAAAAATAAAGTTGAAGAATATGTCAGCAAATTAAAGTTTCATTTGTTTCTTTCAAATAAAGATTGTACACATAGAACCACACAACACTTCAACTGTGGTTGCATTTTATATATCTGCTTTGGCAACAAAGGTGTCAGAGATTCTAAAGGATAACAACTGTAAAGACTGACCAGTGATGATCATATAAATGGACTTTGGAACATGGATATTTATGGGCAGTTTAAAAACAACTGATTATCAAATCTATTCAATCAATTTACTTGTTCCAGTTTACCATTCATTATTATGAATTTTGCATATATGCACAACAATGCCTTAAAAATATATTCATTCTGTATTTTGATTATCTTAATTCTGCATTCATTGCTGTTCATTCTTCATTCCAATTTAGTTTTACTGGTAAAATTACTAATTTCAGGGTCTATACCACAAGCAGTCCATGATAAGTTACTAACAGGGACAAGCACTGAGCACAGCATACATTATACAATATGGAATTCAAACCCAAGACCTTATCATAAATGTAAAATCGTCCAACTAACTGGATGAATTTTTTTTAAAATGGACCAATCAAATTTAAAGGTATCAACTAGTACCTGGGTAAAATTAGCTATAATGTACCCATTTAGTCCGCAAAAAAAAAAAAATCATGTTTCCAAGTTCAGATCAAAGATTATATCTGGTGACATCAGTAGCAAGCAAGACAAAGAATAATAAATACAGTTCGAGGCTCATGGTGTGTGACAATGATCCATCATAGACCTCTGTATACCAATCTTGTATTTTCAATGTGTGCGTCCATTTGGTTTTGTATGTCAAACAGTTTCCTTATTTTCTATTTATAGTACATGTACATGACATGTTTTCGATAAAACAGTTGGGTTTCTCAAATTTGAAATCATGTGTCACACAAATTTATTATAGTTTGATACACACTTAAGCAGCAGACCAGTCTATACTGAAAAGAAACATGCGGGCCAAATGCTTAATGCAATGCCAATGGGCTTTATTTATCTGACTTGTGTGATTTTGTTAAACTAAAGAACATGCTGAAAAGTTCAAATCAATAGCGCTTTCAAATTGTTAAAGAGGAATTTAACAGCAAAGTAATACATCATTCAGATTTTGAACTTAACTTTACAACCTTTCAGTGAAACTTAAACATGCGATTTAGACTAGTTTATGTGAATGTTACGTATAACCAATTTTCATTTGTTTTTTTTTATCTTGTACTAATTCATATGGATTTAGCCAATTTGTGCCAAGAATTTTAACTAACTGCAGATCCAGGTAAGTAGCATTGGAAAAAGCATGTTTTTATAACAGTTTTCTGTGATTGTGGCATTTATATATATATTACCCTTTTTATCTTCCCATCATGCTTTTCCACCACTCATTTGAGTAATAGCTACAATTGTACCTCTCCGAGGCTGACGTGTGAATTTACAACAAAGCACTTCAGGTTCATATTTAATATAATTACTTTTTGATCATGAGGCCAGGTAACCAATCATTAAGATCGATGGGCAACCACCAAGTGACATTTCTAAAACTTTGACATCTCTAATTGAATGTAAGAAGTTCATCTTTGGAATGTTGGGAAACAATGGGGCCTAGTTTGTCCACAATGGAACATTTTTGGGTGCTAACACCGTATCTTGTCCAATAAAGTATGGACACAATTGTTCAAAACTCACTGGTCACTGTACATTACCACAGGTCACAACAAGATTAATGATCACAAAAGCTCTGGTAACTTGAGTGCTGGCAGCAAGGGTTCCACACAGTTAATCCAGAAGTTAGCACATGTGGCGTGATACTGACGACCACCATATGTAAGGCATGTATTCTCCTCCTCTCTGTCCTTTCCATGAGGCCGTATCCCAACATTTAGGACACATATACCACAGGCTTTATACTGGCTGCTGATGTCATCCGACAGCAACACAGCACTGGAAAAATCCAAACTGTGGGGATCAGGCTGGAAATAAGACAAGAAGTTTCAATGGCAAATCTAATTTACTTAAATTATTTTACACATGTTGAGCATTAACTACTTTTAAGGATTGGATCCATCATTTTTGGAAACAAGAATTTCGGATATAAGTTGCTAAAATTGGAAAGGGTTATCCTTTTTTTCATCCTGAGCAAAACCACATTTTCCAGTGTGCATATACTTGTAACTTTATGCAAAATTTATTTTTGGGAAACTTTAAACTCTGATTCAAGTCCATGTGGAAGGGTATTTTATTTCAAAGAAAAATTTCTAGTTCATTGTTTCTCATAGATATTTCTTCTAGTAGCTTCTTTTCAATGTTATGTGACAAAAATTTAACAAGAAGTTCTGCATCACATAAAATGGATTTTACTAAGTCAACAATTGCATTCTAAGTTCACCTCTATTTATTTCTCTCCCATCACTTTTCTTTAGATATATTAATCATCTGTGGTAATTGACTGAGAAATTATAATGCCTCTGAATTTCACATACAAGAGATTTGTCCATCAGTAAACTGCAATCATAAAGTCCATTGACGAGAGAGAGAGAGAGAGAGAGAGAGAGAGAGAGAGAGAGAGAGAGAGAGAGAGAGAGGGAGAGAGAGAAAGAGAGAGAGAGAGAGAGATTGCCACCATGACAGATCCACCAGCTAGGAATGCGGTTAAGTTATTCCAGGCTAGGTTAATGTCCTTCAGCAACTGCTGCAGCTTGTCGTTACTCAATGCTGCAATAGTCAAAAGAATACTGAATACCAAAAAATCCCACAATAATAATCATTGACTTAATAATTAAAGACTGATGGAGATGTGTATATGTTATATATATATATATATATATATATATATATATATATATATATATATATATATATATATATATATATATATATATATATATATATATATATATATATATATATATACATATATAATAAGAAATCAATGATATATGAGATAAATAAATTTTCCATGAAAGAAAACTAGGTGACTTGCCATATTTCCTTTGAATGAACAATTTATGCAACGAATGGTATATCAATACAATTTATACAATGAATGGTATATCAAAGATACAGCATACATACTATCCATATATTTTATTTATATCGCATATGAATACACATATTTTCCCTTTGAACGATGTTAAGATTGACTACAGGCAAGTGTGTATTGACCAAGTGAATGTACTCCTCACATCCCTGCCAAGCATGTCCACTACAAAATGTAGTTCTTTGACTTTTGTGGCAATTCATAATCACCTTTGCATATTGATTAGTTGAGTGTTTTCTTCTTTGAGTTTCTATTTTTATACACTTTATAAGACATACTTATGATTTAAACATGAAAGATGATAAGATATACTTATTTTACACAAATTTACAGAATGGTGTTGACAAGCTATTACAACTTTGATTATATAAACTTGGTAGATAAATCCCAAGGAAAGTGTACACATATTGTTATTATTCTTCTAGGTTACTTGGTATAAGTTCAGTTTCAAAGTTTTCATCCAGCTGAAATTCTTATTCTCTCTTACTCCTGATTTCTGAATATTTTGTCCCTTATGCATGAGAGGCAAGGGCGGGGGGGGGGGGGGAGGAGCATAAAGCATAAATGATTGCGCTGAAATTGTGTACTTTGTTAATTTAGAAAACTGGGAATATTAATACCATTTATCATTATTTTCATATGTCACTAATTATTAATGAGTAGAAATTCATCATTGATTGATAGGCCTAGAATTGACAGCTACAAGTTACAAGAATGTTTATCTATGTGTATTGTTGCATCATTGGTGGATCACAATTTGATTTACCAATAGTATTGGTATATCAAATCACTTTTTACCAAAACTTTAAATGCATTGTTATTTTTAATATATATATATATATATATATATATATATATATATATATATATATATATACACACACACACACATACACACACATCATGCAAAATAAATCTGCAAAATTTTATATGGAACTACTTAGAAAGCAGTCTGCTCCTGATAGAAATAAGTCTATATAACTCCAGGACCTCTGTAAAAGTGTCTTGATTGGAGAAAAAACCTAAATTAGACTTTTCTATGAATGTGTTTTAAATTTTTAACATAGCTTTAACAATATTTTTAAACATAGCTTTAACAATTTTTCAGTCATATCGCTACGATGGCTGCAGTGTGACAGTTTATAGTGATGTTAAGCACTGGAGGATCATGCTGCAGACATGTAGCATCGTGTCCCACCTAGTCACAATATCCTGACACCATGCTATCCAGTCTTAACACTAACATCATAATATTGAGTGCCTAGCAAGGCAGCTGAAAGGCCCATTTTTATAAGTCTCTGGTATGACTCGACCAGGGTACAAACACGCAAACTACCACATCTTTTACTACTAAACTTTTCAAACATATTTGTTTATAGTAGAATATTTTTAACTTTTCATATAAATGAATTATAAATTCTTTTAAAAAAAAACATCCTTTTTTACAGTTACAGTAAAAAAAATGAAAATTGTACAAAAACTGCCAGAAATATCTTTGCTAAAAATCTCTTCTACACACCACTTATTTATAACCTGACCTTTTTATATTGTTAGATTTTTACTTATATAAATAGATGTTAAAAAAGATACCGCTATTTTCAATACAATGAACATTAAACTAAAATTATTACTGCAACAATGACTTTGGTCTTTCTATAAATAATATCTTCACATATAAATCTTTACAATCATACCAACATAATATAGTACACCAGCATGCTTCATACAGAGCTAAGTCTAGAAAACTGTTTTACCGATATTTACAATATGTCCTGTTATGATGTTTGTAAATCTTTATATAAAATCGTTATGGAATTGTTTTTTTTTTTAACATTACTGTAAGCTTATAATAAGGTGATGATGCTTTAAACACAAACTTTATGTTATAGAAATCAAACCCTCTTGCAAGTGAAGACAACAAGGAAAAACCATCAGGACCTAATGAACTAGTTTGTATGTTCTGTTTTACATTCTATTTGACTGGTTATCTTTGGTATAAATACGAAAATGTGTGATGACATCTCAAAATCTGCAACGTTTACAAATGTACATATCCTTAGATTCAATAAACTTCTTACAAGGGAGCCAACTTATTATCACTCTTTTTGCAAGGTCTAACTCTCACGACAATTACCAATGTTTACTTATGACAGTATTGAGATTTAATATATAATTTGGACATGTGCTGCTTGGCAAATAGTTTCATCTTCCTTTGTTTCTTTCAATATGTTCATCAATGTTAATGAATATGGTCAAATGTAATGGTAGATGCTATTCATGTATGTTTCCTAACTAATAACACCTTTGTATTTGCCAACAGAATTATCAAATGTTTGAATTCAAAGTAATAAAAAGCTTAGTTTGGTTAAAAAATCAGACCTAATGCTGTTATAGGAAGTACTGAAGACTGGTACTCTTCTGTAGCCATAATTTCACTTGTGAAGACAACAATACTGCGTGCTAAATGATCATTCTTGGGATTTAAAACTCACTGGAGTATATACATATTGTGAGACTTTAAATATAAATTAAGTATCTTTGAAACTGAAGGAGCATGGTAAGTATATGTTATTTTGTGATCTCCATTAACTATTTTATTACTATTTTTTCTCTGATAAAAGCTCCAGCCCAATGGAAACATTAAAAGTTAAGTACATTTCTCAAACTGTCTGGGCATTTTCATTTTTGATCACGACGTTTACAAATAAAGATGTTACGACAAAATACCTTTATCCATATAAGCAAAAATGCAAATGATAAATAACACCAATGCAAGGTACTGTCACACAATCATGTTCAATACACAGATTATTAATTACTGACAATCATGAAGATATTTTGGTGTCATCAATGTCAGGTCATTTTTTTTGGTGTACACGAACACTATCCAAAAATGATAATTATGTATGACCAAATTTATTTTAAACTTTAATAAAAATTATACTTTTCTTGGTGCATGAAAATTACATGAAACAATGAACACTAACAAAGATTCAAATATTAATGCAATTTTTTTTATTAATGTTAAAAATCTGACAAATGTCAGATACACAATGGTAATAAAATTAAATTTTGTACAAATTAATTTCCTGAAAGAGAAGCAAGGCGAACAGTACCCAACCTATCCATTTTTTCTGATGCACAATAAAACTACCTGCATAAAATTATATAAAATACATTTATATTCCAGCCTCATGCAAATAATAGAAATATAATGTTATAATGTAAAACAGGCAAACCAATGTATTTTTGCTTTACCTGCTGTCTTCATTGACAATGCTATTCGGCACACAATGCGGTAAATTTCTATAATACCTGAAAATGAAAATGAAAGTGGTTACATCATAATCAGCTATATTCAATATCACTAAACCAGTCTATATTTCAATGAATCCATAGTAGAATATAATATAACAAGGTTTTGGCTTATGTGTGTAAATTGACATAAACAGACTCTGTAGAGGAACTTAAATCGTATTATCTTCAGTTTCCTCAAACAATTATAAGACTCCATCTTCATCTATTTGAGTTGTACCAGGTTCCTTTATTATTTTTACTTGAAAGTTTTGGCGATTTCTTGTGTTCCATGTACTTCCTTTCCTGCTTACAGGAGTTTGGGCATGACATTTAAGGTATGGTAGGGTTGTAATTTTGTTTCTCCTTCCATCACATTTTTACCCTCATATAATGCTCTATCAATTTTAAACAAAGTAGACCCCCTGTTACATGCTGTGCTGACAGATCAGGGTCTACAAAGCTTACTTGAAATCATATTTTGATATGCCCATGAAATGTATGATGGCAGATCTAGGTGTAAACTGTTATAACCTGGTAAATATGCTGATTATCTGTCTGATGACAGGTCTGGGTTTACTCTGTAAGAACCTGATATGCTGATAAATTGTAGATCTGCATGTACACTGTTAGATGCTAGTATGCCAGATGAATTGTATTGACAGATCTGGGTTTACTCTGTAAGAACCTGATATGCTGATAAATTGTAGATCTGCATGTACACTGTTAGATGCTAGTATGCCAGATGAATTGTATTGACAGATCTGGGTGTACATGGTTAGAACCTAGTATGCCAAAAAATTGTAATATGACAGATCTGGGCATACATGGTTAGAACCTAGTATGCCAATAAATTGTAATATGACAGATCTGGGTGTACATGGTTAGAACCTAGTATGCCAATGAATTTAATATGACAGATCTGGGTGTATGGTTTTAGCTTCTGACATGCTGATGAACTGAATGGTGGCAGATGTAAGTGTACACTATTAGATCACAATATGGTTCTGTATTTTATGACAGAACTCTGGGTGTATTTGGAAGTATATTGCATTTTATGCTAGTCAATTGGAAACATTATTTGCTGATGGGCAAATCACCTCAATCTGCATAGCTTTATCCCTTTCCAATTAATGAATACACAAGTCTCTCAGAAAGAAAACATGGCAGTAATAGGACTGATGCTCTACTGGGCAAATAGATTTCCTGGAATTCAAGACAATTTTGAAAGTGCTGAAACCATCTTGGATATTCTTCAGCAATAAGAAAATTTTAAATTAGCTGCTGTGGTATTCATTTAGGACAAACAGGACATTATATTTGAAGTCTTTCATTGAAAACCCGTGTTGACATGACCATTAGGACCAATAAGACATTATTTGAAGACTTTCATTGAAAACTCGTGTTGATATGACCATTATTAACAACAAGACATTATTTGAAGTCTTTCATTGACAACTCGTGTTCATAAGACCATTAGGACCAACAAGACATTATTTGAAGTCTTTCATTAAAAACTCGTGTTGATATGACCATTATTAACAACAAGACATTATTTGAAGTCTTTCATTGAAAACTCGTGTTGATATGACCATTATTAACAACAAGACATTATTTGAAGTCTTTCATTGAAAACTCGGGTTGATATGACCATTAGGACCAATAAGACATTATTTGAAGTCTTTCATTGAAAACTCGTGTTGATATGACCATTATTAACAACAAGACATTATTTGAAGTCTTTCATTGAAAACTCGTGTTGATATGACCATTATTGACAACAAGACATTATTTGAAGTCTTTCATTGAAAACTCGTGTTGATATGACCATTAGGACCAATAAGACATTATTTGAAGTCTTTCATTGAAAACACATGTTGATAATACCATCCATTTTCTGAATGAGTAGTGATAACATGATTTCAAGATGGCTGCTGTAGTGGCTATAATGGATGAGTAAGCAGCATGGTTTTCTTTCAGGACCAACGAGACCATGGGACAAATGTGTGAGCAATGTTTTCTTTCAGGACCAACTAGACCATGGGACGAATGTGTGAGCAATGTTTCAAAGCAATCTCAAAGTAGTGAAAGGCAGTAGTGAGAACAAACTTTAGCTAACACCACTTCTAGGCGTTGGAAAACAGATAAACAATGGATGATGGACAACAGACCATCCCATAAGCTCTTCTGGTCTATGACCAGTGAAGCTACAAAATAGGTCAATTTGGAGATGGATATATGACAGATCAACACAATGCAATATAGTTAGCAAATTGTTTCAGTATGTTTCCACTCAATCATCTAAGTGTAATGATATTTGTATGTAAGCATATTTTAAAGAAAACTGATTGAAATCAACCTACTGTAGCATAATTTATTTTCATAGCTTTCATTGTTTCTGGTTTTCAAACACCCATATGAGTACAAAACACAAGACTAATCACTTAAGATTCGACATCAAAGAAGCTGATGCAGTCAACAATACTACGCTACTCTTGTTATTAATTGTCCCTTACAATACTGTCCATAAAATACTCTATCAATAACTTTCATATGACCAAGGTATTTACACAGTGGCTTAAAACTGTTTGTATAATGTCATTCAACAGGTGAGCCAAACATATTAACAGCTGCCCCTTGCTCAACAGTAAGCAATCGATATCAACATTTGATGTGTTCTGACCCCATCAAGTGCAAAAATGCTAACTAGATTGAAAAACAA
Organism: Unio delphinus; assembly: GCA_029339505.1. Taxonomy (NCBI): domain Eukaryota; kingdom Metazoa; phylum Mollusca; class Bivalvia; order Unionida; family Unionidae; genus Unio; species Unio delphinus. The sequence goes on from JAQISU010000277.1 coordinate 5,593,959, forward strand.
TGTAATCACTTAATTCTTTGCACTAGCTTCATGAGGATCTTTACTTGCATTTAGCCAGCAAATTGTGGTTTTGTCTAAAAAGAAGTGTGACCTTCAAAAGTCAGCAATATTTAGTCTATATATCTAGTATTGCTTCAGTACTTATGCTTCAAGTAACTGTTCTAGTATTTTGTATTGCTTCAAGTAACTGTTCTAGTATTTTGTATTGCTTCAAGTAACTGTTCTAGTATTTTGTATTGCTTCAAGCAACTGTTCTAGTATTTTGTATAGCTTCTGTATTGCTTCAAGCAACTGTTCTAGTATTTTGTACTGCTTCAAGTAACTTTTCTAGTATTTTGTATTTCTTCAAGCAACTGTTCTAGTATTTTGTATTGCTTCAAGTAACTGTTCTAGTATTTTGTATTGCTTCAAGCAACTGTTCTAGTATTTTGTATTGCTTCAAGCAACTGTTCTAGTATTTTGTATTGCTTCAAGTAACTGTTCTAGTATTTTGTATTGCTTCAAGTAACTGTTCTAGTATTTTGTATTGCTTCAAGTAACTGTTCTAGTATTTTGCATTGCTTCAAGCAACTGTTCTAGTATTTTGTATTGCTTCAAAGTAACTGTTCTAGTATTTTGTATTGCTTCAAGCAACTGTTCTAGTATTTTGTATTGCTTCAAGTAACTGTTCTAGTATTTTGTATTGATTCAAGTAACTGTTCTAGTATTTTGTATTGCTTCAAGCAACTGTTCTAGTATTTTGTATTGCTTCAAGCAACTATTCTAGTATTTTGTATTGCTTCAAGTAACTGTTCTAGTATTTTGTATTGATTCAAAGTAACTGTTCTAGTATTTTGTATTTATTCAAGTAACTGTTCTAGTATTTTGTATTGATTCAAAGTAACTGTTCTAGTATTTTGTATTGCTTCAAGCAACTGTTCTAGTATTTTGTATTGCTTCAAGTAACTGTTCTAGTATTTTGTATTGATTCAAGTAACTGTTCTAGTATTTTGTATTGCTTCAAGCAACTATTCTAGTATTTTGTATTGCTTTAGTATTTGTGGTTCAAGTAATTGTTATAGCATTTTACAGTCATACTAATCAATGGGATCAAACATGCCTGGATTTAATGACATGCTTTCACAAGGTTTTACATTTGTGAACAAGTTTCACTTGAATGAAGAACTGACCTGATTCAGTATTAAGTCTAATTTCAAATACTACTTTCATGTATTATTATTTCACTTTCAGTAATACAGGACTTTGAATGCTGTATACTTTTCTTCATTTCTTTCAATCCTTATTTACCTCACAATATATTGATTACTGGCAATGTAAAATTTACAGCTCCTGGATTCTACATATATGAATTGTAATTCTCAAAGAGTAAAAATAAAACAAAACACATGTAAAGACAAATATTTTATTACAATATTACTGAAAGAATTATTAAAAAGATTTATTGCTCTCTAGGAATGAAACAGCATACAAAATAGGTGGAGGATGGGGAGGCAGGGTGCATCTTTATCATATGTGGCTAATTCTTCATTGGGTCTTTAAATCTGTGGTTTGGGAGCAACAAGAAGATTCATGAAAATTGGTACCCCAAAACAATTAGTGATACCACAGTCATTCCACAGAAACCATTCACTGTTTATCTTGCTATATGCAAAGTTGTCATTAAAATTTAGATGTAACATGACTTGTGATTAAACAGTGATGGATCTTGATGTCATTAAAGTAGCTCCCAAGGGATATTATTACATTTCATGCCCTTCTACTTTGTGTTTTAAATGTTTGGTCCAATGGACCATTTCTATATGTATATCAATGACAAATTAATGAACCCTAAAACAATATCATGCAAATAATTTATATTAGCAAAATAAAACCCATATAAAGCCTATTCAGTCACAGAGTGCTATTTAATATCATTTTATTTTACTGAAATTTTATGGTACTTTCCTACTTTGGAAAAGGTCAAATGTAATTAGCAACAGAACAAAGGGAGTTAACTATGAAGAAAAAGACACTAACCTTGGACATAGTCCGAGCCCTGTGATGACCGCATGATCTCATTACACACAGCTGAACTACTGATGGAGTTGAACATGTTATTCGCATCCCTAATCATGAGATAACAGCTGTCTAGACATCGTTGCCATTCATACAGGTACTTGTCACTGCCCTATAAAACACAAGACAAGCTGATATAATGTTGCAGTATTGTGGCTGAATGATATTTGATGGTGCAAGTTAGGTTATACATGGTGGCCAGTATAGCTGGTGGAGAAAGAACCTGGGAAAAACCTGGTAAGAACCACCAACGTGTGGAAAAAGCTACTGCCAGCTTTTTAACATATCCATATTAACCAAGCACAAGACTCAAACTAGAGCTGTACCGATGTCACTTTTTGCCGATTATGCCGATACCGCGTATAGCCGATTATCAAAATTGCCGATACCGATTATGAGACCGATTATTTGATTATCATATTATGTACTCAGGTAAAAGCCGACAAATTTAGAAAACAATAAAGGCCTGGAAGGGGGGGGGGGGGCTTATCCGTGGGTCAATGTCAAAACTTTACAGGTTTTAGGTGTTTTTGTTGTCTATTGTAACGGCAGTACATCTTGGGACAAAAATATCCGTGTTCTAAGACATAGGCATGTTAAAAAAGTAACTTTCGGTGACCCGAAAAATATTAAACTTTTATAAAGTACTATTTATTATTGATTTTTATTATTTTGCATGTGCATATTTTCTGATTTCCACAACACGAAATTACATTAAGGTAAAATGCAGCCTTCATAATTCGCGGGTCGGTCGAGTTTACCAGGGAGACCATATACTAAAATGTACAGTACTTACGCAGTGCAAAGTGTGCATAGCGTCACTTAAATCCTTTTTTATTCCCAAATATATTGGTTCATATTTTGCTTTATTCGTTGTTTCGACCAAAGTGTATTCTTTCAGATAAAATTTCAGCTAATCTGTAATAGCTGTTTCATTTACTACGAATCACCTCTCACGAGTTACTCATTTTCAATGATATAAGTGATCCTACAAAATGAGGTAATATTTTGAGTGTACAAGGGACACAACCGGTATAATTTACATCTTCAAAGTGTGCAATGTGCTGTCGACTCGTTGACTGCATTTACTTTGAAGTAATTCCAGACTAAACTTGATTGTTTCAAGTTCGACATTATGCAGAGCCGATATTAATAATCCAATCTATTCGGGCTCTTGAAACAATGTGTCTAAAAAAATTACTACTCTGTTGTCCACAGACCGTGGGGGTGGGGGATTTTTTTTTTTTTTTTTTTTTTGCAAACAGGAAAGTTTCGCGGCACAATAAATATGTCCTAATCACTATGTAAATTGAGGCAATGCTTTTGAGTTTATTGCCAACTTTCTATGAGCAAAGGTCGTCGGCTTGCTTTGACAACAACAAATACTCGTTATTGCTGCGGCAACATCAGATAATTGTAAAACATTGATATAGAATTGTTTTATTTGACGGTGCTTCAAAGGTACAGTAAAACCTGTTATGCCTTATGAGAGACCGCCCGTTCTGCCAGATGGTGGCTTGGTGAAACACTAATAAAAAAAATAAAAAATAATTTTAAAAAATCCGGAAATGATTCTCGCTTACTAGTATTAAAGACAATGAGTTCGTTAACCCTCCAGGCATTACGGATTAACTGAAAGACAGACGACGTACTCAAACCTACACTGAAGCCCTTTCAAACAATTTCTCACTGGGACATAAGGACTATCGGTGTTTACAAACACAAACCTCAAAATTGTCTGTGTATATATCCATCATTACTCCCTTTGATGTTAATCTTACTGGCTATTCACATGACTTTGGCACTACAATGGCGGTTAGTGACATGTACTTTCGTCTGGTTTACTGCAGTTTACAAATGTTACCGGACGCTGGAGTTGAAAATTTCGCACAACTGGCAGCAAGATAAATTCTTTTTAAATACTTTATTAGAGCAAGCTCTTTGTTACAAAAGATTAATTGATGGCTCGATGTGTTTATCTCGATATATGGTTATTCGACTATACAGTAATGTTAGTTAATGAGCAACTTGTTTGCATACTGCATTTATCCCGAGCTCTAGTGTTACAAAGGATTAAGTTACGGTCAGTCAAAACGCGACTGTATATACAACTTTTATCAGGAAAAATTGGTTATTTAAAAAAATTATTTGCATCGGCACCGATTATTTTTGCCGATACCCGATTATACCGATTGTGCTAATAATCGGCCCGATTACGCGTACGGGCGATTAATCGGTACAGCTCTAACTCAAACCTACCTGTGTGGACAGAGGTATGCTGCCATTTAATGATAAAGCGCTTTAGACCACTCAGACATCCAGGAACACCAGCTATTATACAATTGTGAAACTTCATTATGAGATGGTTGATGGTGGCAAATCAGAATGTTTTGTTGTTGTAAAGATCAAATTATGCAGTGAAGTGTTTGTTCCTAGTGATGATTTATTATGATCAGGAATGTTGTACATAAAAACACAAGAGATAAATTAAGTAAATTTACACAGTGTATATACCTGTTTACAAGTCAGACTGAACCACAAACCTAGATCTGCCATCACATAATGCGCTAGCAGATCTGAGTCTATACAGTTTCTAAGAATGAATCAGTAGTATAAGCAAGAAACAGCCTGATCTGCTGGCATATTATGTGATGTCAGATCTGCGTCTACATTGTTTGCAGTTGCGTTTAATAAACACCAAGGTAATACCCATGTAATACAATGATTAACAGATACCAAGACTGCTCATGTACCATGATGGTGTCCATGCATGGTACACCAAATAACGTTATACTCTGTGGCCACACAGCAGTAATCAGTAAAACAAACAATATAGAATCCAATCTACTGGTGCATTATGGGATATTTACTCTTCCATTCCAATGTGACAAGATTCAAAAGACCGTTATCATATATCATTGCTCATAGGTTGAGTCTAACAGCAAACAAACATAGACCCTAATATGTTGATGCAAAGTGTGAATTGCAGATCAGAGTCTATGTTCTTTTTTCTATTGATTACTCCTAACAAACTGCATAGACCACGATCTACCTACACATTAAATGATAAGACATTTGTTTCTTTCTGAGTTCTTACTCAGTGGCTAAGATGGATTTATTTTGACAACTGTTGAGAACTTAATTTCCATAAAGACACAAGCTAATTATCAGATTAACTGTTTCAGCTGATTACAATAATGAAAGACACCAGTATTACAACAATGAAAGACACCAGTATTACAACACCATCTGTACTGTAAGTCACCTTAATTTCTTGTCAACATCCCAAACTACTGACAACTCTTAAGTTTGTACTTTTAGCAAATTTGTGAACTTATCATCAAACTTTACAAATTGGAAATTATAATAAAATGATGCATTGTCATCCTTACTTTTTCTCTTAATCTGTATTGTTGCATTTGTTGAGCTGGATTTTGAATTTGCATAACCATGTGCCATATGTTTTAATTAAGACAAACAATACAGATTTGTACTCAGTAATTGCCATGTGCTATAAACAAAGTAAATGCTGACAATTAAATTCACTATATTGGTGAATTAACCAAAGCACTCTTAATGATAGGTTTGGCACCCATGTGATTTTTGAGTGTAACTGTAGCTATGAAGCATTATTCAGTGTTTACTTTCTATGGATGACCTTAAAAGGGAAGCAACTCTGACTTTACTGATACTGAGTACTGCAAGTCAGCTTTATTTTGACTTGAAATGACTTCTTCAGATCTAATATCCATGATATTAAAATAAATTAGATGAATTTTCTTTAGGATGATAGAGATAATTTTCATGCACTAACAAAAGTTGCTAATGCCCCATCCCTATTCCCAAGATATTAGCCAAACTGAGTCACCTATCTGAAGTTGATGTCTGTGGACCTCATCACTCATGGGCTATCAAGAGGAGCTGCATCAACTTTTACAAAGTTTTATGAAAATTGGGTTTAGAAAGACCATGTTTCAAGAAGATATAAACTCTGTCATTAAGATGCAAGAAAATTTGAATAATATTCACAGATCTTACTCATAAGAAAACTCACTGGATATATCTGTTGATATGCCATTTATGTTTGTATACAAGTTAAACCAACCGAAAACATCACAGACCCTGATTTTCTGCTGCATAATATTTTGGAAGATCAGCTCCAGTGTTGCTTGTTCTACTGATTACTCCTACCAAACTGCATAGACCCAGATCTGCTGGCACATTATGTGATGGCAATTCTGGGTCTGTGAAATTGGATCCAACTTGGATGTCATTAAATACTGTAAGCTTCTTATTGATCACAGTGGAACCTGAAATATGGCTACCAGAGCTGTAACTGAAAGGGCTGACAGTTTATTCTTGTTCCATGGACCCATTACATTTTATTCTAATTTATGTTTGGTCTGATACAAGGACACCTGGTTTCCAATATTTAAATAAAGTTAAACCAATATACTATACTGGGCAAATACATTTTCATTTTCTATATTACTTTCTTGTTGCTCATATATGTCTACATCTAGCCAAACATAGTTCATATTATCTGCTATACTGTGATCAAGACTAAGTCCATCAGTAAGGTCTGGTGGAATAACAGCTATGTCCCAGGGTAAAGATCTGACCTATGACATGTGCAATAATGTATTCCCGCCCAAACCATATATACAGACAAGCCATCCTGACAAGTTCATCTCAGTAAAGCAGTTAATTTTTTCCACAAGATTGACCAGTTTTCAGTAAGGTGTAACAAATATAAAAACTGCTATGGTAAAGCTGGAAAATGTTATTAAAAGTTTGACACATCAACAATAAACATTTGTAAAGTATGCATATAATTTATTTACTGCTAGTACAGTTACACAAACTTTAGTTTCAAACTCTATGCAGCTCAATGGCTTGTTGCTATCTCTTAACCTGACATAATTCTTGGAAATTATTTTCAATTTCATGTGACTACGGCAGTCATACCTCACCATGAGACATACTTAAATTGGCATGTAATGTCCAATACACGAAATTGTGTCCTTCCCAGCTTTTATTCACAAGAATCTGAATACTTCTTTTTATACTTCTGTGTTGATGATTAAAACTTTTCTAGATGCTTATTTTCCCTTTTGTCATTTAACATCATTGCTTTTCTTAATGCCATTTTTAATTTTTTTTAAAAATAATCAATAGTTTGATCATAAAGTCGTTTCGCATGAACAAACTTGGTGCAGTTTAAAGCGTTTGCAGTGCTGCTGTAAAGTTAGTCTGGTTCCCTGACAAATTTCACTAATTCTAATATGAAACCCAGTTCCAAATCAAACAGAGACAAACCAATTATCCTGATTTTTCAGCAATGATCATATTTCCATAAATTTTGCTTGTATGCTTAAGTCCGTATTTTAAGGTTAATTTTTTTAAAAAGATTTACAGCAAAATCGTAAGAGTTGGCAGGTCTGCATATCTAACTTGCAAAAACACACAGCTTTCACACAGAATCCCAAAGTTGACTGCAACAGGACCAAACAAGTGCTACAGTTGGGAAAACAAAAATTACATTATTATTGTCTGCTCTAAAACGGAAAAATACTTACAGGCACATCCTGCAGAAGTCCACTATATCTATCTCCTAGTACAGGAAACATAATTCCATTTGACTGGTTATCCTGTATTTCTGTAAAATAAAACGTGAAGTTTTTTAAAAATTGTTGCTTACTCACCAGTCTCAAATCAGTAATTTTCATAATGCACACTATTAACAAAGATATTCTGTTATTACACAAAAAAGTATACAAATTTAGGCAGGAATTAATCTTTGTCAACTATTAAACTTACTGCTGTTTTTTAAATAAAACTTTATCTGTACAATAGAAGTAATATTACATCAGAAAAGTGGTTTAATCAAATTGAACAAATGTATCCCATATAAATTCATTATATTGTGTTAGACAATGTTTTCCTTACCTGACATGAAGGATACCTCTTTGTCTTCCTGTTCACTGTTGTTTGAGCTGTTCGCAGTGTCACTGCTGTGATCTGATGTGCAGAGTTCCAGACTGTCAAGGGACTTGGACTCTGAGTGAGAATGTGGCAAAGTGGAAGTCTCAAAGTTCCCAAATTCATTACTAGATATTGACTGTGAATCCGCCCCTTCCATGTCCTTCACTTCCTGAATTCGCTTACCAGTGGCAAATTCTAGACTGGCTATGGACTGGGAATCATCTCCCTGAGTTCCACTCCTGTCCTTTGATACATCCATGTCTTTTGAATATAAACTATCACTGTCATCCAAATCCAATGGACTTCGCTTCATATCCAAATATGATTGGCTTTTCTTATCATTTGTCTTTTTCTCTGCTGGAACATGAGATGGCTTATTATAGAATATATGCAGATTTACATGGCTCTTTTTTTCAAGGGGCTTTGGCTGCATGAAATCAGCAAATTCATATCCCCTTGAATAGTGGTCATCTTCCTCTATAGGGGAGTCATCTAAGGGAGGGGGTTCTGGGTATAAATCCTCATCAGGCCCTCTTAGATCAAGATCCATTGGTATGTTTGTTATTTTGGAATGCTCTGGTTCTTTTAGCTCATGATGCAAATTTTTGGCATTGGCCGGTTTCTGTTTATGCATGTCGCTATTGCTACTACTGAAATCAGAAATATCAGATGATGTAGAAAATGTACAGAATTCTTCCTTTTCTTCTTTGTTGACAATCTTAAGCCTCTGCTCTGATTCTGACTTTAGCAGATGACTTGGGGGAGAAGGATCATGTTTCACACTAAAAAGGCTCAATACCTCATCTTTGTTAAGATTCTCCTTTCTTATCTGAACTAGAGAAATTTGTTTTGAATTTTCTTCCCCTGTCGGCATTCTATCCACTCCAGACCCTTGAAAATCTGCCCAGTCATCTTCCTCTTGATCAGTCAAAGAAACTGTAGAATGACTATTGGGATAACCCATCTGAGTGGTCTTATTTTCTGCAATGCCAATGCCTGAGGGAGCATAACCTGTCCAGTCACCTGTCTCTGCAGTTTTTGATGCTGGACTTGCAAACGCTGCCCAGCTAGAACTGACAGATGTATCTGTAACACTAGTTTCTCCTGATGAGGTTGAAACAAGCCTGTCATTTAATGACTCAATGCTTGCTGAAGTACTAGATTTACTGGTAATATCTGTGGCAGGAATATAAATGTTAGATAAAGAAGTTTTGGATTCTGGTCCCTCATGAATTTGTGCAAAATCTGCTCCCTGAAAATCAGCCCAGTTGTCTTCTGCTCCTTGACCTTGATCCTGAGAACTTGGGAATGTTGAAGACACTTGAGTAGCAGGAAGTGACACCTGAGTGAGTTCATCATCAAACCCCAGATTTCTCAAGGCTGCATATTTATCCTCATCACCTATCAGGAGGAGGTCACTAGAGGACACTGTTGAATTACCTTCCTTGCAATTTTGTGTCACTCCCTTGCCACCAGGTGTAACTATTGATTGTGCTTGCTGAATACTGGAGAAAGAATCATCCTCTGCTATTCTTGAAGTCACTTCCTGAACTTTAGAATATGCAACACTACTGTCAGAAGCAGATTTAAATTCTGTAAAGTCAGCAAAATTTTCCAAACTACCATTACTACCTCCTGATGAATGGTATGATGGTGGGGGAAGCTGTGGTATTAATGTAATCAGAGCTGGTACTTGTGGTAGGGTAGTTCTTGCCTGAGGCTGCTTGCCTTTTGATGAAATAGGGCGATGGAGTGGACTTTCATCTTTCTTAAGCTCATGTTCTTTCTTGCTGAGCTCATCCAGGTAGCTGTCAAAGTTACGAAAGTCCTCACTCTCTGACTGGTCTGAGGTACTAAATTGACTGGTACTGCTGTCACTGGGTTTACTGTCTGGGGACTTGTAGCCATCGTAATACTCATCATCTAAACTTCCCCCTCCTGCAATTTGAAACACATGATGTATGATTTCAAATTAAAAAGAATACATAATTACATTAGAACCTGTCTTGGATGACCATCTCTTTTGCCAAAAGAATTAGGGTCTCTTCTCAAGACAGGTGGTCTTTCATAAGAGGTCACAATGCTATATAATCAATAAATTTGTGCACTGAGAATGTGGTCTCTCAAAACAGTTGATCTCACATAGTAGTGGTCTTTCAAGACAGGTTTTACTGTATATGTAATTGTGCAGCAATAAGACTTTCTAAAACATGCCATATTTATATATACATAACGCATAACCAAATGCAAGCTGCATAGAATGCAATCCCTTGCATACTGATCAAACAGATCAACATCATTATAACAGCTGAATAATAATGCCATATTCAGCTGGCTGTTTCTGGGCATATTAACAGCATATTGATGATCCAAGTGCTTGTTAATACACTAAAGCTGATCTGAAGGCATAAAAACACCTTTCAGTTTATCAGACAATATATAATAAAACAATATGTGATCTAAAAGCATAACATTATAAAGGTTATCGGAATGTATATCAAAAGCATACAATCAGAGGCAAATTAACACCAAATGCTTTGATTTGAAGGCATATTAACGTCATTTAGCTAATTTGAATGTATATAATATTACCAGCATGCAGGTGAACTGTGGGCATATTAACTTCATACACTCGATCTGAGGACATATTAACAGTATATAGCTGATCTAAGGACATATTAACAGAATATAGCTGATCTAAGGACATATTAACAGAATATAGCTGATCTGAGGACATATTAAAACTTACAACTGATCTGAGGTTATATTAAAATCATATCATACATGTATTAACAGCATACAGCTGATCTGAGGGCACATTAACAGCATACAGCTTATCTGATGGAACATGAACCACATACAGCTGATCTGAAGGCACATTAACAGCATACAGCTGATATGAGGGCATATTAACAGCATACAGCTGATATGTGAACAAATTAATAACATATAGCTGACATGAGGGCACATTAACAGCATACAACTGTCCTGATGACACATTAACATCATACATCTGACATGAGGGCACATTAACAGCATAAAGCTGTCCTGAGGGCACATTAACAGCATACAGCTAATCTGAAGACACATCAACAGTATACAGCTTATCTTCCATGTAGCTTAAGAAATGTAGCAATAACACACTTGTGCAAGATATCCAATACTCTCTTCTGGTCTATGACCCATTAAAAACAACTACGAGATAAATACTCTTGCTTGGAAGAACCTGAGCCATTACAACAGTATTACATTATCAAGAATTACCGGTATACAATTTTTAATAGATATGCACAGTAGATATATAAGTATTATCTAAGTGTACATAAATAATATGGTGCAATTATACAAATTAAGTTCTTTATATAAAGAAGACTACTTTGGTAGTGACAATATTTGAGAAATTTGTAATCTCTTATCGAGTCATGTTACAATAACCTTTTAAGACAATTTCAAGCACTTCTAAAATTTTCAAATGGAAACTAAACTTTTTCAATATATTGCTTTTTTATCGCTGCATAAATTGGTATAGAGAGTGTGTGTGTGATTTAGAGTTTTTAACATAGCTTTAACTATTTTTCAGTCATATCACTACAGTGTCTGCAATGTGGCAGTTTAGTGATGTCTAGCACTGGGGCATCATGCATGTCACCCAGTCACATTATACCGACACCAGGCTGACCAGTAATAACACTTTGGTATGACTCAGCTGGGTATCAAACCCATGACCTACATCCGAGGCGGACAGTCTAACCACTAGACCACATGAGTGTTTTAAAATAAAATTCAGCTAGAAGTAGAATGTAGCATGCCACTAAAGTAACTGGACATTACTCTGTATGGAAACTAACCATGCCATAAGATCACATGTCACATTTGGTATTAATCTCTTCATTTGCTTTATAAAGTACATGTATATAAAAAAAAAATCTGAAGTTAAAAAGTGCCACATTTTTAATTTTGTTTAATGTTTTGCATTCCCTGTGATAAATTCAAAGAGTTTTGGGAACAATTCAAGGAGTTTGTCAAGAAATGCAAGGACAGGGATAAATATAACATTCAAGTAGTTTTCAAGTCAACAACCAGATTCAAGGACTTGTCAAGGTTGTACAAACCAAGTAGAAATATACATACCAGCTACTTGGGACTTTAGATTCACTTCTATTAATGAATTTTGGAACCAAATAAAAAAATGCTTCCCCTCTGAAAACTTAGACCCATAGTCTAATTCGATCATAATAAGTTTATCAACAGATTTGATCATACTGTATTAGCAACACATCATGTTTTGGATACTGAAATAACTGCAAATTCCAAAACAGTTTAATTTTTAAAAATATCTATATTTGAAAAAAATTATGCATTTTTTAAGTTCCAAAATATTTACAAATTTCTAGAATTTGTGTCTTTTATAAATGTATTCAGATTATGTGGCAGTCACAGAACCGAAGATGTTCTTTCCATAAAAAATGTTTTAACTTTCTTTTTTGTTGAGCTATTATTATGAAATTTGATATTCTGATTTCATTTTTCCTCCTGAATTCATTGTTCTCATTAAATCTGTTGTTTGATTTCAATATTTTCATTTATAAATGAAAAGCATATAAACTTTTATGATAGTTAACTTAATACAAATATATCACTCAGAACCCAACCCCCCCAAAATTGGTGAATTTTGGAACCAAATGAAAAATGCTAAACCTCTGAAAACTAAGACCCATAGTCTACCTCGATCATAATAAGTATATCAACAGATCTGTTCATACAGTAAAACCTGTCTTGAAAGACCACTGCCATGTGAGACCACCTGTCTTGAGAGACCACATTCTCAGTCACAAATATATTGATTTAAAAGCATTGTGACCTGTATCAAAGACCATCTGTCTTGACAAACACCCTCCCACATCCACCGACTATTTTAACTAACAAATCTACCTGCAGATGCTGATATTGGTCAAATCTTGAAAGATATACATAAGGAATTTAAATCGCTGAATGCTTGTTATTTAGAACTTAGTGCAAAAATGCAGACTATATCAAGCGAACTACAATGTACATGTTGATAATCTTGAGCTTTATTTCAGAATAAAATTTTGTTTGATAAGATTGTTAATCTTGACAATAAACTGATTAATTTAGAATCACAGTATTGGAGAAATAATTTATCATGTTACTGAAGGTGCCTATTATATATGGGCAACAAGATTATGTCTCTTATAGTTGTGTTCATAAAACGGCAGGTAAAGTTAGGAATTCAGGAAGAAAAACCAATTTTGTGCACAAATCTGTTATAATGAAAGATTTTATAAAATAAATATTTTACACACTTAATGATTGTGTAGTTCTGCTATTTATTGAATTGAAGGTGCCTATTGTAAAAAATGAGATGATAAAAAAAATCCAAAATTTTTTTTATTTCCTTAAAGACACTGCATATAGCTGGTTCCAATTCTAGAGATAGAGAGAGTATAGTGGCTAGGTAACAACTGTGCAAGCAACAGTGAAACAAGTTCTACCAGCCCAATCATCGTTAAGTTTGGCAAGTACAAAGATACTGAACATGTGCTGAAGAAAACTCGATAATTTCTTAAGTGCAACAATACCTACAAGGTACTGGAGGATTTCCCAAGGCATATCCGAGACAAAAGGACTTTGTGATTATATGACTTGATTAGGCCAAGAGGCTTAATACGAGTTGACAAGCTTACCATGGGGCAACAATATATACCATGTATGTATGAATGGAGCAGTTAGCAGGTGAAAATGGCTAATAAACACAACTCTTTAAGACAATGATACATGACATTCTTGTACTGAAATGATTCGTGTAGCAAGTACATGACTTGGTGATGCAAGAAATGACTCTTATGGAAATACCACAGAAGGGAATCGGGGGCCCTGAGTGGACGAGTGGTCTAAAGCGCTCTTCATTACGAATCACTGCCATCTCACCTCTGTCTGCGTGGGTTCAAGTCTAAGATTCGGCTAATGTAGTTATGTGAGAAAGCTTGCCAGTAGCTTTTCATGGGTCGGTGGTTCTTTCCTCCACCAATAACACTGGTCACCATGTATGGCCTATCGTGTGCTGAAAAATGGCATTAAACCCTACATCAACAACAACAACAACAGAAGGGAATCTCAGTGCAGGAGATATCCTTTCTTCATATGAAGTGTCTTCCAGAAACTACTCAGGTCACATGCCAACACATATGCTTTACAGAATATCCATCAAATTTCTGAGCATTCTTTCATGGAATACAGATGGCTTTGCAAAGAATGAACACCAGAACTATTGTCTTCATTTCTGTAAGAAATTTGACTGCTAGTTTATATGACACTTGAGAAAAACATTGGCAGAATTTTTCTTGAAGATTATGTCTCTTATAGTTGTGTTCATAAAAAGGTGGGTAAAGGTAGGAATACAAAGGGAGTAACCAATTTTGTTCAGAAATCTGTTATAATGAAAGATTTTGTAAAAATAATATTTTACACACCTAATGATTGTGTAGATCTGCTATTTAAGTCATTAACTGATAAAAATATATTCAGGGTATTAACATAGATGTCCTCTAATAAATAGTTTTGGACCACAAAAAAGTTTTGCAGAGACACTGGCATTGGCGCATTATCGAGACAAGTGGAGGGAACTGGTCAAATGTTCAGCAGCACAGTGCCTCAATGATCACACTAGGTCAAGAGACTGACGATGATGATACTCCATCATATAAAAATGGTAATGAAGATGGAATTGAATTATTAAGCGAGACATTATTTTTGATTAAAAAGTCAATATCAAAATTGTTATCTTTTCTTATCAGATTTTAAAGCTAGAATTAAGAATTTTTAGGATTTTATCCCTGATGATTATTTGATTTTGTGATTGGATGTTGATTATGATGCAGATAAATTTCTAATGCAGATGCATACACTAGATGATAAAGTGTATACCAAAATTTTAATATTCATATTATGAATGGAAGGTTCTCTGACGATAAAAATGGTCAGATCACATGAATAACTCATAATGGTTGCAGTGCTGTTGATAATATGATATATTCTTCTGAACTGTTTATATTTAGCTATTTCACTAGCGTTATAATAGGGGCTTATTAAGAATCAACACATTTTCCAATATATTGTTCAATTGTTCATGTGAGAAATGATCGTAATATTTCCCAGACTGTGGAAGTAGTTGATTATCAATCTTATTTTAATTAAAAGAAAATTAATATTATTACATGTACCCTTATTAAATGGGAATATTTTCACACAATCATTTGTAAAACTGTTCAGCACAGCTTATGATGACATAAAGAATGGTCTATTCAGATATCTTGAAACTGATATTGATTTCTCTCTCACAATATTAGTTCAGTAATATCAGAAAAGTGTTTCAAACTAGAAGAACACCACCTAATATGATAATATGCAGAATGAGAAGATATTTGCAATCATGACTAAGCAAGGGTAAAGAAATCTGAAAAACTGTGTCCCAACACCTAAAGGTTTAACCACTGACTTCAAATTTACATTAGGTACAAGGCAAGGTTGTGTTTTAAGCCCTATCTTGTTTAGCCTTTTTATTAATGATTTTATTACACAACTGAAGATACAATGCATGAGGTGAATTTTAATCCGAATTTATTTTTGCAATACTTATGCTGCTGATGTTGATAATCGTAAATACAGTAAAGCTGAATCAGAACTAAATAACTGTTATCCAATGTTTCTGTGATAAAATTGGTATGATGGTCAATCTCGATAAAATCATTATTATCCAAAATGGGGGATATCTCAAGCAAATAGATGAATGGTTTTTCAAAGAAAGTCACATTGAGTGTATGCCTTGTTTCAAGTACATGGGTCTATTTTTTTTAAATCCCAAGTTGGTTTTGACAAAAGCTAAGCAGATACTAGTGCTTCTGGCAAAGAAAGCAGCTTCAAGGATTTTTAAATATGAATTCCATTTTAACTTCTATTTTAACCTGGAGAACACCTACAATTAAAAAAAAATTTCCATCTGTCAAAATCAAGAAAATATAAAAACTGATTCATTATTTATGTTAATGGTTTTAGATTATTGATATTACCAAACTTCCTCATCTCTAATCAGAATCATTTTGAATATTGAAGTACATGTACTAAATGGACTCTGCAGTCAAACTCTCCGGCCTATATTACCTTACAATATATATATATATAATTATCAGGTACTATATGGACTCTAATCAAACTTTATTACCTTACAATAGATATGATTATCAGGTACTATATGGACTCTAATCAAACTATATTACCTTACAATAGATATAATTATCAGGTACTATATGGACTCTAATCAAACTATATTACCTTACAATAGATATAATTATCAGGTACTATATGGACTCTAATCAAACTATATTACCTTACAATAGATATAATTATCAGGTACAAAATGGACTCTAATCAAACTATATTACCTTACAATAGATATAATTATCAGGTACTATATGGACTCTAATCAAATGTTATTACCTTACAATAGATATAATTATCAGGTACTATATGGACTCTAATCAAACTATATTACCTTACAATAGATGATTATCAGGTACTAAATGGACTCTAATCAAACTATATTACCTTAACATAGATATAATTATCAGGTACTATATGGACTCTAATCAAATGTTATTACCTTACAACAGATATGATTATCAAGTACTAAATGGACTCTAATCAAACTCTACTGCTTTTAAAATTTAAATATAGTATACATGATGTATAATTAATTAACTGATTAATAAAATGATACAATAAAAATAAGCAAATATATGCATTTCATAGTGTATAACAGGACATGACTGATATGAAAACTTCAAGTACTGCATGACCTCAAACACACCTCTCCCTCAATACCTTATACACAATGGGGTCGATAAGCATACCGCACCATAAGCAAGGGTGAAAGTTACCAAGATACCTCTGAAACATTAGAACGGGATGGGCATTTACAGTGAGAATAGAGGGAGGGGGTCAAGCTTTTGGGTTTATGAGGTTAAATATGGCATACTTGCTTTATAGTTAATTTATGAATAAATTTTGACAAGCTTAATCTAATTAAGTTGTTTACTTTTTACTATATACATTTTCAGGATAACAAATCTCTGAAAGATCATTAAAAACATTACACCAAGATGTTTTAACACTGATCACAGTGCTCAACTGAAAAGAGCTGACACACAAAACAATGAAAGCTAGCTTTTAGGCAGATCCGATTTAACAACCTTTAAAATTGATTAATCTTCCCAGTTCACTTGATAATACAAATCAGGTCTACTTTTAATTGATTTAATGCAAAAAAACACACCTTCAAGTCAGAGATCAAAACAGCACTTAATCAGGTTCACATTGATTGATATATTTCACAGACATACAGCATTTATAATGATCACAATGAAACCAAATTAAATGATAAAACTAAAACACAAATTTCACTTGGCAAAATTTATTTAATTCGTATTTAGTATTTAAAGTGTTGCGAGCAATAGACATTACTGATATCTGAATTATTGATATTTCCTGTTCATTGTTATCCAAGTGTACTGAGAACGTTTTTAAAAAGTAAATTTATTTTTAAAAAATCACTTTTTATTAAAAGCTGTGAATTTCGTAATCGTGATTTAAATTTCTGGGCAATAGATGCCAGTTTCGATGACAAAATGAGTGACATGTCAAGCTTTCATTTACAAAGTTTGATTATAGTTTTATTCCTATTGAAAATAAAGTAGTATACTTTTGGGTTTTTGTCTAGAAGAAAAAAAAACAGGATCCAAACCTGCCTCCAAATTTCGTGAGTTTTCCATAAAGGTGTGAATGATGTATTTGAGCTTCAAACTTTTTTTCTCATTTATTTTGAAATCTTTTCCTATACAAACTTGGGATCTTCTTCTCATATGCAAGATAATTCTTAATATGAAAATTATTCTAAATTAGTGTTTCTAAAATACATAGACCTTATCTAGAATATGATTAAAATTCGCTGTAAATACTATTATACAGTAATGTCAAATTCAAATTAAATCAATTCTAAAAAAATAAAATAATCAAAAAGTCATGATATGAAAAGTCAATGATACTCTGTATAGAACACCAAATGATTTACATTTCCAATCACTAGCAAACTTATACAAACATGTTTTCTGCGGATGTGTGCATGTGTGTGTTTGTGATTTGGATTTTTAACGTAGAATTTAAAAACAATTCAGTCATATCGCAATGATGTCTGCATTGTGGGAGTTTATAGTTATGCCTGGCACTGGGTGGCATCTTGCCACAGACATGCTGCATGATGTCCCACCCAGTCACATTAATCTGACACCAGGCCGACCAGTCCTAACACTAACCTTTTAATGCTGAAATCCAAGTGAGGCTTCTGTTAGTACCATTTTTGAAAGTCTTTAGCATGACTTAGACAGGGATCATACCCACGACCTCCCGCATTTGAGGCAGACGCTCTAACCACTAGGCTACCAGAGACGTTTTCTGCAACAATCGTATCTGACCTGCATCTGCATGTTTGTCAGTACATACCCTAACCAAAATGATTTTAGTAGGGGAAACTAGGTAAAAAAAAAATCCTAGCATATCCGAGTATAAACTTTACACCTGTTATCATATAGTAATACTACCGTAAATTTTGAGTTGAATACAGAAAATTGTTTTGAAGATATGTGGCTTTCAAAAATTGTAACAAAACTTTAAATGATGAAACATGCCTTAGCTAGAGAGAACAGCAAGACAGGAACTTCTAGCATATCAACATCAACTTTTAGTAACATTATCCCTCACTTTCAGTTCATGCAACCACGGATGCTGATGATTAATGTAACTTTCAAAACTTTAATGTTAACATTAATATTGTTCACTATGATGCTCATGCAGGCAAGACAGGAACTCCTATCATACGGTGGAATAAACTTTTAATTTATAGTCATATCATATATGATTGTTTTCACTTGAATGTAGAAGATAGAAGGTATCCAACATTGAAAATGTTTAACACATTAAACCCTTGGAGGTTTTTGCTGTTTTCACATGAAAAGCAAGCAGGAAACACATTTTGGGGACTATTTCTGAATACATCCTAATAAATTGACTTTCAAGCAATATTCCATTAGACAAATGACTAGTTGTGCTAAAAAAATGTTTTCCATTGGTTAATTTGCTGGCACATGAGCAAAAGGTAAAAAGTTGGACTTCTTTTTTTTTTATGCTTAATGGACCCATTATTTTTGTATGGAGAAGACTCTTTATTTAAAATGTCCACCTTATCCAACTTTTTACACAGGTTCACCTGTCTGTGTGCGCTTCAGACTGGTCTGCTGTAGATCCGAGGCCATAAAGTCTAAAATCTGTACACAAATTCGGATTCCAACCATGGGGGAAATTTTGGGTTAAAAAAAAGGGGTCCAACTCTTAGGTTTTTCCCTCTGTATTTTGTAGTGCAACTAAAATATCCAGATTATTTGGTATTATTGTAGGGCTAAGTCTGTCTACCTTTCTATAATACCACCCACTTTAGTGTATCATGCATGATCTTGATGCTACAGACCTTGGAAGTAGGCTACTACCTCATGCCCCATAAACTCGGCACTAGGGGTTGATGTTCACATTGATGAATCCAACTTTGTGTACATGCAGGCAAGACAAAAGAAAGACACAAATTCCAACCATATCATGACATAAGCAGAGGCAGGACAGAGACTCCTAGCGTATCACATAATAAACTCATAGAGCTTGAGCAAAACCTGTCTTAAATTTATTGATTATATAGCATTGTGACTTGCTATGAGAGACCACCTGTCTTGATAGACCATACTTTTTAGGCAAAGGATGTGGTCTTTCAAGACAGGTTTTACTGTATTGTGATTCAAGAGTTTCAAATGAATGCAGCAACTAATGTAAAAGGTATGTGATTTTCACAATCTTTAATGCAAAATTTGAGCATTGTCAACAATGCTACTTGCACCAAAAAAGTGGTTACTGTATCTCAAAATGCTAATATCAGCAAGACAAAGATATGGCACAATCAAAGCAGATGTGATTGGTATTTCAAAAATACATTTAGGTACAATCAAAGCTGATGTGATTGGTATTTCACAAATTATGTTTAGGTACAATCAAAGCTCATGTGATTGGTATTTTAAAATTATGTTTAGGTATAATCAAAGCTGATGTGATTGGTATTTCAAAAATTACATTTAGGTACAATCAAAGCTGATGTGATTGGTATTTTAAAATTATGTTTAGGTACAATCAAAGCTGATGTGATTGGTATTTCAAAAATTACATTTATGTACAATCAAAGCTGATGTGATTGGTATTTCAAAATTACATTTAGGTACAATCAAAGCTAATGTGATTGGTATTTTAAAATTACATTTAGGTACAATCAAAGCTGATGTGATTGGTATTTCAAAATTACATTTAGGTACAATCAAAGCTGATGTGATTGGTATTTCACAAATTATGTTTAGGTACAATCAAAGCTGATGTGATTGGTATTTTAAAATTATGTTTAGGTATAATCAAAGCTGATGTGATTGGTATTTCAAAAATTACATTTAGGTACAATCAAAGCTGATGTGATTGGTATTTTAAAATTATGTTTAGGTACAATCAAAGCTGATGTGATTGGTATTTCAAAAATTACATTTATGTACAATCAATGCTGATGTGATTGGTATTTCAAAATTACATTTAGGTACAATCAAAGCTAATGTGATTGGTATTTTAAAATTACATTTAGGTACAATCAAAGCTGATGTGATTGGTATTTCAAAATTACATTTAGGTACAATCAAAGCTAATGTGATTGGTATTTTAAAATTACATTTAGGTACAATCAAAGCTGATGTGATTGGTATTTCAAAATTACATTTAGGTACAATCAAAGCTGATGTGATTGGTATTTTAAAATTATGTTTAGGTACAATCAAAGCTGATGTGATTGGTATTTCAAAATTACATTTAGGTACAATCAAAGCTCATATGATTGGCAAAATGCCAAAGCTAATCTTATTGGCATTTCAAAATTACATTTAGGTACAATCAAAGCTGATGTGATTTGTATTTCAAAAATACATTTAGGTACAATCAAAGCTGATGTGATTGGTATTTCAAAATTACATTTAGGTACAATCAAAGATGATGTGATTCCGATGGACTAGTTTTTCATGTGGCACTATATGATCAGGAAATAAGGTTCTGCTCTGCAGTTTCATACCTTGCACAGGATTTAATGTTTTTTTTTTAAAAATCACAGGTATTCCTCACTGGTTATTATGGTTATTTTTTTTAAAAAAATCTGGTCTATAATAGGTATTGTGAAATAAATTTGAATTCCCTTTATTGGATGTAATTCTGGTTATAGAGTAAACAGTTTGGCCTTATTTCAAATGTGCATCTCTCAAAAGACTCCTAGCCCCACTTAGTTATTTTCATTTCCTGACTTCACGAGGTAAAAGTTGCCAAAAAAAGTAACTGATAACTGTATTTAAGGTTTTTGATATTTTATTTTCTGCTCTGACAAAATTCATTTTCTCAATTTTAATAAGTACTAAAGTTAATACACACAAACAATATGAGTAGTTCATTTCTTAAGCATATGGAGCAGCCATTTCAATCAGCTTTTTTCTTTAGACATCAGATATAAAGAAATTTCAGCCGAGTGATTTTTAGCGCTCTCCGTTATGTATCACTGTCATCCATCTCTGTCTGCGTGGGTTCGAGTCTTAGATTCAGCCAATGTGGGTATGTGAGAAGGCTTGCCAGTAGCTTCTTGTGGGTCAATGGTTCTTTCAGGGGTTTTCCCGGGTTCTTCCTCCACAATTAATACTGGCTGCCATGAATAGTCTATCTTGTGCTGAAAAATGGTATTAATGCCTACTACTACAACAACAATATCAGTCCTGGTTTCAGAAGTATGCTGTAGAGCTGAACTGAATAACTTAATCATGAAAGTCAATGGCTTTTGGATCAACAATATCAGTGACGAGTGCATTGGAGCAGGTGTGGTTAACTACAGTTTGCTCAGCAAGGCCTTAAACTGAGGAACATATGTTGCAAATCCAAAGTTAGAAAAATGGGTAATCTGGGGATATAACCTTCTAAAGGTGAACATGGATTACTAGAATTCCAACTCATTCAAGATATTATTAACATTATGGAAACCAATAAGTATACGGAAAGCGTAAATCTTGAAAAATCATAATGCAGAATGCTGAAAACTAACGTCATTGAAAACTCCCGGTCTCAGTGGTATAAATCTGCATGCTAAGTCTGGTTTCAATAAAACTATCTTTGGTAAAATATTGATGCCGCAATAAAAGGTAAGAAAGATGAGTGATCAGGGGGCATAACTTCTCTATATACCTGAATTCATCCAGGGGGTTTAAATAAAAAGTATCATGCAATCTGGGAAGATAAATCACGCAACAGGTGGTCATGGAATGCAGAATATCCAATTCATTTAATGAAATACTCTCTAAATGTTTTCATGGAATGCTGAATATCCAATTCATTTAATGAAATACTCTCTAAATGGTTTCATGGAATGCTGAATATTCAATTCATTTAATGAAATACTCTCTAAATGGTTTCATGGAATGCTGAATATTCAATTCATTTAATGAAATACTCTCTAAATGGTTTCATGGAATGCTGAATATTCAATTCGTTTAATGAAATACTCTCTAAATGGTTTCATGGAATGCTGAATGTCCAATTCATTTAATGAAATACTCTCTAAAGGGTTTCATGAATGATGAATATCCAATTCATTTACTGTAAATAATTCATTGAGTTCTGGAAATTTAATTCATTCATCTGAAAATGATGTGCACATCTGAAAGTTATATGATTCAAGGTATCACCCATATTCAACTGTATTTAAAATGTGATTAATGTCCAATAATACACAGGAAAGAAAGGCTGAAAAAATGAAGTGGTAGTGGGTTAGATAATCAGAGATCATATAAATGATGACAGAAAAAACTGGAAATTGATTTAATTTGAAGTCTCATCAGTATAAATCGGCATACCAAAATTGGTTAAAATCCAACAATTCACCTTAAAGTTATCTTTCAAAAATGAATTTGCTGATGGATAGCCAGATAAACAGACAGGTAGATAAACAGACAAGCAGATGAACAGACAAGCAGATTTGCTGAAATGTTTGTTTACTATTGGGCACATCAGACTTCATTGTGTTATACTTTTGTTAAAATTATTACTGGCAATATCACTGAGTGGTACCCTAATTTGTATAATTAATCTTTACTTCACTGAGTGAAAGCCTAATTTGTATTATTAATACTAATACTTTTATTTGACTGAGTGATAGCCTAATTTGTATTATTAATACTAATACCTTTACTTGACTGAGTAATAGCATAATTTGTATTATTAAAACTACTTACTTTTACTTCAGTGACTGGAAGCCTAATTTGTATTATTAATACTAAATACTACCCCCTTGCACATCACTGAGTGAAAGCCTACATTGTATTATTAATAATAAATACAACACCCTTGTACTTCACTGAGTGAAAGCCTACATTGTATTATTAATAATAAATACAACACCCTTGCACTTCACTGAGTGAAAGCCTACATTGTATTATTAATAATAAATACAACACCCTTGCACTTCACTGAGTGAAAGCCTACATTGTATTATTAATAATAAATACAACACCCTTGCACTTCACTGAGTGAAAGCCTACATTGTATTATTAATAATAAATACAACACCCTTGTACTTCATTGAGTGAAAGCCTAATTTGTATTATTAATACTAATACATTTATTTCAACAACAATAAAAGAAAAACAAAAAAAAATGAATCCAGAATAAACTGTACAAAGTACAAACCTAAAAAAGTGTTTACCATTTGTCAGAGATGTGAGAAACCTATGTTAATAACTACAGACCTAATGATTTTATCACCTCAGGGATTTGTTAAAACCCAATGTGTCAATATTTATATGATAATAAGTCAGGGATGTTTAATACTCAAGATTTCCTTGTGAATGCAAGGTGTAGCTCTCCTTATCAGTGATGTGTGAATTCCTAATTAGCATCACAATATACCTATACAAATATACTCACTTAGAAGTGGAGTCTAACAGCAAACAATATATATCTTGATTTAACATTGATAAATGTGCTGGCAGAGCAGGTGTATATTGTTCATTCTGTTGATTACTCCTAACAAACTGTATAGACCCAGATCTGCAATCCCATTTTGCATCATCAGATCTTGGTCTGTGCAGTTTAAAGTTAAATCTGACTTAAATATGAGTATATCTTGTATAGTCACATATTTCTGGGAACATATAGGTACTACTTGATAAAAACAGATACCAGGTGTTATAGTGACTGGGTCGCAAAGTACATGCACATGCATGATGAAGCTCCATTTTTATAATGTTTAAAGCAACATAAAATAAACTTTAAAATTTACAATAATAATAAAATCTGTTACATTTCAATCATACAAAAGAATGCACAATGCCCCAGATAACGAATACCTGAATCAATCATAATATTAAAGCATAAGCGGAAGTCTAAATTCACTCAAAAGTTGTTAACATGTATTAAAAGTCACTTGACGACTATGATCCTAATATTAGTTTGATCTGTGACCAGAAAAACATAACATTTCTTTTGGAAGAATTTAACTAGCGCCAACAAAGTCTGCAAGATTCTCATTCTTCCCACCAAAAATGTCAAAAAATTGCACATCATATTTCCCATCCATACTTATATTTATCAGTTAAATCCCTTCTATTTATAAAATGTCTGCCTTTCTTTCAACAAGAGAAGCCATAGACTCCCACCCCTGTTAAAGTTTTAGTCCTCAAATAGACCCTTTGGAAATGATAATAATAGAAAGACGAATTCATAACATTCTAAATTTTATTACTCAAAATAAAGAAAAGGAATAGTATTGTGTCCTACAGACAGATGGGTAATAGTTACGATTTGAAATAAGTCAGCCTTACCAGCCTATGTCTTGATAATATTATGATTGCATAATGTATTTAGGCTTTTTGCGGCAATATCCTTTCCTTAGCTGGAATATTATGAAAAATGTAAATGCAATGAAGAAGCATATCCTAGCCAGTGTGCACACACAGAATAGAAACAAAGCAAGCAAAGAGTAAAAGTGTATAATCTGTAAGTGGTACCTTTGACATCTAACTGCTTTTGGTGCTTTGAGACTGAAAATGGAACCACAAAAGCAGCTAAAGAAAATAAATGGAACAACAAATGTTATATGTTCATTCATATGGGAATAAAAAGAAATTCACTGACTACATGTTGGAAAAGAAATGACATTCAGGATCCATGCAAGAGTCAATTCAAGCTAAATAGTCACCCAATCGCAAGTCATTTCACCAAAATATGATAAGACAGTGATTACTTTTCCTTTTGTCAAGTGTCAATCTTTTCACCCTTTATTGTGCTTGAATGTTTTCATAATCTGAGTGCAATATCAATTTTTTTGGTCTTTTTTCTGTTCAGAAAATGTTATAAAAAAAAGTATTTTCATGCTTTTGTTCAACAATTGTATTGAATAAATGAATTTTAAAACCTTCACTACAGGTACCAATTTATGGGATTCCTCTAACAATTTTGCATAAAAAGTCTGTGAAATTCAATGCATTTGCAGTAAAATATCACTATCAAATTATTAATCTTTGTTAAAGGCTGATCTCTAGCAAAGGTAAACAAGTTTATTTCATATTCCTTTTGTAGAACAAATAGAAGAGGACTTTAACCCCAAAACTTGCCTTCCATTTCTTGTATCCCAAAATTTGCCTTCCATTTCTTGTACCCCAAAACATGCCTTCCATTTCTTGTACCCCAAAACTTGCCTTCCATTTTAAGCAGTACATATAATCTGTTTTCAAGGGTTATCATCTATGCACAAAAGCAAGATGATACATTGTACATAGTACAATTTTGCTGAATAAAGCAAAAGAAAATTTGCCTTTTTTCCAAACACTTTAATGGATATTTCTTTTATTATTATACTCTCTGATACAAATGTTTATAAAAACATCTTGTTTAAGCAACTGTTTTAAATTCTGACCATTAGATACAACTCCTTATTTTCCAACCACTTCACCCTATGCTGGAATGAAAATTCAGTCACTTAACAAAAGTTGTAATCTAACATGTATCCTTTTCATACTACTGGGCAAATTGTTCACTTCATATTCAAGAATATTCTTGAATTTGAACGAATCCAAAGAAAACAATATAACATTATAAATAAAAAGAGTGCAACTCTGTGAAGTTTTTATTCCACATATTCATTCAAAAGTATCATGAGAACAGCCAATTATTTCCAAATATCATGCAATAGACAGAAATATACACCCGTGCAACTGGAGTGCAAGCCAGAAAAATCAAAGACTACAGAAATATCTGAAAGTCAAGGGTTGTGGTGATGATAACAAAGAAGCCCTAGAAACAATGCAGCATCTTGAAATTCGAAGTCTGTATTTGTCTAGAAAAATTGCAGGTTTTTTTGTTAAATAAAAGTACAGGTGATAATATACCAAAGTGAAAAGAATTCTCACATTAATATACCCAGCTTCTCATCCCATTATCATACCCCTGCCTCCTGCATCCCTTCCCAATGCTAACATTTATATATCCCTGCCTCCTGCATCCCTTCCCAATGCCAACATTTATATATCCCTTCCTAATACTGACATTAATATTACCTTACCTCTGATGCATCACTTCCCAATACTCACATTAAATATACCCCTGCCTCCCTTCCCAATACTCACAGTGATATATCCCTGCCTCCTGCATCCCTTCCCAATACTCACATTGATATATCCCTGCCTCCTGCATCCCTTCCCAATACTCACATTAATATACCCCTGGCTCCTGCATCCCTTCCCAATACTCACATTAATATACCCCTGCTTCCTGCATCCCTTCCCAATACTCACATTAATATACCCCTGCCTCCTGCATCCCTTCCCAATACTCACATTAATATACCCCTGCCTCCTGCATCCCTTCCCAATACTCACATTAATATACCCCTGCTTCCTGCATCCCTTCCCAATACTCACATTAATATACCCCTGCCTCCTGCATCCCTTCCCAATACTCACATTAAATATACCCCTGCCTCCTGCATCCCTTCCCAATACTCACATTAATATACCCCTGCCTCCCTTCCCAATACTCACATTAATATACCCCTGCCTCATGACTCCCTTCCCAATACTCACATTAAATATACCCCTGCCTCCTGCATCCCTTCCCAATACTCACATTAATATACCCCTGCCTCCCTTCCCAATACTCACATTAATATACCCCTGCCTCATGCATCCCTTCCCAATATTCACACTGATATATCCCTGCCTCTAATTTATCCTATAACCAGTACTCTCATTAATATACCCCTACCACTTATGCCATACATGATGTCAGATATTCACTATTTTCATTAGGGCCAACAAGACATGTAAG
The DNA here is from genome assembly GCA_029339505.1 of Unio delphinus. Lineage (NCBI taxonomy): Eukaryota > Metazoa > Mollusca > Bivalvia > Unionida > Unionidae > Unio > Unio delphinus. The sequence goes on from JAQISU010000277.1 coordinate 5,621,550, forward strand.
AAGTCCTCTGTCAAGATGACCAACCATCCAGGAGGAAAAGCAGTATTACGATTTTCAAGATGGCAGCTGTGGTGGCTATACTGGACTTTCAAGTGGACATTATCATAATAGGACAAGCCAGGCCATGGGATGAATATGTGTAAAGTTTCATGACAATCTTACAAGTAGTTTAAGAGAAGTAACAATAACAAACTTATACTCTACGAGACAGATCGATGATGGATCAATGACAGATGGAAAACAGGCAGTCTCATAATCTATTCTGGACAATTACCAACAGAGATTAAAATAAGGGAATAAAATAAATAGTGAATATGCACCTCTTTAAATAAACTAAAACCATACATAACAACCACTCCACTTCTAAGACAAGCCCACACAAAACTAAAATATTCAAATGTTATTTTTCCTATCTGTATGCTGTAGTCCCTATTACTGAGACCATCTGGGTAATAAATAATACCACTTTCATCAAGTACCATGTTTGGTCTTATAAGTGAGCTTTTATTGCTTTTTCTATGTAACAAAGAAATCTATCACAATTGTTGTATTAGCTGCATTCAGCTTAAGATGAGAAGGGTAATAACTCTTACAATGATTGCTAGAATAAATTAGCTATGATGCTAGGGCTTGGCTTGGCAGTTATATTCATCTGTGCACACCAGAAGAGAATTCCTGAATAAGTATGTATCATCTGGTGATTTTGTTCCACTTATTTGACAAGGTAGGCCACCACCAAGGAACAACATAATTAAGACTACCTTTCCATATACACCTCTCCCTTGATAAGTCGCTCACAATGGGGTCCAAAAACATAGATCGTACCATAAGGGAGAGAAGGAATTATCAAGGGACCTCCATAACAATATGAATTGATGCCATCCTCTATGGACATCGAGAAAACTGCTGGGTGGGGTCGGGGTAGGGTAAATTGTCTTGATAATTGCTGAATACTCATTTTAAAGTTGCACTGAAAATAATTGTCAATAAAGTGTTTTATCTAATGAAGCTATTAATTTTTATGTTAAAAATAAAAAATTACATTTATTTTCAAGATGCCCAACTGCTGTGAGATTGCTAATATTATTCCAACTGGTTTCAACAACCCTACGTGTACTTGAAAAATACTGTGTATTGCATCACTGCTTTATGTTGTTTTTGAGTAGTCTGGTTCCCTACTCCATGTGTTCCATGCTTTGCTTTCTACTATTGTGGAATGCAACACAAGGTTCATAATAGTCAGGAAACCAGACTATTTAGTGATTCAAATTCAAACAAGATTACTTTTTTAAAAAAACAGGAACATTTAGTTTATGAAACAGCCTTCAATGTTGAAACTTTTTATTTTTATTATTTCATTGATACAGTATTGATACCATGATTCATTGCAATTAATAGTGAAACTTCTCAACCATGAGAAAATCTCCAAGTGCCAATGCAGGAATTACAAGTTAACTACAGATTCTGAAACTAGCTTCTAATTCATAAAATGTATCTGTGAACCAGAATTTTATTTCAAGTATTCAAGTATGCTATTTTAAGGTAGTTAAATTATAATACATTCACAAATGAATTATAAGTGTTTGATTGATCACTTGAAATGAGTTGACCTGACACTCACTAACAAGTCATGCTAGCTCTTATGCAGGTTGGATTTGTACCAATTTTAACTTTTCATGTATTCCACCCACTTTATTTGATACAAAAGATGCAATTAACGAGTTAATACAAGAAGTTCAGCTTTTAATTCACTGCATCAATACAACAAAATAATCACGCATCAAAACAATGTCGGCACTTAATTAGGTTCTCACAGAAATGTTTGCGAACATAGCTGTTATTTACAATCGTTACACTTAAACCAAACTAAAAGAACTAATACTCAAATTTCAGTTGATAAAAGCAACTAATTTATTTGTTATTTATTTATAAAATTGATGTCTCAAGTAGGCATTAGTGACATCTTCTGCCTCTGCTATTTTAGATAGCATAACATTCATAATCAATTTAAGTATTGCAACCTCATCTGTCCCCAAAATATGGAAAACTGCAAAAGTAACTCCTATTTACAAATCTGGATCTAAGAATGATGCTGATAACTACCGACCAATCTCAATACTACCAACCTTGTCAAAATTGATTGAAAAACATGTCCATGACTCATTCATGTCATATTTAACCAAACACTTGCTGTTAGACCCTAATCAATCAGGCTTTAGACAGAAACATTCATGTGAGACTGCCTTGATCTCCCTAACTGATAAATGGCTTCAAGCACTTGACCAAAGTAAAATAATAGGATCTGTATTTGTAGATTTCAGGAAAGCGTTTGACATGGTGGATCATGAAATCCTTTTGAAGAAACTAAAAATCTACCAATGCGATGAAAAAACAGTTAGATGGTTTACTTCATACTTAAGTGAGAGAACACAACATGTTTATATAAATAACGTTCTGTCCGAACCTGAAACAGTTAGATATGGAGTGCCACAAGGCTCAATTCTAGGTCCATTACTATTTATTTTATTTATTAACGACCTACCACTTTTACTAAGAGACTCGATATCATCTACAGATCTCTATGCAGATGACACAACATTATCAGACATCCAAAACACAAAGCATGAACTCGAAATCTCTTTACAGAATGCATTAAACAAGCTGGAAAACTGGTGCACATGCAATGGCATGGTAGTAAATACTGGTAAAACTAAAATATTACTTATCTCAACAAGGAAAAAAAGGAAAAATCTTGATAGCAATGAACTATGTCTAACATGGAAGGATAAAAATTTGCAAATGGTCTGTCACGACAGACTACTTGGTGTTTTGGTAGATAATAATCTATCATGGACTGATCATATCAAACATATCAGTAAAAAGGTCAATTCAAGTTTATGGCTTCTCAGTAGGATAAGACATTTTCTCCCTGAAAGGCACAGAAAATTATTTTATAACAGTTACATACAACCGTATTTTGACTACTGTAATACAGTATGGGGTAATTCAAATGATAAAAACATATCAAAGTTGGAAAAAATTCAGAAAAGAGCATTAAGGCTAATATCAAACCAGAAAGAAAGCAAGGAAAATTTAGCTGGTAAGTTAAAAATATTACCTATTAAAGACCGAATATGTTTAAGAAAAGCCAAATTAATGTACAGGATATCCAATAATAGTGCTCCTGAATATTTACAATCCCTATTCCAGTATAGGCTACCTGGTAATACACCCAACCTGCGATCAATATCTACAAAACAGTATAAAATTCCCAAACCAAATAAGGAACTATTTAAGAAAAGTTTCCAATACTCTGGAACTTTGCTCTGGAATAGTATTCCAGTTGAGATTAGAAATGCCCACTCTATTTCCATCTTCCAAACCCAATATATCCAGTGGCTTCTGAGATGCTGTTGAATTAAATAAATTCCTTGTATGAGGGCCTCAAGGTAGATTAGTTCTTAGCTAATTGTGTTACCCTCTTTAAATAAAGTCATTATTATTATTATTATTATTATTACTGTTATTTATGCTTTACCAAGATTGTTTTGGAAAGAAATTGAACAAAATACACAACTTCTTATTAAAAATTGATAATTTCAAAACATTCATTCATATTTCCAGGTCATATGAACTGTTTTTGATGAAGAATGAGCAATATATCAAGGCTTCAGTTACCAATTTTTATCACAATTTTCTTCATTTTCAACAAATAGTGGTCAATTATTTGGTACTTTCGTGTGAAAAAAAAGTGATCCAAGACTGACCCCACATTATAAACGTATTCGTGAGTTATCAGGGCATGAGTTATCAAGCGAGTGGTGTATTTGTTTCTTCTTTGAATGAAAATACATTTATAATGGTTTCCATGTCTGGGATGTTGATGTAGAAAGGTAACTCTTGTTGCTCCCATTCATTACTAACCATGTCAAAGCTGGGCAATATTTTGTTGCACCACTTGCACAGGAAAGCCACTACTTGCTTGAGATCATGATTCCGTGATCTAGATGCCCCTGGATGCCATTGGACTAGCTGGGCCATTTTAAGAAGGCGAATGAAAAGGTGGCTGAGGAGAATTAAATTTCCTTAGGTAGTCAAAGAAGTTGCAAAATTCTCTTGCCAAGTCAAAAATAGGCTCTGTGAGCTTGATAATCCATGTTGCATGCAACTGAGGATTAGGCAAGCATGATTGAGGTTTTTAAAGAATTCCATGCCCATGTAAATGGAATGCTGTGATGGAATCATGTCTCATTTGTTCCAGATGATCAGAAACTCCACAAAAGAGAAAGATCATTTCTGTCCTTGACATAAGAAAAATTTACTATGTATATTTGGATGATGTCAGTGTGATAAACTATTATTTCCATGTTGAGACAGCTGAGATTTATGACTGGTCTGAGATCCCAAATGGATTTGGGTACCCAAAATCTGGAGTAAAACCCCAGGAGTCCATTTTGCAAACTACTGCTACTGCCACCTTGTTGAGTAGTGACAACATATCCTTCTATAACCATTTTTCCTTATTAAAAACTGCACACCAAGCTCAAACGGGTTGGATAAATAAAATCTTATAACCCTTCGAACAACTTGGATCACACATTCATCATTGTGACACAGATCCATGTGGCAGTCAGGTGCCCATAGAAAGGCTGTCTGCAGGTGGTCATAATGTTTAAGTCAATGCTTGAGAGGTTGGAAAAGGAAAAACTTTATTTCATTTCCCATTTGCCCAACTGCTTCTGGAATTGTTGATTTTGTTGCCCTTAAAACTGGATTGTGGACAAAACTGTTACATGTTATTCAGCCTCCTCCTTTCGGAGCCAATGTTATCTGCACGGCAACTGAAACTAGAGTTGGCAGGGTGGGGTGAAGTGGCAATTATTAAGATGCCTGCTTTCACACTTCATCAATTTTACAGCAAAATGTCATACCAAATGGTGCCCAATGCAGAACCAAGGCATGAAGTGGTTTTAGATCAGTGCAGACAGACACTGTCTCACAATATCAAGAATAACCGATGCAACCCTGGTGTTCTTCTCCCTCTTCACTCAGAAATCAGCAACATTGTAAATTTTCTCCATGGCCACTTTAAAACAGAATTACACATGCTCCATATTTGGATTTGTGTACAATGAATTTTCAAGACTATCTCTGCACTTGCTGTGGGGGTTCTCATCATCAGGAATTCTGTTAGCATCTGAATAAAACATTCGGGGGGGGGGGGGGGAGGGAAGAGGCTTTTATTCTTGATACTACTGATTTCTCCTGAGTGCATAAGCCATAAAGATCTGTTCACAAGTTTCATCACCAACCAGGCAATTTTTCGCAGATTGTACTTACCAGTAAGAAGTACTGGTAATCACGATGTCCAGTCAGTTTGACTTTTGACTGGCCAGTTGTCCTGGTTTAAATGTGGTGGTCAGCATAGCTCTTGGCTTGACAGTTGGCCTGGCTGTTGGCTGGGTGGCCAGCATCATATTTGGCTGGACAGCCAGTTCAGTAAATGCTTGGTTGTACCATATGGTTAAATAGAAATGCATAACCATGTGTGACTGGTCCATATGCAGATAAACTTGCACCAGTGATGATTCCCAATTACTGATTGTCGAGTATGGCCAGCCTGCTTGCTGGACTGCTTAATGGAAGCCAGAATGGCATTATTGAGACTTGACTGGTGGCAATACAACTCTTCCACATCTGGAAATACCCTATGCACCAAAACTTACAAGACCTTGGGCCATGCTCCAACACTGGAAGGATGCAGTTTGCCTATTCACCATTTCCAAGCTCACTGAGGAAGGATGCAATGGGCCTATTCAACATTTCCAAGCAGATTGGGGAAGGATGCAATGTGCCTATTTACCATTTCCGTGTCCATTGGGGAATGATGCAATGGGCATATTCAATATTTTCAACCTATTGGGGAAGAATGCAATGTGCCTATTAACCATCTCCAACCCATTCGAGAATGATGCAATGGGCATATTCAACAATTTCAACCCACATGGGAAGGATCCAACTGAAAGACGTCTGATAAAATGTGAAAAGGTAAACAAATGCCTACTCACTCATGGCAAGTGAAACTTAGGTCTAAGCAAATTAAAGGTAAAAAAAGTTTAAAAGGCAAGTGATTTTCAGATGTTATAATAATAAAATTGAGAAATGTTTGCAGAACTTACAATTTGAATGATTCGATAAAGAAAAGTTATATGTCACACTATGATGCCATTGTTCACTTCATAAAACAGTAACATGACTTTTAGTGAAACATACTGTTCTTTACTCAGAATTAATGCCAATGTAATACAGCTACCTTAAATCGATCATGATCTATTCATATCTGATAGATGCTTGCTTTTCAGACAGGTAAGCATCAGTTATATTTACAACAATACCCTAATTAAATTTGATAATTCAGTTAACATCAAAATTAACACACATATATACTCATTTATAAGTCAAGTCCAACTGTAAACAATATGGACCCGATCTGCCATCAGGGCCTATACTGTTTGTTTTTTCCTACTGATTACTCCTAACAAATTGCATAGACCTGGATTTGTTGGCATAATATGCAATGGCACATCTGAGTCTGCAAGTATACATAGTATTAGTGTTGAAATAATTTAATTATTTTCTGTCACATCCCACGTAACATAAACTAACAACATTCAGAAAAAGAGACGTATAACTGATCATATATGGAAAGCACATGGGTCAAATGTCACTGAGACTTTTTGCATGGGTTTTCATCATTGATAGAGAAGGAGATGAGAGGTTGGGAAAAGAACAAAGAATAGAAGAGACTAATAATAAATTAAACCATTTATCAGTAAATGTTTCTCCTATTTCTTTCCTTTAAATTTTGACACAATATGGCTCTGGTCAAGGAAGGCATTAGCGAGTGCAAGTTGGTTCTGTCAGAACATGGTCAGCTGAGCAAGTAATCTAAATTATTAATGTCCAGCCCCAAATATATTTGCTTTCAATCCATGTGGTTGTTTAAATGCTAAATAGGAGGAAGAATTATGTAATAGTACATAAAAATAGATTTAAATCTTCTCAACCCCATGATGACCTTGACCTTAGATTGGGAATAAAGCATGATCTACTGAGGATGACCTTGACCTTAGCATGATCTACTGAGGACGGTTGGGCAAAGTTTCCTAAATATATGGTACATAATCTGATGCCATAAACTAAGAGTATCATCTCAGACAAGGTTTTCCAAATATATTTTCATAATATTTTTTAAGCTGCCCATGTCACTTAATTCCGAAACATCAGAGTAAGGGCAATATATGTCCACATGAATGGAGATAGGTACTTACTGGTAATAATTGTGCAAAAAAAAAAAAGTTATTTGACTCAGAAAAGATGTAACAAAAGACACCAGAGGGATCTTTGTCCAATACCTTTGCATATCATATCCAGGTGATGTTGTGATTGTGTGATAATGAGGATGAAAATGTATCAGAAAACTCTACAAATCATTATCAACTCGAATGATTTAAGTAAAAAAGGAAATTTCTTGCAGCTTTTTTGTATGTTTAATCACTTACTGTTCTTAATTTGGGCAAATTAAATTTTCATGTCCTTTGTTAAGCCATAAAAGGATTTTTCTTTCCCATATGATGTTTTTGGATCAACCCATGGCTTCATTACATTATCTAATACAATTATTGTATGAGGTGTCATTTTCCCCTCCTTTTTTTGTTATTCTTACAAACTGCCATTATGCCATTAACATGTTTGCTTCAAAGGAATAATACTGTGATGTCAAACCTATTTACGCATTATTACTCATTCGACTAGGGACAGTATTATATATATATATACACATCATGCATCAATATGCCTTATATGGAATGGTTTTATTCATACTGATTGCACATGAGAAATCTTTTTTTTTGGAAAATATTACCAATATGAAAATTTCTTCGATCCTGCATCAGAAAGTGTTATTTAAACTTGAAATTGAATGAGTACCTTACAATTAATATGAACAAAACTGATCAAGTAGGAAAAACGGTTGGAAAGCAAATGTTCTTCAAGAACAGTTTTAAAAATTGATCCAGTGGCCTAGTGGTTTGAGCATCTGCCTTGGAAGGGGAGGTCGTGTATTCGAAAACAGGCAGAGTCATACCAAAGACTTACAAAAATGGTACTAACTCACTTGGCGCTCAGCATTAAGAGGTTAGTGTTTGGACTGGTCTGCCTTGTGTCAGGATAATGCGACTGGGTGGAACATTATGCTACATGTCTGCGGCATGATACCCCAGTGCTAGATATCATTATAAACTGCCACACTGATGACATTGTAGCAATATGACTGAAAAATCATAAAAGCTATGTTAAAAGTCCTAATCACACACACACACACACAAACACACACAAATTTAAAGCAAAGTGAAATTATTGATCATTATGATTATTTATACCATTTTCTATCATTTCAGAACAAAAATTTGATAGACAAATAATTGTTTGCAGATAAGCATCAGTGGTAAGAAAGAAACCTAAATCTATCATGTATGCCAATCAACAAATAAATAGCCCTTGTATGATGTCATATTATTACAATGGAAACCTATGACAACTTATTTGATTTTGGCATGATTCTTACATGAATGTTACTTCTGAAAATGGCTAAGAATAATTTGATAATTTATTATTTAATTATACTGTGGTTCTCTGCATGATTTCTGAAGTACATAGTTATACTTTCTTTCTCAGTACATTAAGTGCTAATGACTAATCTCTTACTAAAAACATTTAAACACGACACCCTCCTTGCAGGCATCATACAACTTAGGAATGTCCTTAATAATTTGCTTAAAATGTTTACCATTTCAATTTTTTTTACTATTAATAAATGTCATACATACCAATTTAAAGTATTGCTGCTTCAGTAAATACTTCTATTTTAAAAAAGATGGAACATTGTTTATGACAATGAATTCTGTTCAAAACAAGTAAACAGGTTAGCGAGCTGCATTTTCCTTTGCTATTACCTTCATCTTTATGAGGCAGTAGTCTGGATATTGTATGCATCACATAGTCTAGTGAGGCATCACATAGTCTAGTGAGGTAGTGGTCTGGATGTTGTATGCATCACATATTCTAGCGAGGTAGTGGTCTGGATATTGTATGCATCACATAGTCTAGTGAGGTAGTGGTCTGGATATTGTATGCATCACATAGTCTAGTGAGGTGGTCTGGATATTGTATGCATCACATAGTCTAGTGAGGTTGTGGTCTGGATATTGTATGTATCACATAGTCTAGTGAGGTAGTGGTCTGGATCACATAGTCTAGTGAGGTAGTGGTCTGGATCACATAGTCTAGTAATGATATATATCTGCATAAAGTATGAAGCCACAGCCAATATACTGAAATAGTTCTTGGTAATACTTTCCCATGCTATGACACTGACCAGACTCAATATAGGGATTTATCTGGGACAGCCTCGAACCATGATGTTTAACTGGGTAAAGTACAGTATCATGAAAATATTTCTGTATTTTAAATATTATGGTACAGACAAGAACAAACCATTGAGTTAGTTTTCCTTGTTATGGCCTTGACATCACATGGTGTTGGATGATTTTGGTTTAATTTTGTCAGTTTGATTCCATTTTTCAGCATATGATAGGCAATTCACAGCGACCAGTACATCTGTTGGAGGAATAACTCATGAAGAACCCTAGAAATACTAACAACCCATGGGAAGATATTGGAATTCTTTCTCAGATACAAAAAAAGGGTACAATTTCACATCGATTTCTCCAGATATGGCTAAGCACAATGAGATCAAATGTCAAATGGAAAAAGACATCTGAAATCTCCATCAATAAATCTGACTTGATTTTACTGCTAAATATACGAGTTTGTTAATCCCCCTTATTTTTTCTCCAAGAGTTATCTCCCTCTCATGATACTAAAAATATTGTTCACTCACTAATAAAGTTACTAATAAAATGCATACACTGTTACATGTAAGCATTAACTCCATCTTAGGCTGATTATAGTCCTGTTAATTGATATCCTTTCTTACCAAATTGTAAAATGGCTCACTTTGGATGTAAAGATATGAAGCAGAAGAGCCAAAGGTTGACCAAAATAGTTTTGCTTCACTTCTGTCCCATACAGTTACATCTGTAAATGGCTTCCAGCTAGTGCATTGAAGAAACACAAGCGCTATTGCTTGAATCTGTGACCTTGATCTTGACCCCCGAACACTATGGCCCAAACTCTAATACCTGACATATCTTCAAGTAAGTTATATAATTTTAAAAAAGTCTCATCACTTAACATGCTGTAAAGATATAGGGTTAAAAAAAAATACAAATGGTAATCTCTGACCTGACTTTGGGACTGAACCCTAAACAAGTATTAAACTTGTACCAATTTATCTCAAATGTATACATTTATCACAGATGTATCAATTTATCTCAAATGTACACATTTATCACAAATGTATCAAGTTATCTCAAATGTACACATTTTTCATAAATGTACCAATTTATCTCAAATGTACACATTTATCACAGATGTATCAATTTATCTCAAATGTACACATTTATCACAAATGTATCAAGTTATCTCAAATGTACACATTTATCACAAATGTACACATTTATCACAAATGTATCAATTTATCTCAAATGTACACATTTATCAGATAGTTTACAAATTTATCACAAATGGCCTAAAATTAAATGAAAAAAAAAATCTTAAAAGTTGAAGGACAAATGTCATACAAAAGAAGACATTGTGAAACAAAACTGTGATTGTTAAATAGATAAATGGTATACACTTAATTATGTCAACAAATTTGATTGATATTCCAGTAAACAACACAGATCAACAGCTTGTTCAGATCCAAGACAACCCGCAAAACATCTAAAAATAACCACACAAAAAAACAATATCTGAAGCTAACATCAAAACTGCCTGAAATCTCCAGTAAGTAAAACTCAATTATCATCAAAACAATACATTTTGCTGAATAAAATCCCATGTGACCCTTGCAAAATATAGATTATTCTTTGAAAACATGATTTACACATTCCGGTCATGTGTTGCCTCCTCTGACCCTAATGTTCCCAAATCAAAACCATTACTGTCAGCCTAGCTCTAGAAACAGCCTTAACATTAACCAGAAATACAAGTCATTGTGACCTAATTTTCAAGACTGTACATGCAAGAGTTTTACAGAAATGGAGCAAAGGGAAAGCTTAAGTTTACACCCATATCAATGCAAATAACATGACGCAAGTTGCAAAGTAATGCATATGTCTCACCTATGTGGGCAACAATGGAAGTGTCCTTTGAACTAATGGGGATGCTCAATCAATTAAAACTAATTTGCTCAATCAATTAAAAAACTAATTTGCTCAATCAATTAAAAAACTAATTTGCTCAATCAATTAAAACTAATTTGCTAAACCAATTAAAAAAATAAACTTGCTCAATCCATCAAAACACTAATTTGCTCAAATAATAAAAAAATAGTTTTCTCAATCAATTAAAAAACTAATTTGCTCAATCAATTAAAACTAATTTTCTCAATCAATTAAAACTAATTTGCTCAATCAATTAAAAAACTAATTTGCTCAATCAATTAAAAAACTAATTTGCTCAATCAATTAAAAAACTAATTTGCTAAATCAATTAAAAAAATAAACTTGCTCAATCCATTAAAACACTAATTTGCTCAAATAATAAAAAACTAATTTTCTCAATCAATTAAAAAACTAATTTTCTCAATCAATTAAAAAACTAATACTGTTATTTACCTTCTGATGAATCATCACTGCAAAAGAAGTTTCTGACAGTGGACTGACTGATCTCTGGAGACAATGAAATAGCAATGGCCTCGTCATCAGGTTTTGGAACCTTATACAGGTACCTAGTGCAAACAAACACATAAATAAATATTCAAGCAAACAAAAATCAATAATTGAAAAAAATCTAATATCTCTGTTCATCAGACTCCCATATTTGAATGTATATGCAAGCTCAAACACGCAATCTCAATTAAACATCCTATCTGGTCAATATACATGAAAGTCCACCTATCAAATGGTCTTTTTCAAGTAAAATGCTGTTGACAAATCTTCTGCATGATTATTGTTTGTCTAAAGTTTAGAATGAATGGTACAAATCAGACTATCCTGATTTAAAATAAATTTTGTACAGTAAATTTTTCATCTGGATAATTTATTATAATTACTACTAACATGGGTTACTACTAAACCAAATTACTAATTACAAGAATTACTGCTGACATGAGATTTGTGTTTTCAAGCAAAAGGATGAAAGTCCTAACAAGTTTACAATCCAGATAACTGTCATCCAGATAATCAGAATTATATTGTACTCAAACTGTGGTGTCATCCATATAATCTACTGTACCAAAACTATGCAGCCATCTAAATAATCAGCTTTCTATTGTGCTCAAACTGTGCAGTCATCCACACAATCAACCTTCTATTGTACTCAAACTGTGCAGTCATCCACACAATCAACCTTCTATTGTACTCAAACTGTGCAGTCATCCACACAATCAACCTTCTATTGTGCTCAAACTGTGCAGTCATCCACACAATCAACCTTCTATTGTGCTCAAACTGTGCAGTCATCCACACAATCAACCTTCTATTGTGCTCAAACTGTGCAGTCATCCACACAATCAACCTTCTATTGTGCTCAAACTGTGCAGCCATCTAAATAATCAGCTTTCTATTGTGCTCAAACTGTGCAGTCATCCACACAATCAACCTTCTATTGTACTCAAACTGTGCAGTCATCCACACAATCAACCTTCTATTGTACTCAAACTGTGCAGTCATCCACACAATCAACCTTCTATTGTGCTCAAACTGTGCAGTCATCCACACAATCAACCTTCTATTGTGCTCAAACTGTGCAGTCATCCACACAATCAACCTTCTATTGTGCTCAAACTGTGCAGTCATCCACACAATCAACCTTCTATTGTGCTCAAACTGTGCAGCCATCTAAATAATCAGCTTTCTATTGTGCTCAAACTGTGCAGTCATCCACACAATCAGCTTTCTATTGTACTCAAACTGTGCAGTCATCCACACAATCAGCCTTCTATTGTGCTCAAACTGTGCAGTCATCCACACAATCAACCTTCTATTGTGCTCAAACTGTGCAGTCATCCACACAATCAACCTTCTATTGTGCTCAAACTGTGCAGTCATCCACACAATCAACCTTCTATTGTACTCAAACTGTGCAGTCATCCACACAATCAACCTTCTATTGTGCTCAAACTGTGCAGTCATCCACACAATCAGCCTTCTATTGTGCTCAAACTGTGCAGTCATCCACACAATCAGCCTTCTATTGTGCTCAAACTGTGCAGTCATCCACACAATCAACCTTCTATTGTACTCAAACTGGAGTCATCCATATAATCACCATTCTACTGTACCAAAACCATGCAAAACCATAAATAACAGGCATTCTATTGCACTTAAACTGTACAGCTATCCATTTAATCAGCATTTTATCATAATCAACTCTGGTGTCATCCACATGAGCATTTTACTGTACTCAAACTGTGCAATACGCCATATAAGCTTTCTTTTGTACTCAAACTGTTGTGTCATCCACATAATCAGCCTTCTATTGTACTCAAACTGTGCAGTCATCCATATAATCAACATTATATTGTACTCAACATGTGCAGTCATCCACATTATCAGCATTCTATTGTACTCAAACTGTGTAGTCATCCATATAATGAACATTCTATTGTACTCAAACTGCAGTCATCTATATAATCAACATTATATTTTACTCAACCTGTGCAGTCATCCACATAATCAGCCTTCTATTGTACTCAAACTGTGCAGTCATCCACATAATCAGCCTTCCACTATACTCAAACTGTGCAGTACTCCATATAATCAGCTTTCTTTTGTACTCAAACTGTTGTGTCATCCACATAATCAGATTTCTACTGTACTCAAACTGTGCAGTACTCCATATAATCAACATTCTATTGTACTCAAACTGTGCAGTCATGCATATAATCAACATTATATTGTACTCAACCTGTGCAGTCATCCATATAATCAGCATTCTATTGTACTTAAACTGTTCAGTCATCCACATAATCAGACTTCTATTGTACTCAAACTGTGCAGTCATCCAAATAATAAACATTATACTGTACTCAAACTGTGCAATCATCCACATAATCAGCCTTCTATTGTACTCAAACTGTGCAGTCATCCATATAATCAACATTATATTGTACTCAAACTGTGCAGTCATATATAAACAGCATTCTACTGTACTCAAACTGTGCAGTCATCCATATAATCAGCCTTCTATTGTACTCAAACTGTGCAGTCATCCATATAATCAGCCTTCTATTGTACTTAAACTGCGCAGTCATATATAAGCAGCATTCTACTGTACTTAAACTGTGCAATCATCCATATAATCAGCATTCTACTGTACTTAAACTGTGCAGTCATCCACATATTCAGCCTTCTATTGTACTCAAACTGTGCAGTCATCCATATAATCAACATAATACTATACTCAAACTGTGCAGTCATCCACATAATCAGCCTTCTATTGTACTCAAACTGTGCAGTCCTTCATATAATCAATAATATATTGTACTCAACATGTGCAGTCATCCACATAATAAGCCTTCTATTATACTCAAACTGTGCAGTCATCCATATAATTAACATTATGTTGTACTCAACCTATGCAGTTATCCACATAGTCAGCCTTCTATTGTACTCAAACTGTACAGTCATCCATATAATCAGCATTCTATTGTACTCAAACTGTGCAGTCATCCACATAATCAGCCTTCTACTGTACTCAAACTGTGCAGTCATCCATATAATCAACATTCTACTGTACTCAACCTGTGCAGTCATCCATATAATTAGCATTCTATTGTACTCAAAACTGTGCATTCATCCATATAATCAACATTATATTATATTCAAACTGTGCAGCCATCCATATAATCAGCGTTCTACTGTACTCAAACTTTGCAGTCCTTCATATAATCATAATCAGCATTCTACTGTACTCAAATTGTTGTGTAACCCACATAATCAGCCTTCTATTGTACTCAAATTGCAAAGTTTTGTAAAAAGAGCCTGATCCACCTCTTTTCAATTTATTAAATTCAAACCAAAAGGTTGTGTGCTCTATCATTTGCAAGAACAATTTTGAAACGATTTAATTACTCCATAATATTTTGCATATCCTCAATCTATATACATGTGACATTATATTATATACATTTTTGTGATGGAACGCCTCACTATTAAGCAAATAAAAAATTGGATTAGAATCTCCCAATTTTTTAAAAATGTGACTAATTTTATAAGTGTATGGTAGAATGCTACAACAAAAGTATGTACAATTTTTTTTATGATGTAGATATCATCTAATCCACACAAGCAAATACTTGCAACCTGTACAAAGCACACAAAGCAATACACATTTTAATTAGGTTGCTGCTCTTTAACAATTATTCTTCAAGCTAATGTTGATGGGAACAATTGCCGAAATTGCCACAGTTGATCACAATTCTCAAATAGTAATTTGTTTAAATACAAAAAACAACCTTTTTGGTAAAAGAATATTGAGGGGCTTGTACCACTGTCAGGTGAATTTCACACTGAAGATGTCAAACAGTGGAACATATTTTCCAGGTTGTGCAAAATGATGTAAAAGACCAAAATTCTCAACAAAGGAACATGAAGAAATAAATATCTGCTAACAAGTAAAGTCCAACTGCAAAACATCATAGATCTTGATTGTCATCACAAAATGTGCAGCAGATCCGGGTCTATGTAGTTAGTTTTACTAATTGCTACTAATACGCAAGCAAGATCCAGATCTACAAGCAAATTATATATGCAACAGCAGATCCGGGTCTGTGTAGTTTGCATCTGGACCAGATTTATAAGCGTGTACTTAAAGTAATTCACCGACAAATCAAATGCTTACAAATTTCAAAATAAATAATTAATTAAACCTGGGCATGTGTCAGACTTCAATTACAACAAAGAAATATCATTTCAACTAAACAAGAATTTTGTTTGCAAATGATAATTAAACTTACAAGTGACACTGATAGAAAAGTATGATACTTCATTCTTTTCCCCAAATCTCTGAATTACAGCATAGGTAATAACAGTAACTGGTCAGATGGAATATGATTTTTTTATGTTGATCTTTTTTTTTGTCATCAAAAACTGCCAGCAGCAAAAAAATGTTACATTTTATCCCTGGACTAATACAGGAATTTACATGCATCAGTAGGGGATAGCAAAATTCCACTCTTGTGATCAAAAGTCTAGATCAATGAGAAAAAAATCTGTTCATAAAGATGACATTTTCCAATCAAATACTAATATACAACAAAAATGCTCTTTTCCCACCCTGTCCAGAATGAAAACTAAGTGTCAAAGTTACAATAGTGTACTGTAAATACTTATGTAACTTCACCCATGCAAAATTTCCTCACCTTAAGAAAAGGCAAAAAATGTTTGTATGGAAAAAGTCTCTGTCAGTTTTAAATGACAGTTTAACAGTATCAGCATCACACCTAACAAGATAACAATTATATATATCAAACAAATTTTTTACATAAGACAACTTGAATAAAATTACAAATGTTAACAGGTAAAAAATAAAGTCTACTTTTAACCCTGAGATTAATAAAGACACAAAATTAATGATATACTTTAACTGGAATTGATTTTCCTTTAAATAAATAATGAGAACACGAATTTAGAAAAAAGAAACAATTCAACAATGGCTTTTGCAACTCAAAACTTTATCATATGGCATATACATCTTTCAGAATGTCAATATGTTACCATTCTGATCATAGCAAAAGAATGCTCAAGCAATGATGGAAATCAGGGAGATTTTGGCCAGTTTGTGTGCATTATAATTAGTGTAGAATGTCATTCAATGCAAGACCGAAATATTATTCCAAACTGGTTTCTACAATGGAAAACGGGATCATAAACACATATAAATGTGAGAAAATCTTATCAAAAAGGCTTCTATTTCATGTAAAGCTAACAGAGCAAACACAACATATATTTGTAGCATATCCGTTGTTTTTATGTTTTAAGGGATAAAGAAAGGTTATACTTACTTTCCTTCATCCTTAACTGGAAGTTGCTTCTCTGATCTTATCTCATTTAGAAAGTTTCCAAAGTTTGCTATAATAAAAATTATAAAAACAGAGAAAATGGTGTAAACTGTAACATGTTACCGTTTTTCTAAGTTCTGTGCCAAGAAGAGCTTAAGCAATCCAAAGACTATCACAATCTAATTAATAAGAAATCAAGTTTTCTAAGTAAATTATACTTCTCTGAAAATACTTACACAATCACAAAACATTAGGACATAACCTTACAAACTCCTGAATCATGTCCTCCAAAAAGATGAAAAACACCTTTTCCATCAACATTCAATATGGACAAAGGGTAGTAACTCATGCCTATTACCTCCCTTTGATGCCACCAGGTGTTGCTAGTTTCAAGCAGAGCAATGGATTGGCAAGTATGCTCACATAGCAGAGAGGTGGGAGGGTGATAAAGTAACGTGACTGAACATCGTTGAGAGCTTAATATCAGTGACAGGTGGGAAAGTAATGGGTCTGTTTATATGATATGTGTGTGGGTGTGAGAGTTGTATTTTTAACATAGCTTTAAGAATTTTCCAGTCATATTGCTATGATGTCTGCAATGTGGCAGTTTATAGTGATGTCTAGCACTGGGGCATCATGCCATACCCAGTCACATTATCCTAACAACAGGTCAAGCAATCCTAACACAAACCTCTTAATGCTGAGCACCAAGCAAGGCCGCTGCAAGTTCCATTTTTATGTCTCTGGTATGACTTGACCAGGGTTTGAACCTGCAACCTCATACGTCTGTTGTTGTTGTTGTTGTATGGTAAAACACCATTAATCAGCACACGATAGGCTATGAATGGCGGCAAGTATTATTGGTGGAGGAAGAACCTGGGAAAACCCCCTTAAAGAACCACTGACCCACGAGAAGCTACTGGCAAGCTTTCTCACATAACTACATTAGCTGAATCTTAGACTTGAACCACGCAGACAGAGGTGAGATGGCAGTGATCCGTAATAGAGAGTGCTTTAGACCACTTGGAGACCCTTCCTGCATCTGAGCAGTGTGTCCATATGATAAAGATGGAAAAGTGCGTTTTTGTCTTTTTGGAGGACTAAATTCAGGAGGTAGTAAGCTTATATCATAATGTAAATATGATTGTTGAACATATCTGAAGGATAAATATAAACCCTGCTTCATTTCTACAGATTAATATATTTGTAATTTAAATGCTGATTATATCAAACTGAAAATATCTTGGTAATAAAACAGATATAAGTAATTTCCAAAAATATTTCTTAGTGCTGAAAATGTGGAATAAATAACAAGAATGGAACAAATGATAAGTTTATCTTTTGATGAAACCCATAAACATCATATTCTCTCACGTATTATATATATATATATATATATATATATATATATATATATATATATATATATATATATATATATATATATATATATAATTTGGTCTTTCCTTACATTTTGAATTTGGGGGGGCTGGAGCTGCTTGAAAATCTGCAAAGTCATCATTGTTATCATTCTGTGTTGTTTTGGTAACTGCTCCTTGATTGATGGCTAAAGCAGGAAGCTGGGTAACTGGCAGAGTGGCTGGGGAAGAGGAAGTGGTGGGATGACTTGGTAATATGCCAGGATACACCACTGTAGACATTTGTTGAGACAAAAGAGCTGTGTGCATCATCAGTTGAGAAGGTCCACTTACTAAAGCCACCTGCTGACTTGTGCCCCCTGGTGGCACTGTAGATTGACCAGCTCCACTTAACAGTGATGCAGACTGACTAGTGCCCCCTGGTGGAATTGCTGATTGACTAGCTCCATTAGATGACTGGATAGTGTCCCCTGGTGTCATCATCCCTTGTGTCATCATACCTGATGATGGCATCATGGCATTCAGAACGGGTACTGGGGGATGTGGACATCTACTTAATATGTCTGTTGAAACAATCTTGTAATTATTCTAAAATGAGAAAAACAAATTTATGTAAGTACTAAGAAGAAATATTCTTATATCCCGAAATTTTAAAATATAAAAAAA
The DNA here is from genome assembly GCA_029339505.1 of Unio delphinus. NCBI lineage: Eukaryota > Metazoa > Mollusca > Bivalvia > Unionida > Unionidae > Unio > Unio delphinus. The sequence goes on from JAQISU010000277.1 coordinate 5,640,783, forward strand.
TAACCAACACCTTATAAACTGCTTTTCATATCTAGAAATTAATATGTGGTATATTTAAAAGTTGGATGAAAGTTTCTTTAAAATATACATTTCTGCGTTTTTAAAAATATTTTTATCAAAGTTATTTGGAATCCATTGCTTATGTCATCCAATTTCTGAACAGAACAATAATTTTTAGTGTTAAAGGTTTTAATGCCATTTTTAGTACAAGATATCCTATACATGGTGGCCAGTATAAAAGCTGGAGAAAGAACCCAGGAAAATCCTAGAAAAAACCACTAACACACAAGAAGATACTTGCAAACTTTCTCATGTACCCACATTGGCCCAATCTGAGACTCAAACCCATGCAGACATAGGTGAGATGGCAGTGATTCATAATTGTGAGAGCTTTAGACCACTTGGCCACTCCAGACCCCAAAACAGAACAATAAAAATATTAGGATGGGAAAACAAAACTAGAAATGAAACATACCTGAACAAGAGCTACAAGGGCCAGAATTGTGAAAAGTTCAGACTTAATGAGTTGACCAGGGGTCTCTTTGTTGGCCAATCCCCAAATATGTCCCAGCATTTCACGTTGAAGACCACTCAGCATCAATAATGGGTATAACCTGTCTGTGTTGATCTTCCCATCCCTTCAACAAAAGTATACAACACTGCATGTGATCATTCAGCTATGTCAACATTTCAATTTCAAATTCTATGATTCAACTCTATATTACATGAGCACAAATGTTTGCTAGATTCATCAATATTTCAAACAGGAGGAACTAATTTTATACTAGCTGACATTCAAATAAAATGATGCTAGTCTAGAATATTCACCAAACACATGGCTATTATATCTTTGAAATGTCAAACTGACATGGTAAATTTATCATAGATCAACAGACCAGGAACAAAGTGCATTGAAAAATGGAAATTGAATCCAACAAAAATAAATTTTTCAAGTAAAATATATTTCTTTGATGATATTTACTAACTCAATCATAATACCTTCTGATAGCTAATACTATAGTATAGGATAGCTAATACTATAGTAAAGGATAGCTAATACTATAGTATAGGATAGCTAATACCATAGTATAGGATAGCTAATACCATAGTATAGGATAGCTAATACCATAGTATAGGATAGCTAATACCATAGTAAAGGATAGCTAATACTATAGTATAGGATAGCTAATACCATAGTATAGGATAGCTAATACCATAGTATAGGATAGCTAATACGATAGTATAGGATAGCTAATACCATAGTATAGGATAGCTAATACGATAGTATAGGATAGCTAATACGATAGTATAGGATAGCTAATACCATAGTATAGGATAGCTAATACCATAGTATAGGATAGCTAATACTATAGTATAGGATAGCTAATACTATAGTATAGGATAGCTAATACTATAGTATAGGATAGCTAATACTATAGTATAGGATAGCTAATACTATAGCATAGGATAGCTAATACTATAGCATAGGATAGCTAATACTATAGTATAGGATAGCTAATACTATAGTATAGGATAGCTAATACTATAGCATAGGATAGCTAATACTATAGCATAGGATAGCTAATACTATAGCATAGGATAGCTAATACTATAGCATAGGATAGCTAATACTATAGCATAGGATAGCTAATACTATAGCATAGGATAGCTAATACTATAGCATAGGATAGCTAATATTATAGCATAGGATAGCTAATACTATAGCATAGGATAGCTAATACTATAGCATAGGATAGCTAAATCATCAGATACTACCATATTTGCTGGCCTATAAGACGATACATTTTTACCAGAAAATCTTAAATTCGTGTTATACTCCGAATCGACTTATATATAATGTCATCCGAATCACTTTATCATATTTTTCATATGGAAAATAATTCTCCAAGAGTACGAAAAATAAGTGCAAAAAATATTTAATTTCAGGGAAGAGATCGTAAATGAACAAATATAGGATCACAGTGAGTATTTTAAACAATTACATGATCATCAGTATTAAAAATTAACATAGATCAGATGTAATTGCGCTAAAGCAGCATGCACCAGTAATGTATGTTGTATAAATTTAATTACATATATGTGCATTAGAATTTACAAGATAGAAGATGAATAATCATGACAAAGACATATTCCATCACTATTTTCATCTTGCACCTAATGATCCAATAATCTGTATGCCCCATTAAGAGAGACAGAGACACAGATATTTTCCTGATTGTAAATCTGTATTGTTCACTTACATGATATTGTTGTTGTTGTTGTTGTTGTAGGGTTTAATGCCATTTTTTAGCACATGATAGGCTATACATGGCACCCAGTATTATTGGTGGAGGAAGAACCTGGGAAAACTCCAGGAAAGAACCAACGATCCATGAGAAGCTACTGGCAAGCTTTCTCATATAACTACATAGGCAGAATCTTAGTCTCGAACCCATGCATACAGAGGTGATCTTACATGAATGTGTAGAAGTGCAGTACCATATTCCATTATCAATTAATGTCACTAGTTAAGTGATTCATTCTAATTTTTGTTCCACTTCCATTATTAAAAGGTATTTGCATGCTAATTAAATATTCTATGGCTGTATTCAGTCATTTCAAGATAAAACCTGTTTGAGGTCAAGATTCTACAAACCAGATCAGTTTAGAAAGGCTACCAATAGGGAAATGAGGCTACCCATGGGTATTATGAATACTGTACCATATCGCTACCAATAGGGAAATGAGGCTACCCATGGGGACCGCTCCGGTGGCCTAGTGGTTAGAGCGTTCGCCGTGGAAGGGGGAGGTTGTGGGTTCGATCCCTGGCCGAGTCATACCAAAGACTTACAAAAATGGTACTAACAGCTGCCTCGCTTGACACTCAGCATTAAGAGGTTAGTGTTAGGACTGGTCGGCCTGGTGTCAGGATAATGTGACTGGGTGGGACATCATGCTACATGTCTGCGGCATGATGCCTCAGTGCTAGACATCACTATAAACTGCCTCACAGCAGACATCGTAGCGATATGACTGAAAAATTGTTAAAGCTACGTTAAAAATCCTAATCAAACAAACAAACAAAAAGCTACCCATGGGTATTATAAATGCTGTACCATATCACTACCAATAGGGAAATGAGGCTACCCATGGATATAAATACTGTACCATATAGTTAAAGAAAATGCCAGGTGGTTACTATTGTGAATTTCCCAGCCAGTGACATTTCTGAACTTCTTGCTGGGAACCGACAGCAATTTAAAGTACATTTAGCATGAGCAAAGATCAAAAACTGTTGCTGCCTAAGTACAGGAAGAGTAAATGTACTTTAAACAAAATTGTAATTGTTGGGAATGGAAAGGTCATGATACTTGCAAGGAAAATTAAACAGCATGTAAAATGGTCATTCTTGGGATAAAAGCTAATTGAGACTATATGGACATAACTATAATTGTGAATATTTTAAACCTGAAGGAGTATGGTATGTATTTTCATAGTTTACATTTACTGTTTAATTTATGAATGTCTCCTCTCTTTGACTTAAGCAACAAAGAGACAACAAGTTACAATTTTTTTAAATAAAAATCCACAAAGAGCTGAACTAACTCCATCTCTTGGTCTCTCTCCTCTATCAATATTAATACATATGCATCCTTCTCTCTGTATATCTCTTCCCCTCCCCATCCCCAACCCCCAAAAATGTATTTCAGTATTAATGATGCAATTTCCCTATTGCTGGTAATCTGAAATAACATACAGTGATACTTTTAATATTTATGAAATTGGATCTTATTATAATTTAATCCCATACAACTATGCAAGTCATATCCCATCTGTAACTCAATAAATGTTCATGTCAGCATCATTATATGTAGCTAAAAGTAGATAATACATTGAAATACTTCCTGTGAAACAGATTGGGTACTTTTAGTTACATTTCATGATCCTGACTGGAAAGGTTACCGAGTTACAGGCAGTCTAAAGTTCGCAATGCTGTGTGGAATGAACACAATCAAAAGTGTTGATCGTCTTAGCATAGACTTATATAAGGATAAAGGATGGAAAATAAGCCAAATTTGCTGATTCGACTTATACTCCGCATCGACATAAAGACTGGCAATGACAGGTATATGTATGTAATTATGGAGAGGCTGAGAGGGTGTATGTATTATTATGATTGGGTATGTAACATAATTTACCAGAAAATTTGGTTTAATCTTCAAAATCTTAGGTGCCTTAGGAAAATAAGTAGGAGATAGAGGGAGATAATCCCCTTACTATCTCCAGGTTCCTTAAATTATGTTTAACAGCTTCTAGATAAACTGACTGGAAAATAAACGAATTTGGCCCTTGAGACATTCAAATTGTGTATTGTTCAGTGAGGTAAATATCCATCATAAATTCCACTTTGGCAAGGCTACATTGCCATTGGCCAGGTGAAATCCAAAAGGAACAAAAGATCAGATAGGTCTTTGGTTTCTCTAATATCCTCTCTTCCATGATAACACAGTGTGCCAATGATTGTGGAATGGTAGGTTTAACTGAGATGAACAGTATCAAAATGAAACATAACAAATGCACAGATTTGTATTTTGTATTGGGTAACTACAATTTTATAAGATGAAAAGAAGAGGCCAGGTATATAAAATATATTATTTATTCAAGCATGCAACATTTCATAAGGAAAAGAAAACAAATCTTGATTGACAACCTTTACAAATTCATTTTAAAGTAAAATAAATAACTAAAAGACACATAAATATCGCCACAATTCAAAACCCAACTGGTAAGCAATTAACTAATATGTAATTAAATGATTTCATTGTGACCACATGCCCAAGGAATAAGGAATAGGTATGGCATTCTTAAGACGAGGAGAAGAGAGAGACTGATGAGGTCAAAACTAAATGCCACTTTCACATTTTTTGTGGATCATGTGAAAATAGTTTCAGTCTACTGTGAGAAATCAAAAACTTGTCATCACAATAAGAAAAAAAAAAGGATTTTAAATTTTATCTGACAGAACAAAAACATAAATTTTAAGTACACACTTTTCACTATAAGCTGAAATAGAAACAACTAAAAGCAGAAAAAATGCCCAGAAAATGTTAATACATATATATATTAGTGCAAATAAAAAATTCTGAATATGTATAACAAAGAAGAAACCATAAAACAAAGTTTAACTGGCTAACCACATAAAACAAAACTTAAACTTAAACAAAAACTTTATTCTCAAATCATTCACCATATTTTAAAATAAAATCACCAAAAATTAGCTAAAAAACACCAAATGAAATAAAACAGATGCATATCGATGTAGATTTATAACATAAGCTTTTCTGTACTTCATAAAGGTGAGGTGATAATATACAGAATAAAATACAGGTAAAGTGGATTTGATAAAAAAAAAAACAAACAAAGTTAATAACGCTTTCATACATGCAGTCTAGTAATTGGAAACACAAATTTAGCACTTACACCAGTGAGGCTTCCAAGACTTGTTTATAGAGTTGTGGAATCAGACTGTCATCGTGTAGCCATGGAGGGGGTTTTGAAATGTGTTTAGTAACTGGACTAGGTTTTGAAGGTTGTGATGCTACTGTCTTCTTATCCTTTTGAGCTGAAAAATTCAAACAGGTGTGTCAGTAGAGTTATAAAGTTATAATAATAATTACAGTTGGCTAATGTTGAATTCTACTCAAGCAAGTTAATGGTTCAAAATTAAATTCTGAACTGATTGCAGTTTTTCATAGTATTTGACAATGTATAATTTCTCTTGGGTGGGACACCAATCCATCACTGGTTAATCTATACAAAGACACACATATTGTTGGTGTCCATTTGCAACAAGCCATTTAAATCTTTAACTGTTTAGCTCAGGTTAAAGGTTAAGTCGAGAGTTCAAATCTTGAATGCCCTATGATTTTCACTGTCCAAAACATTAAAGCTCATTAACTTTCACTGTAACAATATAAAGATCTTCTTAGGATGTTTTGTTTCTCAATAAAATGCAACATTTCAATGTTGATGTTTCTAGCTATGAGAAATATTCAAGGTTTTCAATACTGAACTTCTTCTGAATAAATTCAAGAATACCAGGCTTAATTAGAACAAAAAAGGATCAGTGCCGGGCTAGAGGACAAAATAACAATGGCTGAAAGAAAATACCAGGCCTGGTTTGACTAGTACAAAGAAGGATCAGTGCCTGGCTAAAGGAGAAAATAACAATAGCTTAAAGGTGAGGGTAGACTAGAAAACTGGAACTCATGACCCTCTGATCTTGAATATAAAGTACCTACTACTATTATAATCTCAGGGTTCCATGTGAAAAGTACTCACATCAGCAAGACATTTATCATGTGTTCATAGATTTAAAAAAAGCCTTTGACACGAGGCATTGTGAGCCACAATGAATAAGTACAACATGGGTCAAAAGTTGACCAATACCATCAAGCAGCTGTATGCCAAGGCTACCAGTGCAGTAATTGGTCAAGGTTATGTGGGGGACTGGTTCTAGAACACAGTTGGAGTATGTAAAAGCTGGCTCCTGTCACCTACCCTTTTCAACATCTACGTAGAGTGCAATCATGAGTGAAGCATTGGAAAACCATTGTGGGACTGTCAGCATTGGAGGGCGCAACATCACCAACCTCCACATTGCAGATGACATTGATGCGCTGGCAGGCAGTGAAGATGAGCTTGCCACCATAGTGGAGAACCTGAATGAAACATCTTCCAAATCTGACATGGAGATAAGCACTAAGAAGACAAAGCTGATGACAATTAGTGGCAAACAAATCTCAGCTAAGATATAAGTCAGACCACAGGAATTGGAAACCGTAAGCCAGTTCAATTATCTTGTTTCCATAATCACCAAAGAGGGATCAAGAGCAGAAATTTTGTAATGAGCAGCACAAACGATGGTAGCTATGTCAAAGCTAAGACCCATCTGGAGAGACAATAATATCTGTCTGAAAACTAAAATCAGACTATTGTGAGCAATAGTCATTTCAATCTTTATGTTTTCATGTCAGGCCTGGACCCTGATAGCAGAATTACAACCAAGAATCAAGACACTGGAAATGAGATTCTACAGAATCATCCTTGGCATCTCTTACATGGACCACATCATAAATGAAGAAGTGCATAACACCATCAGGCACAAAGCAGGCCAATATGAAGACCTCACCACCATCAAAAAGAGAAAGCTGAAATGGTATGTCTATGTCATCAGAGCCAACAGTCTATCCACAACAGTACTGCAGGGCAGCGTCCAGGGTGGCAAATGGAGAGGTAGACAGAAAAAAGTGGACTGACATCATAGAATGGACCAGGAGAAGTTTTGCAGAGACACAGGCATTGGCACATGATTGAGCCAAGTGGAGGGATCTGGTCAGATATTTAGCAGCACAGTGCCTCGATGTCCACACTAGGTCAAGAGACTAATAATGATGATGATGATGATGATGATGATGATGATGATGATGATGATGATGATATTGAATTCAAAAGACGGTAAGGGTTTAACTGAGTTAAGATGTGTACCACATTTCGAATACAAATCAGGGAAAGGGTTTCACTGAATGAAGATGTGTATCCCATATAGAATTCAATACATTCAATGGTATATCAGAATCAATGCTGTTTACAATGCTTCTTGACTTATAACTGAGTATAAATGTTAAGTTCTCTCTATCCATATGATTTTTCAGAAACCATTATATTCATAAAATTCTGCAAGTAATCAATCAGTTAATCATTCCACTCACAAATATTTTGCAGGAACAGATCAGGTAACCATTCCACTTGCATGTATTCTTTAAAAATAGATGCACTTAATTTCTTTTTTATTATTTACATATTACATAAAAAGAAGAGTTTGAAACAAAAACAATTGCATTTCTAACTTCAGTGTTTGCAAACAGGTCAATAAACAAATGTAAGAAATACCTTCAGCAATGAAGAGGTCTGAAAGATTTTCTGTTCCCATGTAATCCCACTTCCTGGCCTGTTGACTGTCAAGATGAACTTGACTGGTTGCCAGGTGATTATATGTTGGGTTAATCTCCTTAAGGGATGTCTTTTGGAACACCTTGGCTTTTGATGGGGCAGTCAAATCAGAGTACTCAAACATCATTGCCATCAGATCTAGGTATATTAGACACAAGAAGCTTCTATGTTAAAAATATTATTATCTCCCTTGCCCTCAAAAATATTTCTTTCATTTCATTCCTCATTCATGCAATCTTGAAGTTCTGGATTGGCAAAATACTTGAAATTATTTTTCTTACATAATAAATATGTCCATCACTAATCAAGATTACTAAACATTTCATAATGAGATAATGAAATATATAATCAAGAGAAAAATTATATCGCTACAAGTGGCAATCACAGTTGGTGGTGATATCACTTTTGGATTTATTTTCAACACCCATTTAGGAAAATATCCTGGATATTCTGCCCTATTGTACATTATTCAAACCTATATATTATATGGAGGCCTATTTCATACTATTCTTCTTCCTTTTTCTCTCTATCACTTCCTCTCCCTCTATCTTTATTAGGATGAAGAGATCTTAAAATTTGTCAGGACTGTAGACTTTCAAGGATACTTTATGTAATAAATAAGGCAGTGTAATCAAGAATGCCTAAAACTAAAGAACAAATATAAAAAACAATTTTATAGAACACGTCTTCCTTTCCAAATGCTAAGTAATAGTCTGTTTCATACTTAATAAAACCTAATGAATTGCAACCCATGACAGAACTATTCACACATATCCCAAATGGCTGCCACCAGAAATTTTCTGGAGAGGGAAAAATGTTCTTGTTACACGCACAGGGGTATTCATTTGACCGAGCGGTGTCAAAACCCTAGTGCGAGTCACGCTGGAAGTCATATGTTTTCCCCACATTTCCACAGACTTCCATACAACTTGAGTTGTAAAATGGAAAGACAGACGTGTCTGCTTTACTTAATAATCTTTGCTCTATGCCACAGATGAGACAACTTGCCCAAAAGTCCATTAACCGCACCTTTGCATGGTTTTTCTCCATTATCATCCGATTTCTGTACCGACAGCCCGTCATGCCATAGAAAATACACTAGTATTCCCTTACTAACTGGGAAATATTTAACTGCGCGCCCCTAGGCCAGTCAATCCACAGAAATTCCGGCATATCGCGCTCATATAAATACGCCTATTTTCCACTATGGACACATAAACGGTATCTACCAAATTCCAACTTATTGATTCCATTATATAATTTACTGATTTCCAACCGTAAATACTGCCATCTAAACCACAACACTATTATACATCGCTGAATTTTAATATGGACTATGTTACACCAGGGACAGTCAATCGGCTTGTACCTAAATTCACTACTAACGACCCCAGCATGGTTCAAATTCACTAACACTCGGCTCTGTGACGTTTGTTCCTAACAAGATGGCTAATTATTTCGGGCTAGTAGTATTTCCATGGCGCCGAAGACCAAATACTCACACAAATAAATCTAAAAATTGCTTAAAAATGGGGTGCTGTCAAATATACATAACCCAAATTTATTAGAGTATGTTTTCATAATATTCAGTGCTTCAAAAGTAATGTTTTCTTTGAAATTTCATAAAACTATTTGATCTGGGTACATTTTTGAAAAAACGTAGTTTGGTCGATTGTAGTTATGTTCCTCCTGTCTATTTAATAGACCAACAATTCATTTTTGGGGGCATTAGTTTGTTTCTTTTTTTTACATTTGCAGTTGCAGAGTGATGCTGCCTTCCACTAATGCATAAGAAAAAGATGGAGATGTTAAGGTCTGACGATAAGGATTAGTACAGAAAATGTGGGTGTTATGAAAGATTTAATTCTGAATGGAAAGAAGAGGAATTTTATTAACCATCCACACACAAATGTCAGTATATATAAATATATTAATTGCTAGGAAGTGATAAAAAATCCGATAAAAAATAATTACAAGAAAATGCCTTATCTGATTGATCTCCGCTACCAGAAATGTCAACAACAAAATATGCAGATATCTCACAACATACAGTACTCATGTTCAATGTCAACATAAGTGGATTATGAAATAACAATGCACTGTTAAAATGGTTTGTCAATATGGACAAAGAAATTATCTATGTAACAATCGATAAATTTCAGTGTATTTTATATCAACTTTGTAGCTTCCTTTCATGGAGCCTCTAAATTTCTCCAATCCACTCCAAACCAATGGTTGTATATACATGTTTAAATAGCCAACAATGTCACCAATGAAAATTACCGCGCAAGATGGTATAAAAGCAGTTTTTAAAAAAATTCTTCTTGTACAATTCTCTTGGCTTTAAACATTATATAAATGACAACAACATATAACAACAATATAACAACAATGAGTTAAGTACTGATCCAATCTTTAGATGCTGTTCAAGAGTGCCTGGAAAGAATGTTTCCATAGCTATGTCCAGATGAAATCAATCTCTTTAATGTACAGTTACCAAAAGGTGAAAGAAAGGTCAAGCTTATCTGCATTTTACTGATGTAACACAGGCCAAATGGAGTAATAACTTTGCAGATGACTGTTAGGGCAGGACAGAACGAAGTTATATTTTTTTTAAGCAGTGCTTTTTAATAAAACATAATGGAATGTAAGCAATTATATAAGATACAGTGGGTTGAGGGTCGTACATGAGTGTCTGTGTTAAATGAAATGTATGGAACGAATTGAAGGACTCGTAAAACTCATATAAAGAATTGACTTTAAATTACATTCGCTCACATTATTTATTGTCATGCCATAATTTATATATATAATATTATATGATCTCATATGGGTAACGATTTAATATTAAATTTATAAATGGAGATGAATGAGTTTCATAAATTTAATATTAAACCATTTACCCATTCGAGATTCTTTTTATCACAGTTTTTATTTCAGTGAAAATTATTTAGATATGAATAATTTCATTCATTCTGACAGACGGTGCAACTTTCATGTGTTGTGCATAAATTATAGCCCCAAACAAAGTTGAACTAATAAAAGTAGATGGTACATGTTTACAAACTATAAATCAAAGAAAAACTTTCCATTAAAAAAAAAAAAACAACTTAAAAACAGGATGATTATTGCGAGTTGATGCCATAATAATTCGGTAAACAGTAGGACTAGAGTAAATGTTTACCCGACAATGTCAGTTGCAGAACAGTGATTTTTATGTTAAAAAAAGATTACTGGATGCAGCAATTTCCATATTTACTGCAATGCATTTGTGACCGGATATTTACAGTATTTGACTGGAGCAATGTACAGAAGATATAAACAAATTTCTTTTTTAGTTGGATTTGCATCCCATATACTTCTTAAAGATTCTGATCTTGGATTATCAAATACGGTCAGTTATGTCGAAATTCTTCTGTGAAAAGATGTAAGTTTAAATGTATTGGAGATGTGAAGTAAGATGCATAACTTATATTCCTTTAAGTTTTGTGTAAAATCATTTTCAGGGGCCAACTATAAACTTCATTTTCATGGTTTACCACAAAGTATTCTTTTACTACTTTTTGAAAAGATCACATGACACTTAATTTTCTTTTGATATTGATAATATGTTTACTTGGTTTGGGAAATAAAATGTCAACAAACAAATTAATGGCATCATTCTTAGTTGTATCAACAAGTAAACCCTTCCATGTATCTTCACGAGTTAAAGATTACTTTGAATATAAAATAACTATTTTGTAGTTAATGCCTTGTTAGTTGAATATACATTAATTTACAATAACCATGTATCTCTATAGTACATACTATTTTCTCTCTTATTATTTTATTTCTTTAATACATATTTCCACATTGCATCATTACTCCTTTTAAGAAAATTACTCTATCCAGCTCAATCGGTTTTTATTTTCAGATTAGAGGTCTGTTTGTTAGCATATTTGGATGGGAAATCTTGTTATTCATTTATGAAATTAAACTTAGTTTTCAGGTGATATGAAATGACTAATTAAGTTAATCATGAAAAAAGCTACTACAAATTAATAGAAAAGTCTCTACTAACTGTTTATAAAATGCATACAATTTTTCCATGATCTGTTTCTCTGGCTGATGAGAACAGTGTAAAATATATAAACTACTAATTGTGAAAATATACTAGCCTATATTCATATTATTGTAAGATTTAAAAAAGCATGGCTTTAAATGTGGTAACCAGTGCAATGAATCCGATGCAAGATCACCGCACTAATATGCATGGATCTTGTACAATACTAAACTTATTAAAGATCAAGCAGATACAGACTCATTTCCATGTTTCACAAAATTTGGATCCGAATTATGGCTTCTAGTATCTCAAAAGCTCAAGGAAGGAAATTGTCAAAGATCTTGACAATATAAGCACACATTGTACGACTGATTGAAAACAAACCTCAAATATGACCTCCAGGTTTAACCAATCAGAAACAAGAGTACCTCATTAACATACATAGATCTCATTTATCACTTAACTCGAATGAAATTGTGCAGATTTAAATTTGTATTCGAAGTGTGACTGAAATCAAATTAAAACTAAGGATTCAAAAGTGGTAAAAAGTGATAGTTGACGGGTGTACGAGACATGATACAAACTGGATACATAGCCATACCATCAGCTAAGTTGGCTTTAAGGCCAGATGAGCTAAACATTTACTGTTCTATCAATAAAAAAAATCCTGCACTAAAAAGTCAGAATTCACCAGCAGTAAAATTAAACTTTAAAATGCACAATAAATTAAAAAGCAAACAAGAAATGCACAGATAATGTTAATGCATTAACATGAACAAGGATTTTTTCATCCAGGTCAAGAAATAATGTTAAAATTAAAATTACTGGAAAGTCATCTAATAACAATCATTCAATTAACAATTTAATATCATTATCACATTATTTGATTATACTAATATTAAACAACATTTAAAGTAGTATTATTTTTCAGGATTCATTAATGTGTCCATAATAAACAGGTATATAGAGGTGTCATCTAAGACAGGTTATACTGTATGTAAAGGGTCATAACTTAGAGCACTGTTGGTTAGCCTCAATCTTCTACTAAGTTTAATTTCTAACCATTTTCCTATTCTGTGCACAAAACAATGTTAGAAATGGGGGAGTATTAGTGAGTGATGCTATGCCGTGACTTTACAAATATCATGGTGCTACCTTTCTTTTCTTGTTGTGGTGAAGTGATACTGGGTGACCGCTGGGAGATTTGTTGGACACCACCATTACTGGCTGAGGTCATATTACCAGTGGCATCATTTGTTAATGAACTGGTTACCATGGCAATGTTTGACTGATGACCACTCCCACTCTTGCTGCCTTGTGCAGATTCAGAAGCAGACCCATTTGGGCCTCCCATAAAGTCCCCAAAACCATCCTCTGTAATCAATGAATCATTAGCAGACAATTAAATGGGAAGGACTGTAAATATCAACACTGAAATTTAAATATTTTATTAACTTATTGAAAATAAATAAAATAAATAGATTTCAAAGTGAAAAACAAGAACTTATATAGGAAATAATCCAATACAAATAATATTTTTAAAGTAAAAAGGAATACAATAAAACAATGCCAAAAACTATCTCCTAAAATATGAAATACATGTACAGAATCAATGCAAAGAAAATTAAAATCAGCTAAATATCCTTGTGTCAAACAGAAAATATTTGCATCTTCAAGGCTAAAATGTCAAAATATAATTTGTTTTGGTAAGGGTCGATTATTTTAAGAAATTCATATACTTCCATCAGCTATGTATGGCTTTACAAATACAATCTACTAATAAACTTGCCATCTATCAAAAAGTTGAAGATCATCATAAACTCTTCACCATATAGCATCTGTTGTTAAACAACTAAAGTCTACCATCCAAAAAAACCTGAATTAAACCAGTGAAATGTTCTTATTCTAGAAATGGTTATGGTCTTCAATTATATCACACACTCTTTATTTCCAGTCAGTAGTATTAATTCATCTGTGAAAACTATTCATGCAAGTAACAGTTGAAAACTATCTGTTAATGTTCCTTCTATTCATCTGTGAAAACTATTCATGCAAGTAACAGTTGAAAACTATCTGTTAATGTTCCTTCTATTCATCTGTGAAAACTATTCATGCAAGTAACAGTTGAAAACAATCTGTTAACGTTCCATCTATCTGCAAGATGAGAATCACAACCTGCATCATAAACTACCTTCCTTTGGAGTTGGTTTATCGCTCTTGCCAAACATGGACTGTATCAGGACATCAGCATTAAGTCCACCTGATGCAGCTTTGGTGAACTCTTGTTTAAGACGCTGCTGATGCTGTTTCCGTTCCAACTCTTTTCTTTCCTCCTCTGCAGACATGGTCATATTACCTTTCATCCTAGCTTTTGGAACCCTGCCGATGTAACAAAATACAAATTACTTTTGTTACAACTGCATAGTCTTAAACTAAGTAACAGGAAAGAGCAAAAACTAACAAGTTTTGAAAAATTAAATAAAGTTTTTCTCGAGAATGCAAAATGAAAATTTAAAAAGAAATTATAACATTTGGAATTAAGTCCCAAATAGTCCACAAAGTTCTATCATAAGTCTAATGTATAAAGTTTCAACTGAATTCCAGTGTATTCCAATACTGAATGTGTCGATGTGCCTGTACTCTCTAACATGCTATGGGCCAGTGGCCTGGAGTGTGATGGTGTACTATTAGTCTTTTGAAGTATCACAATTAAAGGTGTCAAAATTTTTGGAAAACTCAACCGGGTACCTGACCAAAGGGACATTTTATTAAATGTGAACCTGAACCGCTTTGTTGCAAGTTCATATATGTTCCGCATCCGCCAACCAGGGAGGTATATACAAAATTATTGACTCATTTGGTACCAATCTCGCCAGTCTGCTGATCCTGTTTCTGCACTCAATGGCCAATCCAGCCCGTAGTCAAAGTTTGTTGATTGCATTGAATGGCTGATCCCATCTTTTGTTGCTATGAATATGTGTTAGATACGTCTCTGATTAAATGCATATGTATTTTTTTCTCAAGAATCAGACTAATATTATAAATGATTTTTTTTTCTTTGTGCAAATCTGAATTGTTCTGAAACCAAGGGCTACTCATACAGGGCTGATAGCGATGATGACAGAGTTCTTGCGAAATCAGCTGACTGTAGCAATCGTGATAATGTCATAAATAGTGTATAAGTGGTGAATGATTTAGAAAAAAATACATTACTGTGTAGACAAATTCATTTGAAATAATTGCTGAAAACTTTGTGGATTTTTATTGGATATTAGAGGAGAAAATGTAATAGAAAATGCATGTGCATGATATTTACAAAATTTTCTAAATAGGTAAAACTATATTGGCACAAGCAGCTAGACACAGCTAAGTGCTGGTGGGGCAAAGCAGTAATAATGCTGATAATAGTGCTGGGGCTGAATGAGTTAATAGCAAATGAACAAAAGTGCAATCTGAGCATAAAAGAGTAATCTGTATATTACATGCCATAATTACAGAACACTATATGAATAACATACTTACCTGGATATGTATTTAGTTAAAATTCTTTTCACAAACCAGCTAAATCCATGTGGATTAGTATGAGAATACAGACAAAACACAAAATGATACATTATGTATACTGTATTCACCAAATTTGTTAGGAGACATTAAAATAATTGTTATTTTCCTGTCCCTGAACATATGGTGAAACATTTTTTTCACTTTGGTCATATGTAACATTACTTTGTAATAAATTTGTATTGCATTTGAGCTCGTGCCCCCACCCCCACTGCACGTTGCAATAAAATTGAGACATAAAATGCTAAGTTGATAATAAAAAGAAGCTTACCTTGTGTTGTTTATCATTTATTCCTTTTTTCAACATTAGCATTAAAGAATGAAATATGAAAATGAAGTCATTCGGTCAACATTCATTTGCATACTAGGGCCCGGCGATGTGGAACGAATTGCCCATTGACACAAAGAAACAGTGGTCCCTTCTAAGAGTGCTCTTAAAACTCACCTTTTTCGACTGCAGGAACAAACTTAGAGACCTAATAATGTATTGTATCTTATATGTTTTCAGCATGTTTTTATGTTTTCCAATTTCATGGTTTTTGTTATTTTGTTTTTCTGTAGTATAGTCATATCATTATAGATGTTGTAAAGCGCTTAGAGCTTCTAAAGATTAGGCGCTATACAAAGTCCTCATTATTATTATTTATTATTATTATTTCAAGAAAGCTTTCGATCATTCAGAAAACTACAGAAACTCTGAAAGCAGTCCTTGTAAATGGTAAAGTTAGGAAATATTTCTCAACAGTGAGCACATCAAGGCTTCTTATTCTCCCATAATGCAGTTTACCGGTAACATCTTCCTTGAGAACATAATGTCAAAGGACTCCAAATTATAAACCTCCATTTTGCAGATAACACCAGTGGAACTGCACTCTTGGAAACTGAGATAACTTAGCAGAGCTGACAACTCAGACTGAGCTTTCTAAAGTTTTCTCTGGAAAAACAACAGTCTTGACCATTAAATCAACCATAATATAGAAAGCTACCAAAGCTGTTTTTTCAAGACAGGTGGTCTCTTGAAAACATGCCATAAAACTATATAATCAATAAATATGTGCATGGAAAGTCTGGTCTCTCAAAACAGGTGGTCTCTCAAGACTGTACCTGAGTTTGGCCTGATAGTTCTCAGCTAGCTGCTGGGTGTATGGAGGCGGGGCTGCCATTTGGGGCGGCCTTATTCCAACTGGAAGGACCTGCGAAGAAAATATTCATACCAATTTTAAACAACAATACAATATCTGGACCCTCTTTTCAAGAACATATTCTTATCTGTTTCCTAAGTAAATACTTGAACATTTCATCAAAAAGCAACTTTACAAAGTACTAGAAGACGACATTTAGAAATGCAAGAAGGTATGCATACTTTTTAACATTTTCAAAAACACTTTTAAGGCACTGAGGCAGGAAAAAAATAAACTTATACTAGGTCAGTATCGGATTTTCCCATTAGCACCAAGTATTGACCGAGAAAAGAAAAACAAAATGTTTGATTATTGGATGCACCAATAAAAGGGTAACACTATGGAATTTTCAGCTATGAATCTTGCAACCATTAAGCATTAATAATAATAATAATAATAATAATAATAATAATAATAATAATAATAAAAATAATAATAATAACAACAATTAATGTCCGCTAATATTTAGAAGCCTTAAGAGCCTTACAATATTGAAATGTAAAAACAAATACAACAAGATTCCATAAACAAATACCAGGAAATAACAAAACAAAAACATACCGACAATAATTAAGGAAGAAAACATTATTAAGTCTTTAAATCTATTTTTGTAGGTAAAATAGGTGAGTTTTAAGAGCATTCTTAAATTATTAATATATCATTACCCATTAATAAAATAAGTTATTTGTTTAAAGATAATTCCCTTTCTTTATTTTTCTTCAAACTAATAAATCTTTAACAGGATGCCAATAAACCTTTAAAGTTTCCAACAATAAATTTGTTGTATTAAAATGAATTACTGCCTCTGGCAAGTTTGTTAATTGCTAATCCGAACATAGTACATATACAGTAAAAACTAATAAAGTCACTGGGTATTCCATAACTGCTCATTGCATCTGTGTGTGTGTGTGTGTGTGTGTGTGTGTGTGTGTGTGTGATTTGGATTTTTTAAAACATATTGTTAAATTTGTTTAAGTCATATCGATACGATGTCTACAATGTGGCGATTTATAAAGATGTCTAGCACTGGGGCATCATGCTACAGACATGTAGCATGATGTCCCACCAAGTGCCCCCTTTAAAAGAAAAAGATGTAGACAAATATATTTTACCTTTAACAAAATTGCTGGGAATTTAAAATGACCAAAGAGTCGTAAAATAAACTGGGGGCTTGTCCGGGATTCAAACTCATCGAATAACATGAGTTTTCTAAATCTGTCATAATATTAATCAATCTTTTTAGATGCGTACCACATGTCAAATAGTTGTTCTTTTCCCTAGCAAGCTGAACATAGGTTTAGCTATTTTCTTTTTCACAATTCCAAAACCTCTGTTAATATGCCACAGATACCAACTGTTTCCAAATGTTCCAACTCAAAAAAAGAAAATCTACCATGAAGTTGAAATTGTAGATTCTAAGCCTTTAAAAAGCATCCTTATTGGATGAATCATCTCAGGCATGAATGTTTGAAAAAGAAAACTGAATATTTGTTGGAGAATGACTTTATGACAGAATTGGAAATGTAAAATATATTGCCAGGTTTGACATATTTAAACATTCTGGCAGATTACACTTACAGATAGAGCAAAAAAAATTTGGCCTTTGCAACTCCAGATGGATTATACCAAAACAAAAGGATGCCATTTTGTATGAATCATTCACCCCCAACATTCCAGTGCTTAATGAACATGATAATATCTGGTACAGATGACCATGATGAATATATCAATAATGTCATTATATACAAAGTTTCCTGAAAAGATCACCTAGAGACTAACTGAAAATTCTTTTGTTCGAGTGAAGCAAATTGGAAAATTAAAGGTGAGATTTGCAGAGCTTGTTATATGTTTTTTACAGACTGTGGGACATGATCAAGACTGCAGAAGCTAAGGTTAAAGCAGACTCTGAATTCCTTTTGCCTATCAGTAAAAAGCAACTGATCTCATTTTTCGGTGTGACGGGAAATTTTCAGAAACTCTGCTCAAGTTTTTCCATAATTGTGTAGCCCCTAATTTATTAATTGTTTTATTGATCTGACAAATGTCAGGTTTGTATTTAATAAAATTTAAGGCCATACTTAAAATTGCACCAGTGCTTTCAGCTCAAGATTTCAACCAAACATTTAAGATGTTTGTTGATGCCAGTGAAGTAGGAGTTGGTGGCATATTTGATCAGGATGATAAAAATGGTATTAGATCATCTAGTATACTATTTCTCTAAAAAAAAAACTAAATAAGCACCAGAGAGATTATTTTACTATAAAGAATGAGTGCTTATTTTTTATTTTGGCTTTACAAACCTTTGAAGTGTATATTTTCAGCTCCTTCTTAAATTACTGTATTCAGTGATCATAACCCCTTTACTTTCATTAACAAAATGAAAAACAAAAATCAGAATTTGTTGGGATGGAGTTTGACGTTGAAAGAATAAAAAATCAACATTCTGCTTTATTTTGTATATATTTTTTAAACATTCATTATACAACTTCCTGAGTAATTTCGATTTGTCATGATGGAGTAGTGACAATATACATGTTTTAGCCCTGCAGCTTGTATTTAAGTACCTCATACTTGGCAGTGTTCACATTCCTGTTTCTTGTGTTATTGCTTTAATGTCAGGTCTGCAGATGTATTTATATATTATTTAAGAGGAAAAAAATTTGTTTGGATAATTCAGTGGAAATAAAAAGTGCTCATTGGACTATAATTTTAACTAGTTACTACCATGAATTATTCAAAGGTGTTACTGATAACACCGTTCTGATACATCAGGACTGTTGGCAGACAAGTATATTTGTGGATCTTAAATTAATATGGAACTTTTCATTCTTTTGGATTTTAATAGAACTTTTTCAGGATTATATTGGATTCAATTCTTAATACTGTAAGTTCCCTTAAATTTTCATTTTAAGACATTGATAATTAAATAGATTAATTTTTATTTGTGATGGTATGAAACCACTTCATGCCAGTAGCAGGCAAATCCCCATAACAATGGACATGTAACCAAGTCTGCTCACAATTCTGTTTTGTATTTGAGAACATGTAATGCCATTAGCAGACAAACTGCCATAAAGATGGCCATGTGACCAAAGTTCCATTGCAGTTTTGTCAAACTTACATAAACAAGTCAAGAGACCATGTCAAACCAGTACCAGATAAATCTCCAGAAAAATTAACATATGACCAGGTTCACTTGCTGGTATTTGTTTTAATAAGTAAACAGCATTTCTATTAAGGTAAATATGTACAGACTATAAATGTGATCTTTTTGCATATATAATATATAAGACATTGTTAATGCAAACTGTAAATTTGACTGTATAATTTATATCACTTACTGGTTGTATTCCTGCTGGCCCCATCATCTGTTGCTGTGACATTAGCATTGGCTGCTGCATCATGGAATATAACTGTATACCTGGGGGAATGAGCTGAGAAGCCCCTTGCATCATTCCAAATCCTGTACAAGGGAAGTAAATTTTGATCAAAAATAAGTAGAAATGCTTGCCATCACAAATCCCTATGCTTTTCACTACATATTAATACCGCACAATGGCATACTCACAAACAAATGGAATCAAAACATTCATTATGCTATTTAAAACAGCGAGGGGGGAAAACTAGTACATTTTAATAATCAATTTGATATTTAATTTTCTTTAGTATCTACTCTAAATGCTGGTGATTCACAATATGCCTTATGTGCCCTACACTATGTCTGCCTTCTCTGCAACAATACATAATTGTATGGGTCCCACAATAATGTCTCCAACAGTTGTTTAGTACATTTGAATACTATAGTAAAATAATCACTACAGTGGCCTAAGTGGTTAGAACATCTGCCTTGGATGTGGGAGTTCATTAGTTTGAACCCTGGCCGAGTCATAAAAAGACATAAATATGGTACTTGCAGCTGCCTCACTTGGCACTCAGCATTGGGAGGTTTGTGTTAGGACTGGTCTGCCTGGTGTCAGGATAATGTAACTGAGTGGGAGATGATGCTACATGTCTGTATCATGATGACCCATGGCTAGATATCATTATAAACTGACACACTGCAAACACTGTAGCGAAATGAATAAAATTATTAAGCCTACATTACAAATTTAAATCACACACACACACACACACACACACACACACTACAGTAAAATGAGAATTGAACAAAACAGCACGAAGTAATGATTATGGCACTCTGAAGGTTGTGAGATTATTACCTGGTGGTTGCACAGGATATCTTGGATTCCTACAAAAAAAATAATTTCATATAAGTTTTGCATACAATAGAAAACTGTTTTTAATGTCCCCATTAAATTAACACGTTCAATAAATTTGAATCTTCCTGTTTTTTCACTCCATTTATACAATAGCAAGAGCTCATGATTAAATCAGTTGTTTTACTATGAATTCACACATATTAAGATGCATTAACAACAGTATTTTTATTGAAAAAAGTTTGGTAGATATAATTCCATAGAAGACCACATAATTTCCCCTGTATGACCACCTCCCACAATGCAACAAATCTCCAAAATGAATGCCTTGAAAATACTGTGTTAAGCATAAATTTGTTGTAAATAGAACTGAGTTATGTATTAGACAACACTGATTCCAATGACTGATTTTGATCTGAATGGTAAAGCATTACAGTGAACTATTTACAAAACTGTTAAAACTAATGTTTGTCCCTAGAAAAATATATAAAATTCCATTATAACTTTTAATACAATCATTTTCATTAATATTTTCCTGTTGACCAACTACGTTTTTATATTGTAAAATATAGTTGTCTGGAATTAATTTCTGTTGTTACTGGGCTCCCTAGCAGTTGTTTTACTACCTAGGCTGGAGTTTGTTTGTTTGTTTGTTTGTTTAGGATTTTTAACGTAGCTTTAACAATTTTTCAGTCATATCGCTACGATGTCTGCATTGAGGCAGTTTATAGTGATGTCTAGCACTGAGACATCATGCCGCAGACATGTAGCATGATGTCTCACCCAGTCACATTATCCTGACACCAGGCCGACCAGTCCTAACACTAACCTCTTAATGCTGAGCGTCAAGCGAGGCAGCTGTTAGTACCATTTTTGTAAGTCTTTGGTATGACTCGGCCGGGGATCGAACCGACGACCTTCCGCTTCCGGGGCGGACGCTCTAACCTACCTAGGCTGGAGTATACAAAAGTATGAGTGAAGTCAACATGAAGGCAATTGTTTTATAAAACAAGGTAAGTTCAGATAATTAGTGGGCATACACAGTAGAATAAATATATTTATGTTGTAAGGGTAAATAATTATATATATAATTTATATTTCTCAGAAATATTATCCCCACAAAAAATCTTCTTTCTTTCTATATATTTCTTAGAATATACTAAAAGTCATACATTTCATGTAAGTGCATTTAATGGTATAAAGTTTAGAATTAAAATTAAATAGTAATATAGTTACAAAACAGTTTGCTCAATCATGATTTTTTAGTAATTTTCACATTATTTGTCGTTAAAAATTTCCAGATGAAAATTATTGATGGGATAGAGGAGTAATACAATAAATTTTATGCTTAACTTTTACATATGACATTTCTTCAAAATTATAATTTAACATTATGTAAAATTTAACTAAAATAAATCTGAATTCACAGCAATATTTCCTGTGTATGAAGGAACATACTTGTCTGGGAAAAATAAGTATTATGTATGAATTTTTAAAAAATACATGACACAGAATACAGAAGATATATACAAAGTTACATAATATCCTCCAAATTTATTGAACATATGCAGTTTTTATTTTTGCCCGTGATTTCCCCATACTTTGTTAATAAATTAAGACAATGTAGTGTCTTTGTTTATGTTTGAGGTGTTATGTATATTTGATTTGCTTTGATTGTTTATTCATTTCATTTTCAATGTTTTTATTTCATTGCATGCTGCTTACTGTAATGTAACATTGCATGTTGGACTTGACCTTGTCCAAAACTGAGTTCCTTTCTGCTAAACACAAAATTGACTTTTTTGTATTTTATTCTGCATGAACAACTAATACACAGATAAATTATTTTCTGTTATTATCAATCAAGCAGCTTCTTGGTGGAATTTAAAAGATACTGATAAACGTATTTACTTTTAATGTGCATAATTTCAGACTCAAACCGTGACATATTTGTACAATAATATCCTTATATGGCACACAGACAAACGAGGCTGAAAATGGAATCATTCATTATTTGATTGGGCCCCGAGTGGCCGAGTGGTCTAACGCGCTTTCCGTTACGGTTCGAGTGTATGATTCGGCTAATGTATTTATGTGAGAGAGCTTGCCAGTAGCTTCTCGTGGGTCTGTGGTTCTTTCCGGTGGTTTTCCCGGGTTCTTCCTCCACCAATAATACTGGCCGCCATGTATAGCCTATTGTGTGCTGAAAAATGGCATTAAACCCTAAAACAAACAAACAAACAAATCATTATTTGAACTAATATGGTGGACAATCAAAACGAAAATATCGGATAAGAAAAGCAAACGAGATTTTACAACTATTTCTACAACGATTTGCGATACTTCCGGTATTAAATAAGAGTACTACTAAATTTATTTCATTATATGCAAAGAACATGTTCAAATTGTTGATATTAGGCTAAAAAAAACGCCGTAAGTATCACACTCGGCTTGCTCCATTGATACACATATGCTCAATTTAGTACCCCGTCCACGCAGAATAGGAGTACTAATATTAGTACTCCACCACGTCTAAAAATAAAATAGGTAAAATATCAAATAGACCAGCTCCTTAAAGTTGTTACTATCCATCATATATCTTCATCAAGCTTCTTCTTTCGCTTGCATATATGTTGTCATAATGCAAAATTAGATTACCAGGGTATAAATTTGGCAATGACAGATTGTCAACGTGATTCAGAATGGGGCGGGTGGCTTGGTCAAAACAATTTATGAATCCTTGCGGAAATTGAAACAGATAGCATATCTGTGTTAAAATGGTTGGTGTTCTTTAGACAATATGTGTACATATATTAACGTTTCTTTCCGAAATGTTGTTAAATAACCTTCCAAAAATTGGCAACAGTGAGAATCGTCTACCTGTTGTCCATTGTATAGAGCTCTTCAATGTGGAGGTATTTAAAAATAAACCGGTGATTGTCCAAATAACATCGATCTTTTATTTGTCCCAGATATAACTTTAATAACATCAGTTTCCAGTAGTGTTTTAGTTGCACCCTGACATATATCATAAAAAGTACATAGCAAAATAAGTTTGTTAAAACTGAGTTATGTTTCTAGTACGTAATGAAGCTTGTCAATTTTACATGTTCTTAAATATCAAGTTTAAACTTTATAGGACCACATCATGAATCATCTAAAATATGAAGTTAATTTCTTTTATTACATCAAAATTAAAGCAAATAATTTTTTGACTCAGTATATAAATAAATAAATAAATAAATAAATAAATAAATAAATAAATAAATAAATAAGCTTATATAATTACATATTTCACAATAAGATAATGAAATATGTCAGTGGGAGAAAAATTACATCACCACTGTGGCGATTTTATTCGCCATGGCAACATGACTTTTTGGAATTAATTTCGTTTTACATTAAGGAAGTATATCTGCCCATTAGTCATACTATGTAGTAAATCGACACTGATATTTATGTTTGGGGGTCGAGGTCTTACTGCCTAAATAAATGCGATGTGTAGCGTGTTCCGATGTCGAGAACGTGATTTGTGATTTAGCGTTTTAACTTAGCTTTTTAGTCCTATCGCTACGATGTCTGCAGTGAAGCAGTTTATAGTGATGTCTAGCACTGGGGCAACATGCTGCAGACATGTAGCATGATGTCCCACCCAGTTACATTATCCTGACACCAGGCCGACCTTTCATAACACTAACCTCTTAATACGGATTGCCTAGCGAGGCAGCTGATAGTATCAATTGTATAGTCTGTTTTATGACTGG
The DNA here is from genome assembly GCA_029339505.1 of Unio delphinus. Lineage (NCBI taxonomy): Eukaryota > Metazoa > Mollusca > Bivalvia > Unionida > Unionidae > Unio > Unio delphinus. Next base: position 5,665,561 of record JAQISU010000277.1, read on the forward strand.
ACCGGGATTCGAACCCTCGACTTCACGAATCCGAGGCCACCAGAGCGGTCATCATTACTAGAAGTCATCTTTTGAAGAATATGTTACACGCTTGGCAACCCATTGCGACTCTTTTCTACAAATTAATTTCTCATCCACGTCTTCCACTATTTATTACGTTTCCTTCTTCGTTTCATGTCCTCCGCTATTTTTCCAACCCCTTTAATCTCTTTCTCTTGCAACATAATTAATCCGTTCAAACGTTCTTCAATCTTCTCTAACTTGCTAGATTAACTTTTTAATTTTACTTGCTGACGCTTTAATTCGTTGCACAATAATCGCAAGCTATGTCTATTAAACTTGATCTTCTTTGTGAAGGCTTTTTTGACAGATTTTTCAACTCTAATTGCTGTATGCTATCGTGTTTCTTTCTTCGGCTGGTATAATTGCAGCAGGAAAGTCATTTTAATTTTATTACAAGGTGGATGTGGCAAAACGTGATTTGGGTGGTGTTGGGATTGATCGGAGTGGGTGGGTGGGGCAACGTTTATAGTCTACAGCAATTTTACAGCGCATGCAAAGTCGGGGTGTGTGTATGTCAAATGGCCCCCTTACCACACAATTACGTGCCTGAATAGCCGGCTTTGCTCTTTTTAGTAAGTGGAATTATTATATCCCGTTATGGAGTTAGTATCTTGCTGCGATAGATTCCATATATCCTTCGATGAAAGCAGCAGAGAGGGTGAACAGACCACGATTTCAAGCAAAAATAATGCTTCCTACGAAACCTTATTTTAACCAAAAAAAATAAGTCTCCATTTAGCAAACGGAGACTTTACGATTTTTTAATCAATTTTGGTCGCAACGATGTGGTCATCCACCCTCTCTGCTGCTTAATGATTTCAGTTCTGGGTTAACAAAAATCATTTATGATTTTACAAACAAACTAATCGCTAACACCTCACCGCGTAGATCAATTAAATTATTTGACTGGTCGGTGAGTTTGAAATTAATTCTCGTTAACGAATTATTATGGCATCGCATGTAGACAGGATTAATTGGGTTTTCAATAATTAGGAATCCTGGAGGAGCTGTTGGTGCAAATGAATAAAGAATATATCCCTGCTGAGCTTGATTTGATTGCTCTAGATTAATTTGATAGCTTCCTTCAATTGCATCACATACTAAATTGAGCGCAATCACCGTTGAAATATTCACGTTGAACGGAGCGATATGCCTACCACCACCATCTGGATCATTATTATACCTGAAGAGGACAGTTGAATCTGATTTTTGTAGCGCCTTGATATCGGTTTTAACAATTCTTGCTAGTTCATCAGCGTTGTATTTGGGAAACTTGAAATTACGCAGATTGTCCTCTGTGATATTGTAATCGGTTAGGAATCGTTGTTTATTGTCGCTGTTGTCATTAATTATTGTTTGAATAATTAGTTCATAGATATATTTCATGTCCGATATAAGCTGATTTATTATTTCAACGTGTTTTTGCGATTTTGTTTTCCGTAGTTGTTCTAGTTGTGTGTCATATAATTGTTTAATCTCATTAAAATAACCACGGACGTCAGTTAGCGTAAATGAAATAGTAACAGATGAGTCGGTTGTTCTTTTAATGATAAAATCCCATTGCAATGTTTCTTTGTTGGTAAATATAAATCTATCGGCGATTCTTCCTTTTCTTATATCAGATAAATTATCTCGATAACTGGGATTGATTTCATGATATGATTGTATGTCCGTGGTTAAGTCGGTGGCGGATTTTTCCGGTGGTTTTTCAGGCCATCCTAACACTGTTCTTAACGAGCTGTTATATATATCTACAATGTATCCCTCTGTGCTTATTTCGATCAACGACGAGAGCGTCGGTTGATGAAGATTAATAGCTATTTTTGATTCTTTTCCAGTGATTGATTTTATTCTACGCTGAATTTCAGCATTGATTTGCTTAATTTGGTACGACCCAGTTGGTAACGAAACAGTTTCCCACTCTGGAGTACCATCGGGTTTATTCTTATACGAGAACACCAGTGTGTTATTGGGTTGCTGACCACTAAATGCAACCGATCTGATATTAGGCCAACTGTGATACACTCGTAGTTTTGCTAGCGCTATCTCCTTCACTGGGACCGGAGAGGGGAAATTCACACTGAATTCTGGATTCGTTGATGTTATTGATATCATGCTTGTTTGTACTGGGTTCGTGTTCTCCACTATTCGTTGAAGTAATTCCATCGGTGTCGTCATCGTTGCTATACTCATGATTTATTTCTAATTTTGGTATCGAGGAATCATAAATACTGACCATCACTGAGAACTCACAATCTGGTAATGTTGATATTATTGAGATCATTTTGTTTTTTGGGTTCGTGTTTTCTGATTCCATCGGTGTTGTCATTGTTATTATATTCATGTTGTCGCTCTAATTTCGATATCGCGGAATCAAAAATACTGACCATCGCTGAGAACTCACTCTCTGATATAATTGTATCATCGAGTGACGACGATATCATCGAGGATAACTGCGAATATGCGGTTGATGCAATATGAAATTGAATTAAGTAATTCTGCAGTTTACTCTGGCTGCATGATGATATCTTTTTTGCTATCCCGGTTGATATACCCCCGATTGTAGCCACCGCAGAAATGCAAATTGGAACTACGACCGGGGCAATCATTGTAACCGATGCAAGTATTATTCCGGCGCCAGCGAGAACGCTTGACACCGAGTACATAGTAACATCAATTGCGGTGATTCTTCGTCGGTATTTTTTCATTTTTATTTGATACTCCTCAGTGAGGGTTTTGAGTCTATTTTGAAATTCTCTGACCTGATCATAGCGACATTGCGTTGATGAAATCATTTTATTTTAAAAACGCTAGCGTTTTCAATTGTGAATCTAAAGGATTTCCTTTCAATTGAAACCACTAGTAAAAATCCATAGGATTTTCAGTTTTATTATTTACTTAAATCCGCTACGAATTCTAAGCACCAGGATATTTCTTTTCTAATGGTGTTATCAACTGCGACAATCTCAAATTCTTCTTCTCCCCCGCGATAATTACTGTCGCGGTGCCACCAAAGTAGGTTTTACCTTTCACGATGATATCAAATTGCTTGTCAGAGATTAACGTCATCCTGTAGATACCATGGGGCCACTTCTCGATATTGACTTTCAATTTAGCATTAGATTCTTTTACCCAATCAAAGGTCCCATGCTTTACCCTTTCAGATTTTTCTTTTAGTTTAAGAATATCGTCGTAAACGTCGAGATAGGTTTTTTTTTGATTTCGGTATATTTTATCATCGTTTTATCGCGGCGACTAAAAAATGAAATCAAAAGGTGGTTAAATTCCAAACCTTTTTGCATGAGATAATGCCCGTTGAGTTGAGAATATGTCGTCGTGATATTATAACTTTCAGAGCCCTCAAAGAAATTTTTAGCCATTTCTCTGATGCGTTTTTGTTCGTCAAACGCGCTTTTAATTTCCGCGAGAGTCATGCCTGTCAACGATGTGGTTTCAGATGTAGGTGTTCTCCCTAAAAATTTATCCACGATGGTATTAAGTGTTGTTTGTCTCACCATAAACATATTAATATCTTTGAGAGTCATTGTAGATGTAACCGGGACACCAAAGAAATTATTAGCGACGTAGGCATTATGAGTATGCCTGATAATAAACTCACTGATTTCAGCGAGAGTCGAGTCTGCCACAGGTGAGGATCCAAAAAATCTAACAATGACGTCGTTAGTGGGTTTTTGATCTTCTATTAGTTTAGAAATCTCGAGATAATTTGCCTTGATTTCATTTTCATTCATCATCCTTCCCGCGTCCTTGTTAGCGAAGAATAGCGATAGATAGTTTTTAATTTCAGCGAGAGTCATGCCAACCACAAGCGGGGTTCCAAAGAATTTATGTACGACATTTTTGCGAAAACTATTATAACCTCGTATAAAATCATTCAGATCACCGACGTGTTTTTCAATCGCGTCGGTGATCGTAGACACAAGTGCGCCTGGTTTAAGTTGTCCATCGTTGGAATACAGTGCAATAGAGTTTTCAGCGGCAGCGCGATGCCGTATCAAAATGTCATTCACGGATATATTACTGCTTTTCAATTTACCCTGGCGATCTTGAAATACAACTATTTCGTTCGGGTCAACACTTGTTAAATTTAATGTCTCAGCGATTTCATCTTCTATTATTTTTTTACATCCTCGATAGAACCCGCAGATGTTTCCTCGGTGGGTTCCAACATTGACAGAGGTTGTCCCCAAATATCGATCATTATTGTTAGCGTAACTTGTGTTTTCAATTTATTGATCCTTGTAATTTCCCACTCGTGTATTCGTTTACAATAATATGAGGTGGTTTCCACGGAGATCCAAAGGATTTTAATGAAATCTCCGCGAGGACATTTAATACTTTACGGCCGCATATCGGTGGATCATTTAATTGTTGTGTTGGCAGCGTGGAATAAAAAATCGGAAACCCTTTGAGTTTCACCGAGGAATTTATATACCGCATAAACTCGCTTGGCGGAGCTAACCCATATGAATCGAAATAGACAATCCCACGTGGATCAATCGCGTATGCAACCCAGTGAGTTCCCGATCCGCTGCTGTTATCAAGATTGATGATACCGGTTTCAACGTTATTTGGTTTTCTCGGTAATTGATCTCTCATAAAAACCCCTCTGAAGGTTTTTATCGCTAGTTTTTTAGCAGCATCAATTAAATCAAAATTGGACATAGGAACTATAGGTTCCTCAACCATAGGTTCGGAAATCGAAGATTTGTAAATCGAAGATTTTTCAACTAATAAACCGTTCCTGGTATTTTTCTTAGACCCGATCCGTTCACGGATTTGCCGCTGTACCATGAATACGGGGTTCCTGGTAGGTACAACCCCTTTCCCTTTTTTTATACCCAGATCCGCGAGCGGATCCACCAGTTGCCTTTTTCAACGCCATCCCTGCTGCGGTCCCAACGGCTCCCAACGCTGCCGCCTTCGCCACCGCTGGGGCAGCCGCTGCAATCAATGCTGGTATTGCGGCTAACAATGGAAATATACCACCTGATTTTATCATGTTCGCGACTGCAGCTTTCGAAAATTCTATTTGAACTCCTCGCTTATTTTTCATTGCATCATTGAAATGTTTTATTTGACGATCCGTTAATGATATTTTATGTGTACCTCCGGACATCTGCGCTGGTTTTAACGTTATTGTTGTTCCACATTCTTTAGCGGATTTTGATTTTAATTTCTTGACCTGACCATCAGTCAGCTTGACACTAACAACACTATATGGCATTTTATTGTAAAACACATTTATGCTTTCAATTGATCTAATTGGAAAAATCCTATGGAAACTTTTCAAGTTTCATTTACATTTACAGATTTTCCACTGGTGCATCAACGAGTCTCATTCGTCCGCCAGCCCCTTCTAACAACATTGATTTGTCGCTGAGAATAACAGAAACCGCTCTATAATCAACACCACCATGATCTATACGAGCCCTAAAATGTATATCAACAACGGATTGCCTTGTTAAATCAAGATGTTCCAGTGAAAAGTAATAAATTGGATACAAGTTCTTAAAATCGAGCTGAGATATTTGCAAACCAGTATCAACATTTTGATCACGACCCATATATGACAGCATCCGATGATACACACGTGCTATTTGGTTGTTTCCGTAATTAAGCTGTATATCCTCAGATGGTTCTTGTTGTCCGTTTATTCTCAGTGAAACCTCACTTACCCCTAACCGATCAAATATCATATGACTGCGTTCTTGGGAACCTAATCGATTCCGATTCTGCAGCGCTATAAATATATGACGTGGAGCTGAAACGCCTTGTTTTGATGCCAGGTGCCATGTAAATGTACCATTAACATTATCCTCTTTAGCATCAGTCGTTGTTGTAAGCCAACTTAGCAATGATTTACCACCGGTTTCCATAAATGAAAGTAGCCGCTCTTCCGTGGTAATTGATGGAGTCATTACTGGCATCCATAATACTATTTTACTCAAAACAACTTTACCTTCATCGGCACCAGTACGCCAAATTGCATCATTGTCATTGCCTTTTCGCACTAATGCGATTGTGTGTTTGGCTCCATAGATGACTTTTCTGACATTTTTGCAGAATCCAAATATGTGATGGAGTGGAATCGCACATGAAAACTTTTCCTCTTGTCCTTCCAATGCTAATTTACGTGTTGCAAATCCTAAATTGAAATTACCATTAACACCTCCGAGAATATCAAACGCAGCTCCGGGTCTAGCTCGACGTTCTGGATTAGTTGCTTCTCGTTGATTATCAACTGAAGTGTCTTGCGGTGTTAACACTTTAATGTATTGAAGGTGGTCAGCGTTATCAGAGGTATCCTTTGCAAACATCATAGATGAACCAGCCGATCTTGTATAATCATCGGAGTATCTTGCTAGTCCGATTATTGTTGTTGCAACATCAACCTCGCGGTCTAATGATTCAATTTCTTTTCCATCAATGAGATATCTTGCACTTTCAAATAACGCCATTATACCGTTGTTGACGAAACCAACTCGGATATTTGAATCATTTGCATATGGGGTATCAGCTGCAACATTTGTTACAAGTTTTCCTTCTACTTCAATAAATGCTTCACATGGTAAAAAGTATTTACTGGTATCTTGAACTTGAAGTTCAATTCGCGATCGTAGGTCGGGTTGTATTGCATGATAGGAATAGTATTGATAATCGCGGACGGAATCATCTTTGCGCATCTTTGCTTCCATATCTAACGCGGGATCAGCTGTTCGGTTAAACATTTATAACATCACTACCGTTTTCAATTGTGAAACTCGAAGAGTTTAACGCTAGCGTTTTAATTCTTTATAATCATCGTCGTTGAAAATTCTTCGAATTTCTTTTTTGTTTCAAACCACTTCCTGCTATCGCGTTCATGATAGCGCTATCTGTTACCGGTGAAGCTGTCAATTGTGACGAAGTCAATTGCGCTAGTTTTTCTTCCACTGCGTTATTTATTACTTTGCTGATTTTTGCAGGCATCACTGTAGTTGATGGCAGCACTAATGACGAAGTCATTCGTGGTTTCACCACTGACGAAGTCATCGATGACGAAGTCATTCGTGGTTTCTTTCGCACCAATGATGCTATTTTATCTTTCGCGGCAGAAAATGCCTTTCCGGCAAGATTTCCAACGAAATTGATTCCCTTATCACGGATAGCATCAATGGCTTTCATTGATAATTGTTTAGCTAACGGCGCCACCTTGGGAGCCATTCTTGTAAATAACTCCGCAATGGTATTGCCGAAACCATCTCCGTACCACGCGCGATAAACAGGCAATCGTGAGTTCACCACGTAGACGCTTACGGGTTTATCATGGTTATAGTGTATAATCATCTTGTTATAAAACTAGTAGTTTTTCAATTAGTGATCAATCGCTTACATCCATAAGATTTTCATCGTTGTGATTTCAACTAATTCAGCAATAAGTTCTCGATATACATTAATGTCCATGATACCACCAGCAAATAATCGTCTACAGATATCAGCGGCCTCGTTAATTATCTCGACGGAGTTATTTCCGGCTCGTTTCCCTCCGATGAGAACCTCTAACCGTGATATATCACTGAGAATGTTACCAGGGCATGTCACGGTAGAGTCAAAGACATCCTTTGGATTTTTAATCGAATATCCTTTTCCGCTTGTTTTCTCAGTTGTACCAGTTTCATCATACTCTTCAATTCCCCTTCTAAATTCTTTATATCCCAATTCTCTTTTATTTAAACGGCCAACCCCCTTATTCGTTTTATACAACCAATCAGCCCATTCATCTCGGCTTATTCTACTGTTTTTATACTCGTCTTTTAAAAAGTCTTTTCTGGAATGAAAGCTTTGGGCGGCAAAATCACCAAAAGTCGTATAATCTTTGGGTTTTATTAATTGAGGTCGTTTGATTTCCTTTATAGCTCCTTCGGTGAGTTTGTCTATAAAGGAAACACCTCTTGGGGTGACGACATCAACAGGTTGTGGTTCAGGTGCGGAATCATCAATATCAGCTAGTTGTTCATACTCTTGTTGAGTTTTTATATCACTGGATAACTGTTGTATCCCTGCGCGTGTTTGTCCGGTCTCTGCTGCTATCTTTTCAAGCACACCAAGAACAGGCACTTCTCGTCGCTTGCCTTCCTTAGGAATATCTCCGTATATTGCTCGTTCAGTTGCTGTTTTCACATCTTTGGTCGCACTTGTTATCGGAGTAAACAGTTGTTCACTTGACACAGAAAAGTCAGTCTGCGCTTGTTGTCGTTGTTGAAGTTTCTCGCGAAGTCTGTCTCGAACCGGTATAAACTTTTTAATTGCTGCTAGCCGCTCTCGGGCTAATTTAGTTGTAAGCGATTCACCAACCATATATTGTTTGTGAACTAAATTTTCAAATGTGAAATCCGGAGGGTTTCCATCATAATTAAAAGCTTAGTTATTAAATAACTTAGTTATTAAATAATGTACCATCAAGCTAACGTATTCATCTTCGACAGGGTTAAGCTGTACGACGCTATCCGCGAGTGTTTCAGAAATAACATCGCTGGGGATTTCAGAATTGTAATATCTGAGAATGGCGATGAACGATTTGTGTTAACGACGCGGCAACAAGAACAATTACGTGAAAATGGAGGCGTCGCGGTGATTACTTGCTACTACGACCAGATCATCCATTATGCACATAACTGCATGAGCAAGTCCAGACTGATGAGTATCCTTTCAGGAGAAAATCCTATGTAACTTGTGTAACAAGTGAAGTGTAACAAGTGTTACAAAAAACGCTAAAAAAAAAAAAAAAAATTATTTAAATTATTTACGAAAGCCTATTATTTTTTTTAGTAACACCCACGTGGTTAAGATACTGGTCGCTCCTCGTTTAACATTTTTCTAAGATCACGAACTTTAGAACCAATTTCAGCTCGTTTTTGATATTCTTGGCCAAGCTTTTGACGTATTGCTTCAACGGTGCTAAATAGCGTTATGAATAAATTAATGTCGTTACCGTACAAACAATCATTAATGGATTTTTGAATTCCTTTCATAGTATACTGTATCTCTAATTAATAAAAGAAAAACATATATGACAACACATCTTTGGAACTCCTTGGGTGCCTTCGCATCCAAGTAAGCCCAAGGGGACCCGAAACATACATCTCCGGCGGGAGGCCTAAGGTGGCAAACGCGATCTTAGACCGCCCAGAAGATATGCTTGAGGTATAACGTCACAACATGGACGGCACAATGCCATATATTTCCACTCGAGTGTTGTGGCAAATTTTAGGCATAACATGTACTTAATTAACTTAATTAAGGATGGATTATAATTCAATGGAACGATGATGGTAATGATGTGGGCGTGGTAAACCAAACCAACATGGCAACCCATGAAATCGAATTCATGGTTGCATGAGTTAGAAAAAACACCAACCCACGCTACCGAGAATGCGATAGCATGGGTTGCCATGTTGGTTTGGCTGAGGGGGACCGCCCTCCTCCCCCAATTAATAGAAAAAAACATCTTCCGTTTCGCCATCAAATAATGTATCTGCTATGGGGACCGAACACGTAGTTGATAGATCTATGTTTACAAGACAAACACGATACCATTACACCACGAACAGTCATACAGAATAGAGATTTTTTAATATATATATATATATATATATCTGATATACTTAACAATAAGAGATTTTTAAAATAGACAATTTTATGCTGCAACAATGAGAAATATTTTAAACAAAATAATACAGTTGTTTAATAAAACAGCGTTTTTATACTCTGTTATAATTCTCTAGATAAAATACATTCACATACAAGGAATTTTAACCACGCCCACCTACTTCAATGAATAGGAAACACTCGCGTTCTGGCTGAGCGAACATAGGTAATGCGTTAGATTATAAAGAACTTTTGTACTGAAAAGAACGAGTTAGCTGTCTGCTTTACTGCTAGTCCACCCACCCCCACACATGAGATATGTAGATAAATAAAAATAATAATGCAGTTTTAGCCCACAAGCGACAATAAAAAGTTTTATTCTCTATCGAAAACTCATGCATTATATCTCCATTACATTCAATTGGGCGCGCCTAGTCAAGGTATACAGGTAATATAGCAGGCGACAAATTCCTTTGACGTCATAATACAAGGGAACTTAGTAGGTAGAGTGTGAATTGTAGTGCGGATTTATCCATAAAGGATTTATCTCCCTTAAATAGTTTCAGTGTATACGAACTTTATTTTATGACCAATTTTTTTAGACAGAGATGTTTTAATGATTTTTTCAGCAACAAATCGAATTGAAGTACTACAAATATCGAAATATTTTCCAGCCGCATTTATCGACTGAAAGCTTCTCTCTTCATTATTTTCTAAATCAAACGATTTCACACCCTTGGGATGTTTTGCGTGCCTACCAGCGTTGCTTTTTAAAAGGTTATCGCGCTGCGAGACGGCTTGAAGATTCCCAAGACAATTATCAGTCTTCACGCCATTTATGTGATCAATCACAAGACCGTCTTCGATTAATCCGTAAAATGCTTCATAGATGGCTCTGTGACAGAGATACTTCTTCCTCCCAGCTGAAAACATCAAATACCCCATATTATTCAGATACCCAACCGGTTCTTTGAGTCTGCGGTGCCTGACAACACCATCACTAGAGGCTTCATAATTAGCAAGCACTGGGTGAGGTCTGAAATCTTGGCTCATTTGTATAATAATACTACTTGTATAATTTATTATCTGCTTTAATTATAAATCTCTGGATATAATCTTGAGGGGTTTTTATGACTTTGTCCTTGATTTTATCAAGAATGACGGAGTCAATGATTCGTTTGTCATAGTAGCGTTTTAGTTCCCTGTATCGTTTACCCCCACAAGCAAGGCATAATTGCGATTTTCCTCTAACACCCACCCCACATTGGAGGCATGGGAGAGGGCCTTTTGAACCGTTTCTCACGCTTTGCATATGATACCCACAGAATTCACTTCTGCATGATTTGTTACACGGGGTTGTAGATCCAATCATTAGCCACTTGCAGTGATTCATTATACTATATTTTTCTATTTAAATACTTGTTTTAATTATAACATTGAGGAGTTCAAGAGATTATCGAAAATTAAGCCCTGGAAAAATACTAAATTCAATCTTGATAAGGAGTTCCAAAGATTATTGAAAATCAAACCTTGGAAAAATACTAAATTCAATCTTGATAGGGAGTTCCAAAGATTATCGAAAATCAAACCTTGGAAAAATACTAAATTCAATCTTGATAGGGAGTTCCAAAGATTATCGAAAATTAAGCCTTGGAGAAATACTAAATTCAATCTCGATAGAGTCTCTGATACACCAAAACGTCTAATCGGTGATAGAACTATACTCGGTAAAATCAGGGAGTGTTTTAATGAATTCTACCGAGACGGTGCAGCATACTGTTGGTCGACATTTCGAATTATTGATGAAGATGTCAATGTACCCATCATCGATGCTACTATGAACGATAAAAGAGCAGCTGAGATAATTTCACACCTTGGTGAAATTGCAAAGCAATTTCCATCCAAAGGGGAAATTCAAAGATGGAAATCCAAAGGTGGAAATCCAAAGGATTTCAAGCAAAGCAATTCCCAACAAAGCAATTCCAATCAGACGTATTTTTTCAGAATAAAATTCATTATCGAAGTCGAAGGCAAATGGATTATTAGGGATAAATTTGAACCAATCCTCAAGGATAAAAAAACTGTCATTGTAAGTAAAGATTCCAAACCAGGAATTCTAACTGGAATTGACAAACCATACTACGAAAGATCCTATCCCGTAACAGCAATGGTTTATGGGATATATCTGTTAAATGATAAACCCGATATTGCAAAACTAGCTCCTATGAAATATTCACCGTTGACTTCGTCAAGGCTCAATTGTGTAGCAACACGGGTAATGGAACACTTCACAAATGCATCCCGAGGAAATAAACTAACTGATCTGCGACGTAGGAAAATAACCGAATGGGAACTGACAGTGAAACAGCACGGTGCAAAGATTTCTGATATAGCTAAATTAGAAGCATCATTAAAATTCCCAATATCAGTAACAACAATAACCGGAGAAGTATTATACGAACCGAAATATCAATCGCGAGGGGCTCCAATACAAATTATTGATCATAACGAACACGCGTGGACACCTGCAGTAACAATATTTCCACGAGATAGAACCGTGAGATATATCCCCCGGAAATTTTCCGGGGAATTTTCCGGGGATGTTTTCTATGAAGAGAAATTATTTGATGCTATTCATGCGTTGTGTAAAGATGATCCTGTGTCAGTGTGGTTACTTAGTAGTGCTGGTTCCGAATCAGGATTTGATCAATTTGTAAGACCAAATGGTGAATTATATCGCGTTGAAGAATTAGATAACAGAATGAGAAAAATCGCTAATGATTTTTCACCGGAGAGTTCCCATGAAAAACTATTGACGGATAGTTTTACTATTCCATCAGTGGTAGCTCACTTCGCAAGAGAAAAAAACTCACGGCGTCCAACACGAAGTGATTTTCTCGAGGACGTTAAATTGAGTTGCATCGAATTTGGTCATGGAGGACTGTGGAATACAAAATACCATCGTGACGGTATGATTTCAATTGATATATCCGCGTGTTATCCTGGAAGTTTTCTCGGGTATGGGGAATGCGCTGAATACTTCAAACGATTTGGACACCCCACGCATGAAATGACTCGTGTTGCGATTAATGGACCATTGCCTGATTTTGATTTAACCGGATTCGCTCGTGTGATATCATTTGAACTCGCTACAGGGTTACATCCGTGTAGTTATGTTTGGCTCGGTAGACACCTATCTGAAAAACACTGGATGCCAATAGTGCTATTGAGATATATGATTGATTGTGGCATGCTGATATCGTTGATTGTTTCCGAAGCTATTATATGCTATCGAGCTCAGAAAGAAGTTTGGCTACCACAACCCGATCTAGATCGTATAATTAGCGAACTGCGAAAACAGTTTCCAGAAGAACAAATCATGAATTGGTCTAAGAAGTTATTTGAAATTAAAAAAAGAACAAGCAAAAGATTTTGGACGAAGAATAATCGGTAAATTTACCCAGGGTGGACGATACGACAACGCAAAATACTCTTCGCGGTTGATCATAGATGTCGCTGAATACGATTTTATTGTAGCGGATTTAATGAAACAGGGAAAACTTGTATCCCGTAAGGATGCTTTTCTATCCAATGGTGAGAAATTAGGTACGGTTGTTACCTACTGTGATGGATATAATTCCCAGTACACACATTTGAGAAGTTCAATGCTAGCCTATGCTTCTATTAATCTATTTTCGATGATAAATAGATTTCCTAATACCGCGGTTAGAGTAGCCACTGATTCGATGTATATACACAATAAGTACAAATCAGCTGTAGCGGCATTCACAGATCCGGAGGAAGCGTGGGGGCGTTGGCGATTTAAAAAAGAGATGCTACATGAGTATTGTGAATCCGCAGACGTTGCCATGGATGATAAATATCTTTGTTGTAACCGTATTGAAATTCAATCAGAATTTTCTAATGCACCACCGGTATCTGATCCAGTATGTAGATATAAGACAGTTTATTTAAACGGTTGTGGTGGGTCAGGAAAGACAACTCGTGCAATTGAATTATTTCGTCGTGGAAACGCTAGCGTTTCTAACATGATTGTGCTAACACCGACTCACAGACTCGCCAGAGAGATGATACAACGAGGGGTAAATGCTTGCACTTATCACAGTTTTTTTCGATGGAAAGGTGACAAATGGACTCCTGAGCGTATGGGTGATAAATTCATTCCTGAAATCATAATTTGGGATGAAATATGCACAGTGTCATTAGATGTATTAAAAACATTTCTTGAGTGGTTGTTAAACAAAAACACAAAAGTCGTCATGTGCGGGGATCACGGCCAACCACCACCATTTGTCGGTGCATCTCCACATGAATGGCTAAAGGGTTTTGTAGACTACTATGAAGAAATCACCACTGATTATAGATCACTTGATGAACGATTACGCGAGTTCAAAGCGCTAATTAGATTACAACCGGATAGAATCCAATGCGAAATAGCACGTGAAATAATTTCAGAAACTCCCATGAATGATTTCTGGGAAGCGTGGAGACCAAACGATTTGATCATTGCAAGTAGAAAAATAGTCAGGGATACACTTCAGATGAAGTTATTTGAATTGCATAAAGAAAAATTTGCAACGCTTCCAGTACCCCTTTGTTATAGGCCATCGGATACACGAAAACAAAACATTGAAGTTGATATTCCAGGACAGAGTGAAAAACAAATTCTCGTATTAAATGATATTGTGCTGGTTGATATCAATGTCGTTGAAGATGCATTGCGTGCTAATAAATCCCCGTGGACGCTAGGATACGCAGCAACAATACACTCTTCACAGGGATTGACTATATCGAATACAATTGTTTGGATGGTGGATAATCACATCGAATGGTCGAATTTAATCTATCTCGCAGTATCCAGAGTACGAAGAATAAATCAGCTTCGAAGAATTGTCCTGACAGAGTCAGGCGATGATAATGACACAACAATAAGTGATATTGATGTTAGCATCATTAATAAAAAAACTCTCCGGTTACAAACAACAGGACAAAAAAAAAAAACAACGAGAATTTGATATTGATCCTGAACTAATAATCACTTTGAAGAAACAACAGAATAATCACTGCGCGAGTTGCAATTGTATAATGCGTTGGCAGTATTCGGATAAGGATCCTCGCCAATTCACCGTAGACAGAAAAAATAACAATCTCGGTCATGTCAGAAATAATGTGATGTTGACTTGTCTTGAGTGCAATAGACGCAAAGGCGCTAGTTAAGACCATGCGGTGGCAATTGAGTATCCTCGGGAATCACTTGTAGTTGTTGTCGAGTAAAACCCCGCTGAGGGGCAGTTGAATCCAGTTTATAGACTGGAGGTCTACCAGTTGATCGTGTTATACTAGATATCTTATGCGTAGTGACGCTCCAAATAGGATCAGTAGCCCTTTTTCTACCCCCTTCAAGCTCTCCTGGTTCGTATAAGTACCTCACAATGACACTACTACCAAGAATTGGTTGGGAAACGCTAGCGTTTCTAGGGAAATCTTTTTGTGGTTGTACGGGTATTGACTTCTTTTTAATCGCGTTGATAGGTTTCATGTTGATTGTTCTAGTAATCTCGTTATTCAGTGCAGTAATCACAGATGGTAATCTTTTAACCCATTCACGGGATCGCTTTTCTTGAATGAATTCTTTTGCGTATTGATATCCAAATAACCGCTCAGCAATCGTCCGATTAAATCGTTCGACAATGGCCTGATCGCGATGTAGCGCAGTATGCCCTCGTCGTATGGTGACATTATGATTTTTCATTGTAGATAGAACCGCACCCTGAAATTCCTTGCCAGGATCAACCTGCAATAGATTCGGCCAGTGCAGAGGACCTCGTCGATAAATCCTTTCAAATGCAGAAGCAACTTCAGTGGCTGATTTTGTTTTTAACGGTTCTGCTTCTTTGTATCGACTTGCAATATCAACTACGGTTAACGCGTATTTGTAACCACGATCATGTGGCAGAAATAATATATCAGCCTGATGAACTTCATTAGGAGCAGTCACATCAAAATGCGAGAATTGAATTTGTTTAGGTGGTAGTAGATAAATTTGCCATAGTGCCTGTTTGGATAACCAATCCGCCGCTGTAGTTTTTTTCACTTTTGCAGCGCTAGCGAGTTTATGTACTGCTGATTTACCCCTCCAGTATCCTCTTGGGGAATAATAAATTGATTCCATATTATTAATTACCAGCACCCATCATCAATTTGCCTTTCATAGCTGATTTTACCAACCACGAAGCCAACTTTTCTTTAAAAGATTTATCAGGAATAGCATTTAACGCATGAATTAATTTCACATCCGCGAGATGCCTGTTTTGCAGATTGCTGCTTTTATATGCAACATCATGAGCATGACACGCCTTATCAATGGCGTTTATCGGATACTCGCCGGATCGGGGTTGATTTTGATCATCAAGTCTGATATCTAATCGTGTTCCGGGACCACAGTAGCTATATCCTGGAAGGTGCTTTTCTCCGGGGTACTTTGCCCATGGGGTTCCAGGGAGCTTTGTCAATTTGGCTGCGATATCACCTCCTCGTTTTTTTTTAAAACATCTCCGGATTGTAAAATCTTTGATTTTGTAGAAATAAATCTAAACTTTTTTATACCACATGTTGCACATCTACCAGTTAGTGCTGATCTGTTATTTTTAGTTGTAACCGTCGTCACATCATTTGTGCTAGTACGCGTTTTACACTTCACACAATATAGATTCATAATTTATGTATAGAGATATGAATATAATTGATTTTTCAGCGACTAAAATAAGAGAACCAGTTAAGCATCATGCAGCGCTACCAAACTCTATCCGCGCAATTATAATCGGGCCATCTGGATCCGGTAAAACGCAATTGTTGCTCAATTTAATAATGAGATGGATGAAGTGGGATAAGTTGTATTTAATTGCCCCTAGCGTAGATGATCAACGATGTTATGAAGTGTTAAAAGATTTTAACGAGAATGCATCAGAAATTAAGGGTGAGAAAGCCATTGATTTTATAACTGATATTGACGAGGCGCCATCCGTGGATGACCTTGATGGGAGTATTAACAATTTAGTCGTATACGACGATGTGATGTTAGACAATCAAAAAAACCCAGCTAGAATATTTTCCCGGGGGCGTCACAAAAACACTGATGTGATATATGTCACTCAACGCTACACTCAGATTCCAAAAGTGATCAGAGATAACTGTAATATTCTTGCTGTGTTTAACGGCGTTGATACACATACGCTACGAAATATTTGGCAGACATGGTGTTCCGATATGGACTTCAATCAATTTAAAAATTTCTTTAGTCATGCTCAGTCAACCCCGCATGGATTTGTAACAATAAATTTACATGATCCTCGGACACGATATCGTATCGGACTCGATCAAATATTTGGTTGAAATCATTTATTATTTTTGTTAACCCAGAACTGAAATCACTAAGCAGCAGAGAGGGTGGATGACCACATCGTTGCGACCAAAATTGATTAAAAAATCGTAAAGTCTCCGTTTGCTAAATGGAGACTTATTTTTTTTGGTTAAAATAAGGTTTCGTAGGAAGCATTATTTTTGCTTGAAATCGTGGTCTGTTCACCCTCTCTGCTGCTATGAATGAGGTGGAAAAGGACACTGTTTAGGAGACCAGCGTATCTATTATATTTAGAGAAGTTATCAACTAACAAGTATTCAGCTAAATGAGAATTTCAGTTATATTAGGTCAGTCTTTCCCAAATTGTGGTAATCGTTCTACTGGATACACGGCAGAAAATAAATCACTAAAATTCGCACTGAAGAAAACCAAACTGGGAGAAGGGGTATATCGATAAGACAGATGTCCCAAGAGACGAATGTTATAAGTTTGTGAAACATTACTGTATATAGTTACATTCCTTTTGAAAAATAAATATCACTAATAAAATTGCACCAAAAAAAAAGACAGTAATAAGTCATTTTATGAATAACATGCATAGAGAACAAAACTGTACATGAAATAAAAAAAGAGACATGACATGTGTATGAGATGCACATAACCTGCAAAAAATTTAAAAGTGAATGAAATTATAAATGTGAAATGCCAAAATAAACACAAAAATATCCAGTTCAGATTATGTTGAAAATTTACGAAACCATATATAACGAAGCCAGATTTAGTACCCATGAAACGGAACTCAGTATTAAAACAAAAACATTCATTGTTGTCTCAAGTATACTATACACCAATGTAAATTTATAGTAAATGAATTTCTGCCAATTTGTTTTTAAATTTTTAAAAAATTTTTTGTTGATTCTTCCTCTCCAATTCATTTCTGGTTCGAAACATAGAAAAAGAAGTTGCAATCTTTCTTACATGTTTTTATCTTGTATTGGTGCATCAAGTGATAAAATATTAATTCTGATTTTTAAAAATAATTTATCAACATTATACGAACTTGTTTAGTGCATTAATGTTTCTGTATATTGTGACGTAGCATGTCATGATTTTAACTTGTACATTACAACGCCTTGCTGAAAACTTTATATAAACAAGAAAATCCAATTCATGTTACGAAACTTGTATTTTGTTGCTGACCTTTGTCCAAAATCAAGTTCAATGTCTACCTGACAAGAATCATAGAAACATTAACTTGGAATTATAGTGAATTCAAACAAGGAAATATTGGATGATATGAATGGGATTAAACAAAAGACTATTGGCACATCATTACAATTCAGACTATTTGTACATTAGCACATTAGAGACTACCAGCCATTACAGGCACGTAAACACCTTCAGGGTTGGAAATTATTTGAAATACCACTAAAGTTTATTTTAAAAAATCTATTCAGTAGAACTTGTGTTCGTAACTCTAGATTATTTTGGATTTAATTTTCAATAACGTAAGTTTCATTTACATTTTCATTTTTCATTCTAGGGAAATAAATTATTTGTTGAATTTTACAAAACTTGTTGCTTTCTGCTCTTTTCTATTGCTTAGTTTAAGACCATAGATAAGTTTTCACATGTTCTGCGTTTCCTCTGATTCCCTATTCGCAGATTCGTTTTAGTTTTGCTTGTTTCATAAATATGCCCGAGTTTGTTTCGTTCTATTTCTAGGATCACTGATAAATTCACCAACGTATCAATGTGCTCTGTGTATTTTTCGCGTGCTTGGATCGATGCAAAGGTCAGGGCCGACACTAACGTCATAACAGGTTAATATCGAGTGACAGTTAATCCGGTTGTCACTCTGCTTAATAACACCCATACTATAATTCCTTCAAAGCGCTTGTTTGTTTCGCCATCGGCAAATAGTCCCTTTCCCCAATACACACATACAATATTCTGGAAAATATACAGGACTCAAAGACTGAGTCTTCTCATAATTTTCTGGACATTCAAGCTATTGAGAAAAGTAAATTAATATTGTCCGTGTGGGGACCTTAAAAAGACTGTACTGCGATAATAAATAACGTTAACTATGTTATATGGAAAATTTTCGTTATTTCCTAACACTTATAGGAGCATCTATATCGTTTTGTAGCAGTAGTGATCTTCCAACATGGACGACAAGCACAATGGTAAAAAGAAGTTAAGCGAATTACATTATTTGAACTTATTATTTAATATCGACTATTTAAATCTATTTGAAATGCATGTGCAAATTTTAAACACATATGATTAGTTCAAATATTGGATCAGATCATTGGCTGACCCCCCCCCCCATTTTTGAAGGGAGGTTCCGCCACTAGACATGGAAACCAGATGAAACTTAAAAACCGATGATTGGTTTACCAGAACCAAACAACCGTCTGTCTTAGTTGGTTAAATGTATGTTTTAATTGTTTTCACATAATTTTTTTTTGCGTTCATCGTTAGCGATTGTAATGTTTACAATCATATGTATCTTCATCAATATTGTTGGTTCATGCGTTGTACTAAACAAGAGAAAATTGCATTAACTTAAAGCTTTTATAGAAATACTTTCCTTTTAAGGCAAGGTTTCATTCTAAAATGTGAAATATTTTTAAAAGAAAAAAAAAAGAAGAAAAAAACGTTAATTGTTATATTTAAATTATGAAAACGCATTATTGAAACGTTTGGTCACTTTACATTTGCAACCAGTCTTGGATTTTTTTTGATTGATACGACAGGATACCACTGCATCCTGTTGAAATACATTCAATGATTTACTGTCATACCACTAGCCGCTACGTGTCACTACCAGGCTACATTCAAATGTTCGAAAGAACACTAAGGGATATTACGATACTAAAAGCTACGTCTGGTGGTTTGAAGGATTATATTTTGGCACGCTATAATCCATATCACAGCAAACTGTACGTGGTCGGTGTTTACACTTAAATAATCTCTAAAATAAAATAACTTCACAGATATTTACAAAATACGTAAACGACTTTTAGAGGGACATTGTTACAACCAAAACTGTGTTGAGTCACTTCGAGTCACTACTGTGTTGAGTCAAAACTGTGTTGAGTCACTTTGAGTCACTACTGTGTTGAGTCGAAACTGTGTTGAGTCAGCACGTACTACGTTTTGGTTTGGTTTGGTTTTATGCTCTACGGCACAGCCACACAAGAAGGTTACGGCAAGTAATAACAGTTTTGAAATTTGTCAAGAACGTTGCATGCATCAAATCGGACTACTGCTGATTTTAAATTGTACTTAAACACTGTATTGGGTTAACCATGCTGATGAAACGGAAGCTTAGTGTCTTTATCAAGGATACACGAAACAACCGACCGGGCTGACCTGAGCGAGTATCGTAAACACGACAACTTGGTTAGGCGCTCTACCAACTGATCTTATCGCAGTTCAAGGAATCTGCATGCTTATTTAAAAATACATAACTGGACCTCAGTATTGCTTTAGCTTTATTGCATTATATTTGAAATACTTTGATGCAATTTCCAAATTGTGTCTGAAAGCAAATACAAAGAAGAAATTGGATAAAATCTCTGAACCGCAGACATACAGACAAAGGATATGTAGATATCAATAATCATAATTAATATATAAAATAAATGCATTTGTCGATACATTCTTTATATTTCTTTATTTAAGTAAACTTCTTGGCTATTATCATGTTAAAGTTAACGAAAACATTGCAGTGAATGGTATGAACAAGGAATGTCTTAATTTACTCCATTTGTATTTATATCATTACTGTTTCTTTAACATCACACATGGTACCAAATACAAAATTTATGCCAAATATGGGTTGGATACATTAATACAATACAAATTGAAAGAACGAGTCATGTCGCTAGCATCATCTCTTTCGTTGTTAAGAAATTCAGCTATTGTACATATTTAACACTGAATACAAGGGAAGATAACCTATGTCATTCTCGGGTGTGAGTTTTCTTAGTTACGCCTCTTATACAATCTTTCTCAGTGGAATAACAAATCGTAAACAGAAGGAAGAAATGAAAAAACAAGAGGGCAGAAGAAAAGGGATTTTCGTGGAAGCGATGATGAATTAGAGTTTTCATGTGTACATTGATAGATGCAGCTAAGTATTCAGTGAGGTGAAATACCAATGTATGTATGTATGTATGTATGTATGTATGTATGTATGTATGTATGTATGTATGTATGTATGTATGTATGTATGTATGTATGTATGTATGTATGTATGTATGAATGTATGTATGTATGTATGTATGTATATATGTATGTATGTATACATACGTACGCACGCACGTACGCACGTACATATGTATGTTCTCTCTCTCTCTCTCTCTCTCTCTCTCTCTCTCTCTCTCTCTCTCTCTCTCTCTCTCAAATGCGCTTCTATTTTTGTGAGACACACGTATTTCAGTTTCATCCTTTGCATTCATATCGTCAAGAATACTCATGTTTCATCGGCTAAAGTAATAATTCTTCCAAAAGTATACAGTTTCCGCCTATCACCCTCACACCGCCCGCAGCGTGTACACATGTTTTAAAACATCAATTATATAAGAAATGTATAATACTTAATGACTATCGCCACCAAAACAACATTGCCACCTTCTTCGTGTTTTAATCCTAACTGTAGATAAACATCAGCAGGGCACCCATATGTGAAACTGGACTCGTCTAGCAGCTGAAAAAAGGATACAAGAAGAGAGAGAGAGAGAGAGAGAGAGAGAGAGAGAGAGAGAGAGAGAGAGAGAGAGAGAGAGAGAGAGAGAGAGAGAGAGAGAGAGAGAAGGCGAAAACAGTACCTAATATAACTAACTGTTCGATATACAAAAGAACATGATAAATTTATAACACAAAGTTTGTCAGAGTTAATAAAGTATGTCCTTACTTTTCATTGTAAACTGTACAAGACTTTACATTGTATACTGTACAAGACTTTTCATTGAAAACTATACAAGATTTTATAATAGATTCGTTAATTTTGTTCTGACGCATCAACGTGTATCTGCAGTAAAACACAAGTGCAGCCACGTGTGTTAGCGTAATAAATATACAATTCCTACAAGTTTTCTGAGAAACGACAATAGTTTCCTTCATCTGCAGATGTTTCTAATTACGATATACCAACAACATTAGTGTCGTGTTATTGCTTGAAATCAATTTATATTTAAGAAGAATGTTTATGACTTCCAATATTGCCGGATCTAAATTAAGATATGCAATAATCCCTTAATAATGTATTCAGTTGTTGTATATTATTAGATATTACTTTGCAGATGTTGTGCTATGTCTTCGCAGCAGATGCACATTTCAGAATTTCAAAAAGGATCCTATAGTTGTCTTCTGGTCTATTTTTTTTTACTGTACATAGGTGGAAAAATACAAGGGTACAAAATATGCTCATGTGAAGAAGTAAGATTTTGCCTCATTTGTTTTGCAACAAATATGCAATAAAGATTGTGTATTTTGATATACATTATTACAACTCTATGATTTTAAACTAAGTAACAGAAAAAGCGAAAACAAACATGTTTCGTAAAATTCAACAAATAATTTATTTCCCACGAAAAAAAGTGAAAATTTAAAATATCTTACAGCATTGTGAATTAAATCCAAACACAGTCCTAAAAGTTGTATCTCGGGTTCAAATATATAAAGTTCCAACTGAATACCTGTGGTATTGCAATTTAATTCCAATATTAAATGTTTTGATGTGCCTGTAATCTCAAACATGATAATGTGCCGCCCGTGTCATGTAGTGTGGCTATATGCTAAAAGTCTTTTCATGAAATATAATTATATAATCCAAAAAATGTTTTTCTCTGAAATAACTCGACTTTCAAATTAATGCTCCAGTCCATGAATAGACGAGTATTTCGTATTTGCAGTGAATACTATGAATACATAATTCCAACCAAATGAAGAACTTAACACAACAATAAGACTGAATTTACTTCAAGATCTTAAAGCAAGAATACAACAGCATATAAAAAGTACATGATTATGTGCAAGAATAAGGATAAAAATATTTAATCTTTATTCAAAGAGAAATATCTGGCAATGTATTCTCTTGTTTACAAAAAAAATGTTATTAGTCAGGTACACGCGGAACTTGATTTTAGGCAAGATCAACTCCAAATTAAATTTATAAATTACATAATCGTTCAGAAGAAAACTAACAAACAATACAAATTATATATGGGTTCGATCCTCGGCCGAATCATGACAAAGAATTTCAAAAAGGTATTAACAGCTGCCTTGCTTTTCGCTCAGGATTAAGAGGTTAGTGTTACGACTGGTCGACCAGGTGCAGGATTATGTGACTGGGCGGGACATCATGCTACATGTCTGCGAGATGATGCCACAGCGCAAGGTATCACTATAACTGACTCAAAATGATTCAAATTGTTTTTAAAGCTACGTTACATATCAAATTCACACACACACACACACACACACACACACACACACACACACACACACACACACACACGTAATAATATAGTAATAATATCACTCTGAATGTACGAATCCGAAACTTAAAAAAAAAGTGTTTTTGAAGATTTATTTTGGTTTTAGAACAAATTTTGGACGAAGAGTTTTTGTACCAAATTATGTGGTCAGTGATAATACGAGTAAGACGTCACACCAAATATATGAAAATTAAGTGGAATTCTTCACTTGCTGGAGTGTGAATGATGGCGGCTTTTCAACTCTAACTGTCATACATTTTAAACACTTCGTATCTAACAGAGGAAGCACAATTGGAGAAATAAAATAGGTATAATTAAAATTTTTACAGTCTTGACACATGTCTTCGTGGCAAGTAATATTGTTAAAATGGAATGTATCTCAAGCTTTCTACATACAAGTTTGTTTGCAAAATGATCACACCTTTCATGGCCGTCCACTCTGAATTTCTTTTAACCCAATTGAATAAGTTGTAGGTGTGTATGTTTGAGTTTATCAATCATAACCTCATTAAAATAGTCATTTTTTTTCTTCTAGTTTTGTTCATACATCCCTCTCACCATTCAGCCAGGATCTGTCTATCGGTCGTGTATGCATTTTGAAACGAAAACAAATTAGTCCTTCAAATCAATCTTTACGTAGCAAGCAATTCACTTAGATTCTTTAGTTCAGAATGTCTTACATTTTATTCTCAGTGTCCTCGAGCAGACGATTACATACTTTTTAAAACTAAAAATAATTAATTGATCGATGATATGTGTTGAACGGCGCTTCAGTACATGAAAACTATTTAGTCTTCTACAGGGACACGTCAAATCGTCCTTCATATATCGTGACAGGATTAGATCCCGCAGCCATTTTGGGTCGAATACGCTAATTGCCAAGCCAACACGTGTTTCTTCACGAAAGTAAACGTCAAGACACGTCTCAGGGGCCATTACCACGTCGTTACCAGGGGCCATTATTCTGTGAAAACCAAGCTAATATTCAGTTGATATATGCATTCAATGCAATATGCAGATCTAAATTTGGAAAGGAAATGCACATTTTTTTGTCCGACAGAGACTTGATATTTTAATGTTATCTACATGCTTCTCGAGAGTATTCATGCTGGCTGTGACAATACATACATACATACATACATACATACATACATACATACATACATACATACATACATACATACATACATACATACATACATACATACATACATACATATAAATATGTCGTCACAGCCAACATGAATGCTCTCGAGAAGCATGTAGATAACATATGAAAAAAAAGCAGAACACGTGAGGAAGAAGAAGAATTAGACACAACGGGAGATACTGTGGAAAGTTTACATATCAGGTGAAAAAACTGGAAAAGGTTTCGTTACTATGTGTTCTAACAACGTCCGCTCTTACGTAGATCTACTCGAAATTCTGACTGGAGGAAAACCAGTCGGTAATAATTCTCAAGAAATAATTAATGAAATATCTGATATTTGTCAACAATTATTTACAGGTGGTATCATGGTCGTTAGCGTTTATCGATCTCTTATTGTTAAAATCATTGATGACTAATCACAGTAATTAGATGAATAAATAACAAATAAGATGATCGTACATAATGGTCAATGTGGACCCGTAAAAATGATCAGGGTGATACATTCGAGAATACCATTTTATAAAGCAACTTACGATGATGGACTCGATGATGTTGTTCAGGGTTAATTTAGATGGATAACCCCAAAAGTTGTTCGTGAAAAAGCTCCTAGTGCTATTGACAATGTTGCTGATAAAGCGTTTTCGGTAATCAAGGATAAATTAGCACAGTTAATTTGACGAAAACCGTTGCTAGTAATAATTACCAACCACTGACGTGATGCCTTCAGATGTTAGTAAAGTAATAACGCTGGCCGCAGATATAAAATAATTAGCAGAAGAAATATAACTGCTAGTCTAATAACTGGAAGTGGTGTTCGTGTTAAACGATAACTAATATAATAAAGATGTTTAAACGTGTGTCTGACCTAGCATTCGACATGGACAAACAGGTTCTAAAAGATGAATCTTTGGGCGATTATCGGCAATATTCTTGTGATGCAAGACAACCAAATCATCGTGGACATATCGAACTTGAAGTTCAGGATACAAAAATATATTTCTTACTAGCCGAAGCATTTATTGAAGTAGAAGATGAAATTATAACAACAGACGATACTGAATGTAACGCCGATGACAGAATAATGTTTGTTAATAATGGAATTATTGCGTTGTTTGACAGTGTTACATATATGATTGATGGAAGAAATATTGAAAATATTCAAAAGGATGTTGGTGTTGCAACAACAATAATAGGTTTAGCATGATATTCTGATGATTATACAAGACCAGTCCAACAATGATGTTTGCTAAAGACACTGCTGACTTTTCAGAAGATTAAAGCTCAAATAGTGGTAACGTACGAGATGCTGTAGGAGCTGCATAAACATCCGCGTTAATATACAGAATGAAAATTACAATTTATAATTTGCAACACGTTGAACAATGTTGAATAATGTTCGTAGAAGATTTGCATGCGCGATTCCGTGGTCACACATATTTTATTTTGTAGAAATGTTATAAAAGTTACTTTTGAAGCTAAACATACAGTTGTATTTTTTAGAAAAACTAATGACGATGATGCTATCTGGCGTCATGGTGGTCTTGATACTGGTAGAGCAATAATAACAAAACTCTCGTTGTGGACGCCGGTACTGACTCCAACAATTGCTGTAGGACAAGCATTATTCTATTTTATGGATCAAGACGATAAATCATTATTATCATGGTTTACAGTACCTGCATATAGTGTTTAAAGTAATATGTATTTATATGGCAGATAACATCACAGTAAATTGCTTTACAAAATGCTCAGCCAGTAAACTCACAAGAAGAGAGTCATATAATATTTGACACACATGGAGTTAGTGAAGTTTCTTTAAGAATAAACGGACATCAAAAACCATCTGGATGTAAATTTGTAAAATGTAAGTGTGATATATTTAAATCATTATCTATATTCTGATCACGTCTCATAAATGTCATTAAATGATTATTCGCATGTGTTACACGATTTAATTCAAAATTTAATGATATTAAATACAAAATATTTCAGAGGTAATTTTATGTGTGATCAATTACCTAACCAGCACAATGAAATGGAAACTGGTATCATTAATGCCGATAATAGTTCTGGTTCAGGAACTCATTGGGCTGCATATGCAATTGATCCACTTGGATCTGTTTATTTTGATTCGAATGGACTTCCTCCGCACGAAGGAATTTACGTTATATACAAAATCCATTCCAATCTGGTATTCAATATTTACAACACAGACAAAAGCTGATCCTCCAATATGTGATCGTGATGTAATTGCTTTACTCGACCCTGTATCAAAATCAACCAAACCACCCCATTAAAGTCGTACATGATTATTCTATTAACCACTATCATTTTAAACAGATCTTAAAAAAAATAATGGTAGATATTTATGGAAGATCTTCCTCTAAGCAAAACCACACAACTGACGGAATATCTCACGAAAATATAAATTGATCATTAAGGATGAAATATTCGAATTACTAAATCCTGCAAATGTGGATCCAATCGAATTGGTTGTATCTCAGGATAAGCACTGAAAATTAAAACTAGTAATCTTTCATTACAAGATATTATCGTCAGAAATAATGGAGTAACCGAAAACAGCATAGCCGTGTATGATAGAAAAATCAAGCCTGGTGTGATTATATCATTGATATTATATAATATTCATAGTCGAGTACAAAAGTCCTGCGATGCAATGACTAGTTCTTTCAAAAAGTCAATAGTACCATTAGTGATTTAAGAGAATCATTATTAGACGATGAAGTTGCAACGAAGAGATACGTGGATAATAAAGACTTTATTCTTACATATTTATTAACCTCCATTGGTAATTAAACGACCTAATTTAAATCTGATTATAATACTCATGTATAAATATATCTAAATTTTTGCAAAATAATAAATGGAGTTGTTGAGGATATTTTTGGAAACCATCATCTGTTTATATAAAACTTGCTGACATAGAAAAAGTTACTGACATTGCAGTGTATACAGTAGCGTCTGGATCACTATTGTGTTTACCGCCTAATAAATTTATTAAACACCACGCTGAGGTCACCATACCTTAAATATTGTGGATATACTGAGAACCTGTATATACCATACAGGTTCTCAGTATATCCACAATATTTAAGGTAGCTACTACAAGTCCACGGTGTATATACAATACTAATCCAATTTAAATATATATTTGCATTAATTATAATATGTAGGATTTTGAGAAGCAGCAGAGAGGGTGAACAGACCACGTTTTCAAGCAAAAATAAGGCTTCCAGATCACGTTTTCGAACAAAAAATGGCCTACACACTACGTTTTCAGACAAAAAATAAGACTTCCAACAAAATCTCATTTAACCAAAAAAAAAGTCTCCATTTTTGCAAAAACGGATATTTTACGATTTTTTAATCAATTTTGCTCGCAACGATGTGGTCATCCACCCTCTCTGCTGCTACAGGTTAACAAAAAATAATAAATGATTTTAACCGAATATTTGATCCAGTCCGATACGATATCGTGTCCGAGGATCATGTAGATTTATTGTTGCGAATCCGTGCGGAGTCGACTGAGCATGACTAAAGAAATCTCGAAATTGATTGAAGTCCATATCAGAGCACCATGTCTGCCAAATATTTCTAAGAGTATGAGTATCAACTCCGTTGAATACAGAAAGAATATTGCAGTTATCTCTGATCACTTTTGGAACCTGAGTGTAGCGTTGAGTGACATATATCACGTCAGTGTTTTTGTGACGCCCACGGGAAAATATTCTAGCAGGATTCTTTTGTTTATCCAACATTATATCGTCGTATACGACTAAATTGTTAATATCTCCATCAATATCATCAATACTCGGTGCTTCATCGATATCGGTTATAAAATCAATGGCATTCTCACCCTTAATTTCTGATGCATTCTCGTTAAAATCCTTTAACACTTCATAACATCGTTGATCATCTACGCTAGGGGCAATTAAATACAACTTATCCCACTTCATCCATCTCATTATTAAATTTAGCAACAATTGCGTTTTACCGGATCCAGATGGCCCGATTATAATCATCCGGATAGAGTTTGGTAGCGCTGCATGATGCTTAATTGGTTCTCTTGTTTTAGTCGCTGAAAAATCAATTATATCCATATCTCTATACATAAATTATGGATCTATATTGTGTGAAGTGTAGAACGCGTACTGGCACAGATGATGTGACGACGATTACAACTAAAAATAACCGATCAGCGCTTTCTGGTAAATGCGTGCAATGTGGTACAAAGAAATTTAGATTTGTGTCTATGAAATCTGATTTAAAAAAAAACGAGGAGGTGATATCGCAGCCAAATTAGCAAAACTCCCTGGAACCCCATGGGCAAAGTACCCCGGAGAAAAGCACCTTCCAGGATATAGCTACTGTGGACCGGGAACCAGACTTGATATCAGACTCAATAATCAAAATCAACCCAACCCCGGTGAAGAACCAATAAACGCCATTGATAAGGCCTGTCACCTTCATGATGTTGCTTATAAAAGCAGCAATCTGCAACACAGGCATCTAGCAGATGTGAAATTAATTCATGCGTTAAATGCTATTCCTGATAAATCCTTCAAAGAAAAATTGTCTTCATTTTTGATAAAATCGGCTATGAAAAGTAAATTGATGTTAGGTGCCGGTAATTAATAATATGGAATCAATTTATTATTCTCCGAGGGGATACTGGAGGGGTAACGCTGCAATCAATAAACTCGCTAGAGCTGCAAAAGTGAAAAAAACCACTGCGGCTAATTGGTTATCCAAACAGGCACTATGGCAAATTTATCTACCACCGCCTAAACAAATTCAATTCTCGCATTTTGATGTGACCGCTCCTAATGAAGTTCATCAGGCTGATATATTATTTCTGCCACATGATCGTGGTTACAAATATGCGTTAACCGTAGTTGATGTTGCGAGTCGATACAAAGAAGCAGAACCGCTGAAAACAAAATCGGCCACTGAAGTCGCTTCTGCATTTGAAAGGATTTATCGACGAGGTCCTCTGCACTGGCCAAATCTGTTACAAGTTGATCCTGGCAAGGAATTTCAGGGTGCAGTGTTATCTACAATGAAACATCATAATGTCACCATACGACGAGGGCATACTGCGCTACATCGCGATCAGGCCATTGTAGAACGATTTAATCGGACGATTGCTGAGCGGTTATTTGGATATCAATACGCAAAAGAATTCATTCAAGAAAAGCGATCCAGTGAATGGGTTAAAAGATTACCATCTGTGATTACTGCACTGAATAACGAGATTACTAGAACAATCAACATGAAACCTATCAACGCGATTAAAAAGAAGTCAATACCCGTACAACCACAAAAAGATTTCCCTAGAAACGCTAGCATTTCCCAACCAATTCTTGGTAGTAGTGTCATTGTGAGGTACTTATACGAACCAGGAGAGCTTGAAGGGGGTAGAAAAAGGGCTACTGATCCTATTTGGAGCGTCACTACGCATAAGATATCTAGTATAACACGATCAACTGGTAGACCTCCAGTCTATAAACTGGATTCAACTGCCCCTCAGCGGGGTTTTACTCGACAACAACTACAAGTGATTCCCGAGGATACTCAATTGCCACCGCATGGTCTTAACTAGCGCCGTTGCGTCTATTGCACTCAAGACAAGTCAACATCACATTATTTCTGACATGACCGAGATTGTTATTTTTTCTGTCTACGGTAAATTGGCGAGGATCCTTATCCGAATACTGCCAACGCATTATACAATTGCAACTCGCGCAGTGATTATTCTGTTGTTTCTTCAAAGTGATTATTAATTTAGCATCAATATCAAATTCTCGTTGTTTTTTTTTGTCCTGTTGTTTGTAACCGGAGAGTTTTTTATTAATGATGCTAACATCAATATCACTTATTGTTGTGTCATTATCATCACCAATGATTTCATCATCGAGGACAATTCTTCGAAGTTGATTTATGTTTCGTACTCTGGATACTGCGAGATAGACTAAATTTGACCATTCGATGCGATTATCTACCATCCAAACAATTGTATCCGATATAGTCAATCCCTGTGAAGAGTGTATTGTTGCTGCGTATCCTAGCGTCCACGGGGATTTATTAGCACGCAATGCATCTTCAACGACATTGATATCAACCAGCACAATATCATTTAATACCAGAATTTGTTTTTCACTCTGTCCTGGAATATCAACTTCAATATTCTGTTTTCGTGTATCCGATGGCCTATAACAAAGGGGTACTGGAAGCGTTGCAAATTTTTCTTTATGCAATTCAAATAACTTCATCTGAAGTGTATCCCTGACTATTTTTCTACTTGCAATGATCAAATCGTTTGGTCTCCATGTTTCCCAGAAATCATTCATTGGGGTTTCTGAAATCACTTCACGCGCTATTTCGCATTGGATTCTATCCGGTTGTAATCTAATTAGCGCTTTGAACTCGCGTAATCGTTCATCAAGTGATCTATAATCAGTGGTGATTTCTTCATAGTAGTCTACAAAACCCTTTAGCCATTCATGTGGAGATGCACCGACAAATGGTGGTGGTTGGCCTTGATCCCCGCACATGACGACTTTTGTGTTTTTGGTTAACAACCACTCAAGAAATGTTTTTAATACATCTAATGACACTGTGCATATTTCATCCCAGATTATGATTTCAGGAATGAATTTATCACCCATTCGATCAGGAGTCCATTTGTCACCCTTCCATCGAAAGAAGCTGTGATAAGTGCAAGCATTTACCCCTCGTTGTATCATCTCTCTGGCGAGTCTGTGAGTCGGTGTTAGCACAATCATGTTAGTAGAAATACAAGTATTTCCACCACCACGATATAATTCAATTGCACGCGTTGTCTTTCCTGACCCACCACAACCGTTTAAATAAACTGTCTTGTATCTACATACTGGATCAGATACCGGTGGTGCATTAGAAAATTCTGTAGAAACACTAGTGTTTCCAATTTCAATACGGTTACAACAAATATATTTATCATCCATGGCAACGTCTGCGGATTCACAATACTCATGTAGCATCTCCTTTTTAAATCGCCAACACCCCCAATTTTCTTCGGGATCTGTGAATTTAGCTACAGCTGATTTGTACTTATTATGTATATACATCGAATCAGTGGCTACTCTAACCGCGGTATTAGGAAATCTATTTATCATCGAAAATAGATTAATGCAAGCATAGGCTAACATTGAACTTCTCAAATGTGTGTACTGGGAATTATATCCATCACAGTAGGTAACAACCGTACCTAATTTCTCGCCGCTGGATAGAAAAGCATCCTTACGGGATACAAGTTTTCCCTGTTTCATTAAATCCGCTACAATAAAATCGTATTCAGCGACATCTATGATCAACCGCGAAGAGTATTTCGCGTTATCGTATCGTCCACCCTGGGTAAATTTACCGATTATTCTTCTTCCGAGATCTTTTGTTTGTTCTTTTTTAATTTCAAATAACTTCTTAGACCAATTTATGATTTCTTCTTCACTGAAATCTGGAAACTGTTTTCGTAGTTCGTTGATTATTCTATCTAGATTGGGTTGTGGTAGCCAAACTTCTTTCTGAGCTCGATAGCATATAATAGCCTCGGAAACAATCAACGATATTAGCATACCACAATCAATCATATATCTCAATAGCACTATTGGCATCCAGTGTTTTTCAGATAGGTGTCTACCGAGCCAAACATAACTACACGGATGTAACCCTGTAGCTAATTCAAATGATATCACACGAGCGAATCCGGTTAAATCAAAATCAGGCAATGGTCCATTAATCGCAACACGAGTCATTTCATGCGTGGGGTGTCCAAATCGTTTGAAGTACTCAGCGCATTCCCCATACCCGAGAAAACTTCCGGGATAACACGCGGCTATATCAATTGAAATCATACCATCACGATGGTATTTCGTATTCCACAGTCCTCCATGACCAAATTCGACGCAACTCAATTTAACATCTTCGAGAAAATCACTTCGTGTTGGACGCCATGAGTTTTTTTCTCTTGCGAAGTGAGCTACCACTGATGGAATAGTAAAACTATCCGTGAGTAGTTTTTCATGGG
Organism: Unio delphinus; assembly: GCA_029339505.1. Lineage (NCBI taxonomy): Eukaryota > Metazoa > Mollusca > Bivalvia > Unionida > Unionidae > Unio > Unio delphinus. The sequence goes on from JAQISU010000277.1 coordinate 5,698,404, forward strand.
AATTCTGCGGTGAAAAATCACTAGCGATTTTTCTCATTCTGTTATCTAATTCTTCAATGCGATATAATTCACCATTTGGTTTTACAAATTGATCGAATTCTTCATCACTTCTAAGTAACCACACTGACACAGGATCATCCTTACACAACGCATGAATAGCATCGAATAATTTCTCTTCATAGAAAACATCCCCGACGAACTCCTTAGGGATATATTTCACGGTTCGTTCTCGTGGAAATATTGTTACCGCAGGTGTCCACGCGTGTTTGTTATGATCAATAATCTGTATTGGGGCTCCTCGCGATTGATATTTCGGTTCGTATAATACTTCTCCGGTTATTGTTGTTACTGATATTGGGAATTTTAATGATGCTTCTAATTTAGCTATATCAGAAATCTTTGCACCATGCTGTTTCACTGTCAGTTCCCATTCGGTTATTTTCCTACGTCGCAGATCAGTTAGTTTATTTCCTCGGGATGCATTTGTGAAGTGTTCTAGTATTCGTTCTGCTACACAATTAAGCCCTGACGAATATTTCATAGGAGCTAGTTTTGCGATATCGGGTTTATCATTTAACGGATATATCCCATAAACCATTGCTGTTACGGGATAAGATCTTTCGTAGTATGGTTTATCAATGCCGGTTAGAATCCCTGGTTTGGAATCTCTACTCACAATGACAGCTTTTTTATTCTTGAGGATTGGTTCAAATTTATCCTTAATAATCCATTTGCCATCGACTTCGATAATGAATTTGATTCGGAAAAAATGCCGTTTTTCCCCAACACGTGAAATTATCACTGCTGCTTTTTCATCAGTCATGGTAGCATCAACAACACCATCAATTCGAAATGTTGACCAGCAATAGGATGCTCCATCACGTTTGAATTCATTAAAACAATCTCTGATTTTACTAATCATGGCTTTATCAAGAATTGTATTCTTTGGTGTATTAGAAACTATATCGAGATTGAATTGAGCATCTTTCCAGGGGTAATCTCTCTTGGACGTTTTTGAAATCCGAAGGATTTTGGGTTTATCGCGATTAAATTTGTTACGTTGTTTTGGTCTATCGAGATTAAATCTAGGACTGATTTTCAATAATCTCTTAAACTCTTTCATGTTTCCGTCTCTTGGACGTTTGTTACGTTGTTTTGGTCTATCGAGATTAAATCTAGGACTGATTTTCAATAATCTCTTAAACTCTTTCATGTTTCCGTCTCTTGGACGTTTGTTACGTTTTTTGGGTCTATCGAGATTAAATCTAGGACTGATTTTCAATAATCTCTTAAACTCTTTCATGTTTCCGTCTCTTGGACGTTTGTTACGTTTTTTGGGTCTATCGAGATTAAATCTAGGACTGATTTTCAATAATCTCTTAAACTCTCTATCAGCATTAAATTTAGCATTTCTCGAAGTCAATCTCTTGAACTCCATCATGCTATACTAAAAACAAGTCTCTAAATGAAAGATTTATGTATAATGAATCCCTGCAAATGAATCAGTCAATGAATTAGACAAATAGTATAGTATACGAATGAACCAAGAATTCAGACCACACCCAGTGAGTACAAATTATGAAGCATCCAGTGATGGTGTTGTAAGAAACCGTAGACTGAAGAACCCAGTTGGGTGGGATAATGGTATGGGGTATTTGTTCTTTACTGTTGGAAAGAAGAAATATTACAATCATCGTTTCGTGTATGAATGTTTCCATGGATTGATCAAAGATGGTTTTGTTATTGATCATATTGATTCTAATCCGAAGAACAATTCCTTATCAAATCTTCAAGCAATCACACATAGTGAGAATACCAAACGAGGAAGGACTGGGAAATACTCGAAAAAAGCGAGACCTGTGAAATCTTTGAATACAATAACTAACGAAGAAAAAGTATTTAAATCAATATATGAAGCCGGCAAGTATTTCAATATTTGTAGACCCTCAGTACGATATGTTGCAGAAGGGGTTTGTCGATCGGCTATTTCAAAAAAGAGCGGACAGAAAATTCAATTTAGTTATGTCTGATGCGTCATATTTTTCATTTAGAAATATATAATTGTTATAGAATAATGAATTCTGAAAACATGAATAGCATCATATCCGAGATTTCAAAATTGAAAGGTTGGGATATTGAACTATCAGATGGGTTAAATCCTGATCAAATCATGTCTGATTTTCAGGATATAGAATACGGAGTTAACAACAATAAATATATGCTACCAAAGAAGTATGCGCTCATCAAAAGAATTCAGAATTCTATTAAGGACTCTCTCGCATTTTCCAGTGACGTAAGTGTGTTCGCTCCGTTGTATACCATCGTAGAACGAATACGAAAAGAATTGGGGTACGAATACGAATTGAAAAAGGAGGTTAATTCTAAAGTTAGAAACCTACGGGCGTTAATTCAAGAAAATGAAAAATTTTGATTGACCAACCATTTATCATTATTTGATTGTGACCGTCCCTCATAGAGATTTTAATTTTTTTTTAGCATTTTTTGATCAAAACTGTTGAAATCAGTGAATAAAAAATTGATGGCTGGTTCGCATTGATCAGCGTAGAATGGCGAAAGTGTCAGTATTATTTATTTTATATACAATTTTGCTACTTTCGCCATCGATGAACGAAGCTGTCTCACGACGAAATAACACTTCCATGACCATCCGATGGTGTTAGGTTGGATTGAAAAATTGTTTTGCAATTGAAAAATTGTTTGCGATTTCAAATAATGGTCAATGAAGCATTAACAACCCGATTGGCTCGTGAACGACTGGATGCAATCAGGAGATTTGTACCAATTCGTGACTCTGTACGGAATAAACTACAACAACGACAGAGTCTTCAGACTGATTTTGCTATGGGATCCGAAGAATTGTTTAAACCAGTAACCACAGCAACGAAGGGGATAGAGCGTGCTATACTGGGAGATGTTCCCGAGATGGGAAAATCTGTTATCGGTGAACTCGAAAAAATAGCAGCGAAAACTGAACAAACAAAACAAATAGAATCAAAAGAAATAGTAGATGATTTACGCGTGATATTTAACGAGGCGGGTTTAGCAGCAATCATTGAGACTAAACTAGCGAAAATTCCTGCGCTTGTTGTTACGACTTATGAAAACAGGAAAAATTTGTTGAAACCAGAACATCATAACTTTGTTAGAGATATAACTCACTGGGCTGATATATTCTACAAAATCAAAACTGAAAAAACAGGTAGAATTAAGAAGAAGGGTAACGCATCATACATTGGATATATCAATGAGGTGGGCGAAGTGTATAATCAATACGAAGAGTTTAAACAACAACAAAAACCGCAAAAATTGCGAGGAAGGCGACAGCAACCTGCAAAGAAACTACTCTACTCTCCTAAAAAACAACAACTACCACCTGATGATGATGATCCTCTTGATTATTTATTACAAGAAGCCGATTTAGAAAAACAGGATGAAGTAACTGGTTATAGCGGAAGTGGATTGCAAGATTCCAGTGGAAACTCAAAGAGTGAAAACGCTAGCGTTTCATGCCCTGGTAGTGTTATCAATGATATATCACGATTAGAAGTTCTTGTAGGAGGTTTCCGAGCTGGAAATAACTCACCGGAAATAATTAATGAAGCAGCTGATATCTGTAGACGGTTATTTGCCGGCGGTATCATGGATATCAGCACATATCGAGATTTCATTGGCGAGTTAGTGGAGGATTATCATAGTGATTAATCACCGGGATTAAATAAAACGCTAGCGTGGAAATCCGAAGGATTTCACAATTGAAAAATGGTTTCTGATTTCAAATAATGATCATACACTACAATCATGATAAACCAACCCCCGTCTACGTAGTTAATTCACGGTTTCCAGTTTATAGAGCATACTACGGAGATGGTTTAGGCAATACCATTGCAGGGTTATTTGCGAGAATGGCTCCAAAAGTGATGCCGTTGGCTAAACAACTAGGAATGAAAGCAATTGAAGTTATTCGTGATAAGGGTATTGGTGCTGTTGGAGATCTTGCTGGAAAAGCGTTTTCAACTGCGAGGAATAAATTAACATCATTAGTGAAATCACGGATGAAATCCAAAGGATTTTCAAAACCGTTACCGTCTACAGCGGAAATGCCTGCAAGTGTTAGTAGAATTATAAATAACGCAGTAGACGAAAAATTAGCGTCGATGGTAAATCAAGGGGACCAAAGCAATATTGCAAATATGATAGCAGGAAGCGGCTTTAAAAAACTACGTCGATGAAAATCGTTTACGATGAAAATCCGTAGGATTTTACGATTTAGACTCTGATAAATAGAATAAAATGTTCAAAAAATCACATGATCCGGCGTTTGATATAGACGCCCCAGTTGGCAAGGATGATTCTGTACGCGATTATCAATATTACGCTTATCATGCAATAGACGCAAATAGTCGATCGCGAATTGAACTTCAAGTCCATGATACCAGTAAATACTTTTTGCCCTGTGAAGCGTTTATTGAAGTAGAAGGAGTACTTGTAACAGCTGCTGGAGCATCATATCCAATTGGTACTCAAGTCGGTTTTGTCAATAATGGTATTATGGCGTTATTTGAGAGTGCTAGATATCTCATTGATGGAAAAGAAATTGAGTCCATAGATCGTGACGTTGATGTGGCTACAACAATAATCGGGTTAGCGAGATATTCCGATGATTATACAAGATCAGCAGGACCTTCTATGATGTTTGCAAAAGATGGTAGGAATAGCGCTAATGGAAATCCATTTGTTGTAAGACGACCAAAAAAACATGCTGGTGATGCTGATGTTGATGTCGAGGATATGATTATAAACAACGACCCCAATTTCAATCTAGGAGCTGCAACACGAAACTCAATGTTGGGAGCAGGGCGTAAATCATTTTCATGCGCGATTCCACTACATCATATATTTGGATTCTGTAGAAACGTCCGAAAAGTTATTTATGGGGCGAAGCATACAGTATCGCTTGTACGAAAGGGTGATGATAATGACGCAATTTGGAGGATTCCAGCAAACCCAGCTGCAGATCATGTAAATGATGATGCCGGTAAAGTTATTTTAACAAAAATATCATTGTGGATGCCAGTGTTGACTCCAGCAATCACTGCAGAAGAACGATTACTATCATTTATGGACCAAGGAGGAAAGTCGTTGTTGAGTTGGTTATCAGTAAGTACAGATGTTAAACAAACAAATCTGAACGGGTTATTCACGTGGAATCTAGCATCAAAACAAGGTGTTACTGCGCCACGTCATATATTCGTAGCGTTACAGGATAATAGGCGAATTGGCAATCAAACCTACAGTCATATGATATTTGATCAATTAGGTGTGAAAGACGTCTCACTGAGAATAAATGGCCAGCAGGAACCATCCGAGGATATACAACTTGATTACACTAACAACCATATTGCACGAGTTTATCATCGTTTATTGTCATTTATGGCACGCGATCAAAATGTCGATACTGGTTTGCAAATATCACAATTTGATTTTAAAAATCTGTATCCGATCTACTATTTCTCACTGGAACATCTCGATTTAACAAGACAATCCGTCGTTGATATACATTTTAGAGCTAATGTAGATAAGCCTGATACTATTGATAATTATAGAGCGGTTGCTGTCATTCTCAGCGACAAATCAATGCTACTTGAAGGTGTTGGTGGAAGAATGAGAGTGGTAGATGCCCCAGTGGAAAATCTTTGATTGATTTTTCATTGAATTAGAATCAATCTATTATGTATAATGTCATATAGTGTTATTAGTGTTACGTTAACTCCCGGTCAATTAAAAAAATTTCAATCAGAATCGGTTAAGCGATGTGGAACCACAATCACGTTGAAACCCAACCAAATGACTGGTGGTGCAAATAAATTATCGCTGACAACTCGTCAGGTGAAACATTTCAATGATGCACTTGCAGCCAAAAAAGGTGTTCAGATTACTCTTTCTGCGGCTGCTATCAAAAATATGATTAAAACAGGCGGTATATTTCCGTTGTTAGCTGCGATTCCAGCATTGATTGCAGCAGCAGCCCCAGCGGTGGCTAAAGCGGCAGCGTTAGGAGCCGTTGGTACTGCAGCAGGAATGGCACTAAAGAAGGCAACTGGGAAAGGATATAAAAAAAAGGGACGATCCGTTCACGGATTGGGTCTAAGACTACCAGGAACCCCGTATTCGTGGTACAGCGGAAAGGGTCTAAGACTACCAGGAACGATTTATTAATTCAGGAATCGAAGATTCCCATGTCCAATTTTGATTTAATGGATGCGGCTAAAAAACTCGCGATTAAAAACTTCAGAGGTGTCTTTATGAAAGATCAATTACCACATCAACCAAACAGCGTTGAAACCGGAATCATTAATTTAGATAACAGCACCGGACCTGGAACTCACTGGGTTGCATACGCTATTGATCCACGTGGGATTGTCTATTTTGATTCATATGGATTAGCCCCACCAAAAGAGTTTATGCGGTATATAAAAACCCTTCCAATGAAGACTTGGTATTCTACGCTACCAACACAAACGATGATTGACCCACCAATATGTGGCAGCGAAGTATTAAATGTCCTTGACGCTATTTCTAACTCCTTGAGTAACCCAAGCGGAAAACCACCACATGTTGTCGTGAATGAATACACTAGCAATCGCTGGAAATCGAAACGATTTTAGAGAGAGAAAGAGTTTTACAATAACATGATTGATATTTGGGGGAGATCTTTGAAACCCAAACCCGATGGCACTGCACCACCTGATTCTGTCAAGGATATAACAAAAAAAATTAAAGATGAAATCGCTGAGACGTTGAACTTAACAAATGTTGATCCTAATGAAATAGTTGTATTTCAGGACAAACAGGGTAAATTGAAATCCAGTGATGTGTCGTTGGATGATATTTTAGTTAAACAACGAAACGCAATCGAAAACACCGTTGCGTTATTTTCCGATCAGGGTAAATTGAAAACCAGTAATATTTCTCTGGATGATATTTTAGTTAAACAACAAAACGCAATCGAGGATACTATCGCGTTATTTTCCGATCAGGGTAAACTCAAACCGGGTGTACTCGTTTCGACGATTACAGATCGATTAAAAACTCTCAACGATGAGTTAAACAATTCTCTGGCTGTACTAAAAATACTTGAATCTAAAATTGAAGATAACGGAAAACAGTTTATATCATTTCGTAGAAATATCATTGATAAATTTATTGGAACCCAGTTGGATAAAATTGAAATAAAACTCCCTGATATTAAAAAATCCATCGATGAGACGAAAACTTTCATCGAAGCCGTCAAAGGTGATTTTTCGAGGATGATAACAATCATTGAAAAAACAAAAATTCCTCATGAGAAAACCAATAACGTAGTATATACAATCCAACACGGATCATTTGAGTGGACACCTGCAAACAACAAATTAGATATCACAGCTACTATCAAGGGTATTTATCGATTAACGCTGGTAGCACCAATTCAATTTAATATATCATCGTCGAGTTCATCCGGGGTCAACAATACGATTTCAACGATCATCGACAAGGATAAAACTGAACGGTTAACGATAAAAGCCGATGATAAAAGTTTGGCTAAGGCATCAGTAACATGGTATCTGGAATTCGTAGCGGATTTAAGTAAATAACTAAATCGTTCGGATTTCACAATTGAAAACGCTAGTGTTTTTAAAATAAACAACAATGACTTTGTCATCGACGCAATGTCGCTATGATCAGGTCAGAGAATTTCAAAATAGACTCAAAACCCTCACTGAGGAATATCAAATAAAAATAAAAAAATACCGACGAAGAATCACCGCAATTGATGTTATTATATACTCGGTGTCAAGCGTTCTCACTGGTGCCGGAATAATACTTGCATCGGTTACAATGATTGCCCCGGTCGTAGTTCCAATTTGCATTTCTGCGGTGGCTACAATCGGGGGTATATCAACCGGGATAGCAAAAAAGATATCATCATGCAGCCAGAGTAAACTGCAGAATTACTTACTTCAATTTCATATTGCATCAACCGCATACTCGCAATTATCATTGATGATATCGTCGTCACTCGACAATACGATTATATCAGATAGTGAATTCTCAGCGATGGTCAGTATTTTTGATTCCGCGATATCGAAATTAGAGCGACAACATGAGTATAATAACAATGACAACACCGATGGAATCAGAAAACACGAACCCAAAAAACAAAATGATCTCAATAATATCAACATTACCAGATTGTGAGTTCTCAGTGATGGTCAGTATTTATGATTCCTCGATACCAAAATTAGAAATAAATCATGAGTATAATGACGACACAGATGGAATTACTTCAACAAGTAGTGGAGAACACGAACCCAGTACAAACGAGTATGATATCAATAACATCTACGAAACCCGAGTTTAGTGTGAATTTCCCCTCTCCGGTTCCTGTGAGCGAAATCGCGCTAGCAAAACTACGAATGTATCACAGTTGGCCTAATATTAGATCGGTAGCATTTGGTGGTCAACAACCCAATAATTCACTGGTGTTCTCGTATAAGAATAAAGACGACGGTACCCCAGACTGGAACGTCGTTTCCATACCAACTGGGTCATACCAAATAGAACAAATCAATAATGAATTCGCGCGTAGAATAAAATCGATTACTGGAGTAGAGTCAAAAATCGCTATAACAGTTCATGAACCGACGCTATCATCCGCCATTGAAATAAACTCAGAAGAATATGTCGTAGATATCTATCAAAGCTCAATAAGAACCGTACTAGGATGGCCTGAATTACCACCCCAGAGTAAAACTCTGGAGGAAACCGTTGATTTACCAGAACCAAAAAAATCTGATTATATCACAGATAGGATAAAACCTGATAATCCAGTAAAAAGCTATAGCGATTACAGGGTTGCTAGAGATTTTTTTAATAAGGGAGGGAAATATCTTGTTGTTAGCGAACTTAAAATCAATAAAAATTTCACAGCAATGAATAATATTTTTTCACTGTTGTTAATACCTCTTAAATCCGGCTCTCTTACCCGAGATGAATTTATCAGCGTCGTAGAAACATGTAACAAAATTATCGACGATATGGAAAAATTTAATTCACAAATTATTCAAGAGGTATTGGATGACAGTAATCCTGAAACAAGAACAATTTTTGCAGAAGGCAGGGGCATCCCCGTCAAGGATATTCCAACAGTCAAACTACCAGGATATAACGTACCAGAACTAAAAAAATCTCTCAACGATGCTATCGATGTTGGTTTTAAAATAATTCATGACGCATGGAAAAAAACAACATCACCGGAAATAAAAATCCTCAAACATAATAATGACACAGATGGTGGCGGTAGGCATATCGCTCCGTTCAACGTGAATATTTCTTCGGTGATTGCGCTCAATTTAGTGTGTGATGTTATCGAAGGAAGCTATCAAATTAATCTCGAACGATCAAATCAAGCTCAGCAGGGATATATTTTATATTCATTTGCACCAACAGCTCCTCCAGGATTTTTAATAATTGAAAACCCAATTAATCCTGTCTATATGCGATGCCATAATAATTCATTAACCAGAATTAATTTCAAACTCACCGACCAGTCAAATAATCTGATTGATTTACAAGAAGAGGTTTTAGCGATTAGTCTGTTTGTGAAATCCTAAAGACTTGATCAAATCATTTATTATTTTTTGTTAACCTGTAGCAGCAGAGAGGGTGGATGACCACATCGTTGCGAGCAAAATTGATTAAAAAATCGTAAAATATCCGTTTTTGCAAAAATGGAGACTTTTTTTTTGGTTAAATGAGATTTTGTTGGAAGTCTTATTTTTTGTCTGAAAACGTAGTGTGTAGGCCATTTTTTGTTCGAAAACGTGATCTGGAAGCCTTATTTTTGCTTGAAAACGTGGTCTGTTCACCCTCTCTGCTGCTTGAGAGATTAAAATTAAACCTTCTAAATCCTGATTTGACCTTAACAGAAGAACACCCGACTTGCTGAAGCAGGAACTGTTTGATCCGACGAATAATCAGATTGAAATTATTCAACGCCAAGAAAGAATTTTGCAACGATGATGCATATCATGTGTAGCCAACATTCAAAATTATACGCAACACCGAAGGTGTCGACAAAGTCATTGCAAAAAATGTCGACGTTACAATAAACGATCAACGAGCAGCAATGATTATTAATTGTCTAGAAAATCAAAGATATTTTTCTCAAACTAAACTTTATTGAGCGTGCCGAAACAGACAAAACAATTTGGATTATACGTAACAAGCGTGACCCTGTCCTTGGTAATGAAAAAATTGCTATATTGAATAAAAATTCCAAACCAGGAATGTTGACTGTTATCAACAAACTTTATCATGAACGAGCGTATCCTGTAACCACGGTTATTAACGGGATATATCTGTTGAATGATATAATGATATTCCTAGCGTTGATGATTCAGTGCCGATGAAATTTTTAAAAATAAATTGTGGAGCAGAACGAGTAATGGAACCATTGACAAATGCAAATCGTTCAAACGGTCTTTCAGATTTAAGAGGTTAAAAAACACGAGTGGGCTGAACCAATCAAGGATACCGGAGCTACAATTAATGATGTCGCTAAGCTAGAAAAAGGTACTAAAATTTCCAATAATAGTAGCAATGATAACAGTAGAGATTTTACACGTTTCGAAACATCATAGACATGGAGGAGCTCCAATAAATATCAGTGATCATAATGCGCATGCGTGAACATGTGCAGTAAGAATATATCACGAAAATACAGCAAGAATGATCCTGTATGAGCATGGTTTTTTTGAAGTTCGCTCAGTTGATAAAAATATGAATTTGTAAGACCTAACGGCGAAATGTATCGTCTAGAATCTCTCCACGAAGAAAAAAAATCTTGCCCATAACTTTTCATCACAGACTAACCATACTGAACAATTGCTAAATAATTGTTTTACAGTCTCATCAGTTGGTGCCCACTTTGCCAGAAAAAGTAATTCGTGGAAATCAACACGGTTGTAATTCCTTGAATATGTTAGACTTAGCTTTGTAGAGTATGGTCATGGTGGATTATGGAACACTAAGTGTGATTACAACGACGTTATTTAGTTATTTTCTTGGAAACTGTTATCGAGGACGTTTTCTTGGTATGGGAGAGTGTCCTAGGCATATTAAACGATTTGGACATCCTACACACAAAATTTCCAGAGTATTGGTAAACGGACCATTACTGGATTTTGATATTACTGATTTTGCTTGTATAGAAACATTTAAAATTTGCTGAGAATTTGCACCCGATTTGCTACGTCTGGTTTGATAGACATTTTGCAGAGAAAAACAATGGGCTCCAATAGTTTTATTACGGTATATGATTGATAGTAAAATACTGATATTGTTGTCGATCAGAATGGGTTCTTAGTCGAAGACGATATGAAACGTCTGTACGTATTTTTTGTGGGTGTTTTCGAAATGTAAAGTATTTGATTTCCTCCTCTGGCATCTGAACGGCTTGTGTTGCTTGACAATAACCTACGACACGTACTCTTCAGTTGTTATAGTCTCGATAAACAGTGCAAGTATATAGAGCAAAACTAGGCGTTTTCGTGATCGACACAGACGACTAAAATTGATGATACAGTTGAAATGCGACTGATAGATAAAATCTTAGTTGGACATATATACCTGCCTGTCTTGGACTGTATTGTGAGGCTTCAGTATAGCGTATGCGAATGTATTTGAGTTATATTCATGTGTGGATTTATTGTGAGGAGAGCTATGACAAGTACAAGAACAAAGATGGGTATGGTTCATTCATAGTCACTCGCCTCCGGTGCAACGTTACAAGCAGCATTATTACTTTTGATAAAATAAAATGAATCGTTTTAATTTGACAGCGCTGCAGCGAGATCACTTTTATAAGTTGCTGAATAGAGAGATTCTAGTTCAATTGGCTGGTCGTGTTAAAAGGTCATATAATTTGAGTATGTCTTCAAGCGTATATTTGAGATGATGGATCTTCAAGAGCAAATAGCTAAGTGTAAGATTCTAACTGGAAAATCATGTTTTCGCAGCCAGTCTTAGATGGTTTTTGTTATAAAATTCACTACTATGATCTGACCATAACTTATTGGGGTTGCATTCGTCTGCAATGCTATCAAATGCCTCAACGATATAATGCCATTATTGTTTTATAGAGGAACTTCGCATACTTATTTACTAAATACATCGATTACCATCATGAGCTATTATAAATGATCGTTGTACGCACTTTAATCTCTCATATCGACGAGATCTGCAGATCATATATCGTCTGCTGAGAAAGCAATGACTGAATCGTGGAAAATGTTTACGCGAAGGTTTATGCAGTTCTTTTACGAGAACGTTCAGTTTCAAACGATCTCCTGCTGACGTTTTCATTTTATCTAATGTCTGGGCTAATATGATGCCACGCACAAGAGCTCGGTCTACACGCACTTTAAAATGTTTAGGCTTGAGATCTTTAAAGTACCTCAGATGATTCGATCGCATCCAGCTTTGTCATCAGATTTTTGATTGCATCGCGATGGTATGTATGCCGTTGTCGGGACCTTGACCGGCAGTGGCTGAGAGTTTATATCCAGTTGTTTTTCTAAGGAATTCCACGATCCTGTTTATTTATATTCTGATAATGTCATCCTCTACGGGATCTTGGAAGTGTTCCGATAGTTTTTCGATCAGCGCATGGACGTCCACAGCACACCCATATTTATCTTTCGCCACAAAATTTAAGTCTCCCACGCAGATATTTCTTTTTAAAGCGAAGATCTTCGCAGCTCGTGTCGATGTCACAGTCACTACAATGACACATCTTTAATCTTTATACAGATCAATGACATTAAGTCAAAATCACACACAATTCTGATGCCTACATTATAGTTGTCTCTACCGCGTTGCTGACTGCGTTACTTTACATGTAAGTACGTGTCATTGTTTGGAACCACATTCGGTATATCTCGATTTGATCATGAGGCGATTATTCTTCGTGACCACCTCAACGGGGTCAATACTCTCCCTCTTGGTTTTGAATTTAAGGCACCACGAGTTCACGTTGATTTTTTTATGTTATAGTTTAAACTATTTGGACAACTAGGCTGTTTCGAAACCTGTAAAATAACTTCTACTGGTGATTTTTCTTCGAGCATACGTTGGATGCAATCGATGCAGTGCCATCCACACCTGCAATCGTTGACGTCTTGAAGCTATGACGAGTTGCATAGCCAGTTGACGATATCAGTATAGCACGTTTATGGCGGATGTTTCTGCTACTTGCCACACCATTTGCCACCACTGCTTTTTGCATGGCTTCAGTAATGGCCCCTGTCTAAGCAGCAAGTCGCAACGGAGGAGAAGGAACCGAAGCAAGCGTCTTTGGCGTCATGGTCGTCAGGAAGGGAATTAATCGCGAAGCGAATTCCCTTTTACACGATGAAGGAACACTCTCGTTTGTATCTCTGACATTTCATACTACTTTTGGTTCGGGATTGTCTATACAAGGATATGTACTGTGTGAACAACTTGGTGTTGGTTTGCCGATCACATTCATTTTTCCACCAGAACGTAGCACACGTACTCGTGAGAATAAGTTCTCATTCCGATGGCGAAATTGCACTGGATAATGTCTCAAGTTAATGAGAACGTGAATACGAGACAGATTAAGAAGGTCAAACACGTGCGTATTTTTTATATTCTATGCAATGCGTCACCACTTGAATCACCACGAACACATGCATGGGAAACTCGGTGCCTGGATTGGTGGATACTCTCCAAGACATGGTCAACTGAGCAGTCTCAAATTAATGCTTGTAAATACAGTGTTGCTCTAAGTAAAGTGTCTTGGTCAATCTAGCCGACATTTTATTTCAGCTGCAACATGTGAGCCGTCGATATAATGATTTATGGCATCCACAACGAAAACCATGTCATGATGAATTGTACGTCCACTACACCCCTTTTTTTCATGTACTGCGGAGGAGAATTTCTTTTCAGCATCCAATTTGTTTGGTAAGCCTCTGAACACGGTGCGGTAATCACGACACATTCTGCAGATGCTGATCTGTAAAACCAACATGCATATCTCGTGACTGAAATTAGTGATAGCACGACAATCTGCGAAATCCACGTTGTAGGTAGAGTTACGTGCCTGTACCAATTACGTGTATGCGATAGAAGTTCTCACTTGTGTCGATCCTGCAGCGTTTGCTGTCATATCAGGCACAATATAGGCATCTGCTCCTTCTGGTCTGTAAACAATAAAGTAATGGGCTTATATATGCGTCAGCTGAGTGGCATTGACTGATAGTGTACCAGTGCTAACTTCGTTATTCACAACAGCTTCCGTGTTAGTATCTCTAAATCACCATATGTTTGTGGCGCACGTTTTGATGCAGTTATCTCTAAACATGATCAGATTCCGTATCGTACTGGCTTGTGGTAAGTATCCATTGATTTCATCTGATACTGCACCGAGATCTTTTAAGTACCTCAGATTACTTGATCGCATCCAGCTTTGTCCAGCTGATACTGCACCGAGATCTTTTAAGTACCTCAGATTACTTGATCGCATCCAGCTTTGTCATTAGATGTATTATTGCATCGTGATGGCTTGTACGCCGTTGTTGGGATCTTGACTGGCAGTGGCTGAGAGTAGCGTTGCAGTTGTCTTGAGAGCGTGTTTAGAAAGATTGTCTCATGGATCTATTTTATCCGCGAACATCCCATATAGTCTTCCAGACTATACGTCGGAGACGTCTTGCGTCACGCGGACCTACGTCTTTTTTATGCGGGTTTTCTCAACACGTGGATAAAAAGCGGAGAATCTTTAGTTGTTATTTTATCGACGGTGTTTCCGGACTGATCGGTGGGACAATTGGTGATTTTGGAGATTCCGTACATGTTCAGGATATGATCATGAATGAGGGATTAGAATGAATTTGCATGAGAGATCCCGGAGAAACGTTAAGCACCGTAGAGTAGATCACCTTGGAGGCCTAACAGACAGAAGACAATGTTTCCCTGATTGATCGAGCAGTTGATGATGTGGGTGATTACTTTTGAGATGTTTCCGTGAAGATCTCGTTCGCACGTTCCATTTGCGCTTAATACAGTACCTGCGTTAAAACAGAGAATGGATTCGATCGAGAGAAAAAAAATCAGATCTCACGCGATAACCGATAGAGAGTGATTCTTGGTATCAACGTGGATTGTTTGGATTCAAATTCTAGATTTCCATGGAGATGTAAATGATGATGTATCCGCCTGATGGTGAACCTAACCGTTGGTCGCTAAGCTGAGGAACTGTACGAAACTGATTGTTGGTCGCGGTGATGTGAAAGAAGCTGTTCCATATTTCGGCGGAGATCAGTGTGATCTCGTACGACGACTGTTGGTCTAATTTATTCGGGGGAATTACACAAGGTTTCAAAAAAACAAAGTTTTCTCTCTACAATTGACTAAAACAAGTGTTCGTACAGAATCTAATGTTGATCCGACTTCACCAATTTGCTGTCCAGAAGATGATTGAGGATATCCACCATTTCTTTATTGACCTCCATACAGACATTCCTAGCTTGTTCAGAAGCGATCAGCAATATTTACCGAAAGACGATCTCGGCTGAAATTTTATGGTAGCGGATGCATTTTCCTTTATGGATGTATTGTTCCTCATTATGTTACAGTTCCTCTTCTGGACGACGTTTCGCTATCTCAGAAGGACGTTTTATTCTTATTGTCTCTTCTTTAAGCTGCATTTCTTACAGTCCGGCTTCCAAAGCGTCTGCAGTAGGCTCTTTTTGTTTCCCAGAAACAAGCTCTCCTTTCTCTGCTTGCTCTTTGCACGACATGCTCCTGCTGTCAGTTCTCTTTCCTATGTGAATAGATCCGCCGAAGACTGTTTTTTTTTCTTCTCGGCCGAGCAGACTCTAATCCAGCCGAAAATTCAGACTTTTTAATACTGATACTGTAAAAACTGGATCCTGTGTGGGCAAATAATTAAGGGACTTGATCGTGATCCATAGATGTATGTTCTGACTTTCAGAATATCTTTCAGTTCATCAATGTACTCTAACTTTTCAAGGAGCTTGCTAATATTTTCTTTCTCGCTCTCATCTTTGATGTACTGAATCGACGAGCCGAAATTGTGATTGATATTACTTAACACTGGAACCGCTTCGGTGGCCTAGTGGTTAGAGCGTCCGCCGCGAAAGCGGGAGATCGTGGTTCGATCCCCGGCCGAGTCTTACTAAAGACTTACAAAAATGGTACCTAAAGCAGCCTCGCTTGGCGCTCAGCATTAAGAGGTTAGTGTTAGGAATGGTCGGCCTAATGTCAGGATAATGTGACTGGGTGGGACATGTCTGCGACATGATGTCCCAGTGCTAGGCATCACAAAAAGCTGCTACGCTGCAGGCATCGTAGCGATATGACTGAAAACTTGTTAAAAATACGTTAAATATCCAAAATCACACACTCATACACTCCTCACTGAACTCAAATACTAGATTTGTTTTCTAGTCACTCGTTACCAAACAATCCACACTCCGTGGATAACACCGTAGTGACATTTCATTACAAAGCACAACTCTACTACTGATTAGAAAAAAGTCACCATCATTAGGAATAAGCAAGCCAGAAACACAGTCAGTAGCAGATTTTAACTCTTTTTTCACGTAAAAGTGAGCCAGAACCAACCATTTATATCAGTCATTCTTTCTTCATAAGGCATAAAACCCATAACACAGTAATACATTTACAAGAGGACTCTCTTACTCTTTCATCATGCAGTCATAAAAAGTGATCCAGAACACCAATTTCTATCTGCTACATGTGCACAATACTATTTCTGATTTTACTCACATCTATACAAATATGTGTAGCTACCTCGCGGTTTCAAGTGGCTTCTATGTTGATCCAGATGGAATGGTCCATAATTTCAAAGTGGCAAATGATAGTCACTCTCGTGTTTAGACCACTAGTGACTCCCACCCGCCTAGACGTTAGAGAAGTGGTTTCCGAGGGTGATGATGCCATCACCAAATCGCTCGTGACTTGACCTGCCACGGATATCCTGCCAGTGACCAGAAAATTTCAAGTCAGTCTCACCTATTCTATCGTATTCATTGAGCGAGTGCCACTTAGAGCTGCCGACGTTACGGTCAAAAGGATGCAGCATCAGCTGAGGAAAGCCAGTATAAACTTCTTACACCCATGTTCAGATTTCCATAGTTCTTCTGCGCAGATATAATCTCTTTTGAGCTAAGTGATGGATAACTAATATGTACCGAATTGGTGATGCTGTGGCCGCTCATATTCAGATTTCCCTGCATGAAGTCGCCAGTGCAACTGACCTTTTTATCCATCTCATCCTACGTGGTTGTGCTGGCGTTGCCGGATCCGATCAGCGTTGCCAAAGTAAAGCCATACTGGAAACACTGACCAAAATTAGTAGACTAGATCAAGCTAAAGAAACAGAAGAATATCTTAAAATGAGAACAGATAAAAAAAAAGATGAAAAATACCTCCACTCAGTAATAATAAAGAATGTTTAGCCCAGTAGATTCACCTTCTGCAGCGATTTAATTAATCTAAATTAATCCTAACATAAGTTGTACGGTAGTAGCATACTCAGACATTACGATGGTGTCAATCGTAATCTCTGCACTTTCGGTATAAAAACTACAATCCGAGAGAAACCCACAGTGACGTTGCCGTCAACGGTCACACGAAATTTGTTTGGATTCCTATAACCCGATCACGTACGAGAATATGTACAAGCGAATGCAAATATTTTCTATCTGTCTTTGCCATAGTGACTTCGATGCCCACGCCCACTCTGGACCATCATCCAAACACATTTCTAAGAAGTCGGTGAAAATCGTTTTGAACAAACTTACAAGAAAACTTGTATCGCCTGAAATCATGTGTTAAAATGTAACTCACGAAAGTTTTAGTTTGATATCTTTCGAACGAGATGAGAAAGCCACACCCCACCTCCACCCGCCATGCTTACTCCTTGTAAAGAGGAAAACTTCTCTGGAGTCACTAGCTGAATTCTGAACAACCGAATAAAAATCGAATCTTGTTTATCTGCGCTGAATGCACTGTTCCTCGGTCTGTCTGTGAGTCTGTTATGGTATGTTTAAAGATTTTGAACGGGAAGGACATTTCAAACGTTTTTTCAGACATCATCAATAGATGATTTGATTAATTTCGCATTTAACATTGCTATGTGGTGTAGGCTACATCAATGTGAAAATTAAATGTTGGGTAATTCATTTGTTTAGGGTAAAATGATTGAGGAGTAAGGCTTTAACTGTTATTTAAATGTATTAATTTTTTTTAAATGTGCTGCAGGTGTGGGTGACATTTTATTTGACTGGTGAAAACAATGACACAATTATTGTATTGTGTGTTAGATATAATAGCATTAAAATTATCGGAAGACATATTTTGCCTCAAAACATAAAGAAAACCCAGTCGTAAATGACAAACAAAAATTTATTGTCTTTCCCAGACAGGACAAAATTTTAGATCTGTATTCTAAAGGACGCTAACCATGTCAACCTCAAAGATAATGAAAATTATCTGCCTCAATCAATTTCTACTACAAGCTTGAAGAAACAATTACGTTACAAGTCCAAATATACCTGAGAAATATGTATTGCTGGAGTTACAATTTTATCGAGATATAACTTATCTATATTCTTTTTTTTATTACAAATCAAATCAAATTCTGAACTCTAAACATGACATTCCTAAAGGTATCAACATTTCCTGAAAATAAATTGGTATCATCTAGGAAAGGTAAAGTTACCAAATTGGATATATCTTTGGTATTTTGGCAACGATTCAATACCACAAGACCTCGTGGTGCCAATAATAGATCATCAAAAGAAGAGTAAAGCGTGTTCTATATACTGGCTGGAATCTCTACAAATCTTGATCTTTTTTAAACGTTATCAGATAATCTAAAACAGCAAACTCGATCGTTATAATCGCTTCATACATTCCTCCAAGGCTTTATTTCGAACTATTTGTACATTATACATATGCGGGTTATGTTATCAAGTGAATGCCTTCTATCTATTCCCGCTCATAAGCTGATGTTACAACATCTGCACGTAATTACTGACACAGTAGTTCAAACCATCTTGCAAATACTGCCACTCAGGAACAGGTGTATTAGCTTTATTGCGCAGACATATTTCCGTTTGGCTTCTCATTCTGTTGTAGTAATTAATCTTGAGGTCTTATTAAAAAACAGAATTTATAAGAGAGAGTGTTCACTAGTCACGAGTTAGATGCAGTTCCGGATTACCCATTAGGCAGAGTAGGCAACTGCCTATGGGCCCCGCGACTTTTATGGGCCCCATCAGGGGCCCCCAGGGGCCCCCATGAGACCGTGACCGTGGGTCAGGGGCCCCAAAAGTTTGACTGCCTATGGGCCTGCACGGTGCTTAATCCGGCGCTGGTTAGATGTAACACATACTCTATATTTGCCCATTAACTCGTTATCACAAATGAATTACATTTTATTGGCCCATGAACTCGTTATAAAAAATTAATAACTTTTTTTTGTTCCATTAACTCGTTATCAAAAATATTAATTACTCTCTATGTTCCCATTAACTTCTTGCATCACTGCGATATTGCCGAAAATGGAGTTTCACAATGACGTTTCCTTTCGGGAATGGAATGTTTTGTAACACATCTATTTTTATGCTAATGTTGACACTGTCAAAATAATCCTTACTGATAGGAAGATAATAAGGATGTACAAAGTTCACAGTAAACGTCACACACTCTTCCACCTTCATCATCAGCATCGATAGCAGATTCCATTGTAAAAGTAATGACTATCAGCAATGGAGCAGCTGTGTTTCCAACACATTGTACTCCACCACATCGGAGTACACAAATATTAAATTAATTCCTTCGTTCCGTTACACAGGGCAATTAAAATACTTCAAGGGTCGCTCGTTGCTGTTTATGTGTCTCTTGGGAGCCATAGTAGGGCACCACATAAATAAGAAAAAAACCTCATAGCAAAAGTAATGGTCGGGTTGTTGACATCCTTAAAATGCATTTCAAAGTGGTAAGAAATGTTACGGTAGCTCATCAGTAAACTTTGTTTAGTTTTCAGTAAGAAACTGTTCGTCAAACGTAAAGCAATGGTTTCAACCAGATGTTGAACATTAAAACAATACCCTACACAAATGGTATAATGAGTGAATTGAAGATAGACTGCTAAGAGTCTTGTGAATTCGTACACCAGAGGATCATTTTCGTCCAACAATATTGAACGTAATTGATTAGGATTTCGACGACGAAACTGTTTTAACCTTCGGTGATATTTAGGATTGTCTTGGGATGCTTTCGCGTTCAATTATACAGCAGTATGACCCGAGGCAATCTGGCCTTGAATTATTATAAGTTGCTCTTGGGTAACACAGCCATATAACTGTAACTAGATTATGGTAAAGATAACTAAGCTTGGCTATTCATATATCGATCATTTCATTCTGCTTTCCGAGAAGTCACTCGGTGGCAAAGGCGAATGAGTCTCCAAATGTTCCATAAGAGGACTGTTGTTGTTGTTGCTCTGATGGAGGCTACCGTTGTTACCATAATATTTCAAGGAAGGGTTGGGAAGAAGGTAACCGATGCAACTGCTGTGTAAAATTGTCCGCAATCGTTTGTCTTCTTGTTCCAAACTCATATTGGCAATGGCTGATTGAACTACACAGCACACCACAAAAATGTGGCAGAAAAGATAACCGTTAAAGGCACATGTTGTCCACAACACATGCTCATGGACCGCTGTTGTAGATATTGAAGAGAGAGAACTCTGAGAAGGAGCAGCCACTTCTGTGTTTAACGGCATGATGGTTACTTCCCTTTTTGTAGTCGATGGCTTACTAAGCGGCAATCAAAGAATCATAGTTCGGTGAATATGTTTTCCAATGCACTTCACTTCTTCGATTCGGTGTTTGTCTACTATACGTGTTCTTCGATCGAGGATGCTTTCGATATCGTACAAGTCATCATTTATGGTCACTTGTTGTAACTCAGGCAAGTAAATAATTCCTTTTACCACTTTAAAATTCAATGTCTTCCAATTAACAATGATGGGAGGATGATGGCCACACACTTGAAACACGAAACCAATTTGGTGTTCCAATGAGGTCAATAACCTTTGTCACAGATACGTATGTTTTTCCCCAATGCGCACTAAGTCCCCTTTCTTTAACAGTCCTCGTTTCTTGGGTGCAGTATTGGACGTTCCAAACAAGCGATGAAACACAATTTTCGTTGCCGTGAGTGACTTCTTCCGTGCGCATCTGATGCTCTGATGGTACAATTGATTGTACGCTTTGATCAGACGTGGTAACACCTAGATGTATGTGAGAGTGTATTGATGTGTAAAATAGTTTCAAATGCGTTCTTTAAATGTTTCTGGATTCTTGGTAGTGATAAAAGGATATCTCTTTCCTCAATTCAGATTGGAAAGCTTGGTTCAGAAATCCGGTGTCTTTGTTTGATTGCGATTAGACAAGGTAGTGACCACGTGGCTTCAACGCAGTTTTCAAGCTTATTTTAGAAGTCAAGGGCACCAAGCAAGCTTATTTTGGAAACGACGTTGATGACCAAATCAAATATTTATAACCGCCAAATGAGGCATCGGCTAAATCAGATTGACATTGATGACCAATGCCCTCCACTTTGGTTTGAATCCTGGAAACGTTTTGTCGAATTCATTTATGTAATGAACAGGTCGTTTGTTCTTGCAACCATCGTCGCAGCTGGGGTAACGTACACTTGTAAATTTAGTTTTGACAGCACGATATAATGTTTCAACTCCTCCGAAACCCGCAGGATGGACAGGAGTTTAGTAAATGTTCAATAAAAGGCTCACCATTTGGGCGCTCTTTAATTCACCTATGTTAGTGTTCCATTTGAAAGGTTTGGAAACTCCTCGTTCAACGATTTCCAGGCGTATGAACCTAGAATAGTGGTGGTCAGTTTTTTCTTGCTTTCTTTTTAACTTCTTGCTTCTGATTTTTTAATATTTATTTATGTCATCATTGTTATTCAAACAATGAACAAGACAAGCTTTAGGTTCTTCTTTTCGGTGAGTTGGGGAAAGGGAAGAAAGCTGGTTCCATTTAAGTGGGGATGGCAGCCAATGGAGTTTAAACAACTGCTCGTGGTTGTCTTTTTCCTTTAGCGTCCGTGTATTCTCACTTGGGGTGATTGACTTTTCGTCATCGCCTTGAACCTTTAAGATTATGTTTAGATGTTTCTGTCAAATCGGTGCGATCCATCAATACTTGTAATTCTTGCTGCAGCTTTGGCTTGTCGGAGAGGTTAGTATTCGGAGCTAAATGTGGTATCCATTGTTCGTATCAATGATGCAATTCCATCCATCTATTGTAGGGCAGCAAAGTCAGCTCTCGTATTTCTATGCGATTCCAAGGTCACGTGTGAGGCATTTCCAGCAAGTTGTTTTTTGTGACAATTTTCCTAAGCGTTATGTTTGTTGATCTTGGGTCATGCGATGTTGTTTGTTGCACGTATTACAGAAAAATGTTCGCTTGCAAGAAGAGCATTTAATTTTTTATTTTCTTTCTTGTATTCACCGATATATTATTGTTTCATAAGGTTATCGCAAACAGCACACGGGCCTTCACATCGTACATTTAAGAGAACAAATAATGAAGTTTAGAGAGTAATAAATTGGAAAAAAACAACTGCACAAAACTAAAAATCAAACATGATTAAAAATGTTTTCCTCCGATCAATTGCTAGATTGTGAGAACTTAAGGTTTGTATTAAAAATGCAACCCTTTCTTGCAAAACCGCAAATGTAGTACGATTCCTTTGAATGATGTTTTTTTTAAAATATTTAGTTTTGAGTTTATGGGTTACTGCATTTGTATGGGAAACTATGATGGATGGATATGCAGCACGAACTTGGGAGTGCAGAATATCCATCCAACAAAACCAGTTCATATTCTTCGCATACAACGTAGTAACCTTTTTATTATATGATCCTTGTTTAAATCATATCTTACGCTAAATTATGTAAACAAAAATACACGAAACAAAGTAACTGAATGCATGCCGTATTCCAAACTTAAATACACAAACACAGATTCATCAGTACACAACAACAACATTATCAATGCGCACGTCTGCCCAGATAACTTGAACTTAGTCGCACTCTCGACATCACTAATGGCGTATTAGTCTACATAAAATTTGGATTCATATTGTGAATGAATGCGCATTGGAACAACTTTCCCATATAGTCTGGAATGAATATAATGTTTGGTATTTTTGTGTATTCTGCGAAATTAAGGCTGGATTTATCTATGTCAAATCTACATGAAGTACATTTGATTTCAGCAGTGAGAAAGCATCAAAGACATCATATAATTTAATGTGTATTTTATTTTGAGTTCAGTAAGTAGGATAAAATTTCATTTGGAATATAGTCCAAATTACAGTACAATTTCGAAATGTGTAATCAAGCTTGAGAACCCATGTCAAGGTTTATGTAATTCGGATTTGCAGAACTAAGAAAGTACATTTTCAGGATATTCAGGATGTAAAACTGTAATATATTGATTTGCCATAGTTAATATATGCTAACGAAGACAGTTTAAGCATTGCCACTTACATGTTTGTAGGGACCCAGCAATATTTTGACCTGTCTGGCGTCTATCTCTAGCCTAAATACGAAATATTGTATCAAAAAGGTTAACGCTGAAGGTGACAAAACATCTGGTATGTATCAGTCCACGAAAGATCTGCTTTATTCATTCAGAAACAATTTAAATCAACCAAAACGTACCGGTATATTATCTACTACGTGAATGTGCACGGTTTGTTAACAAAGTATATTATTACGCTATTAGGCACACGTGTTGCGCACGTGAGTGCAATATCCAAAAATACTATATGGTTCTGACAATGTAACGTGAACGGATTAAATAATGAGCACATAATAATATGGTATATACCAACTTATAAATAATATCAAATTGCAAACTGCACAGACCCAGATCGCCTGTTGTCTAATGCGATGACAAATCTGAATCTATGTAGTTTCCAATATAATTTGTTGGTTTGGTTCCATTTTCAGCACATAACATGCTTTACATGGCGGTGAGCATATTTGGCGGAGGAGTGACACTTGAAAATCCCGGGAAGAACCACCGAACAATGGGAAGCTACTGGCAAGCTTTCGCACATACGTACTTTGGCCGGGCGGAAACTCAAACCCACTTGGACAGATTGAGATACTAGTGTATATAAATGCAAACGCCGTAAACCGCTCAACTTCTCGGGTAACTCAGTTTGTTAGAACTAATCAACAGAACAATCAATATAGATTCTAGAAAAGATCATAAATCATAACGTTAACGGAGGCATCAAAGCACACTTATCTATCAAATGTTCCACCCTCGAACCCTTCTAGAATCCTGATGATCTATTCACAATGTGGATTGTCCTTGATATCAGTTATTTTTCTATCCAGCTATGTTATTTGCTCTGCACATGAGCGAACTCATTATTAGAAATAATCCCATATCGTTCTATGAAATATTGTGCTTAGCCAGAATCTTGCAACTTTTGTATTTCTGCATTAATCTGCATCGGAAGGTCTCCTTGACACTTTGACATTTGATATACTTTTCAAAGTTTTAAAAGCAAAGAACTCCGTTGGGCAAACTGAGATTGCAACATTATACCAGATAAAATTTCAGTGCGCGGAGTCATCGAAAGTGTTCCATTTTGGCTAGCACCGTCTCGAAACCATCCGATGAAATCATTCTAACTTTGATAGCCACTGAGGATAGCATGAGAATTGCTCTGATATTGCTTTTTGCCGATGCGAGACTATCCGAATAGACACGTATTTGTGTAAGCAAACGTAATGAAATTATTCTCCTAGCGCCTCCAGGTGCAACAGTTGCTATACATATAGCTCGACAACAAATCCAATTGACATGCCTATGAAAATTGCTTTAGTCACGAGTCATCAGATATCGACAATATACGAGTATATATGTGTATATATGGCGATTTCATCTTGCAGCTATTGTTGCAGGATTGAATATCGATTACAGTTCTTCTATAGATATTGTCACCACAAAGTGCAATTGCTAATAAAGGTGGCATGGTCCAGACTCATCATGTCCTGGTATTATATGCACACGCACTTTCAGACAGTTAGTGTTTTTCACAATCATCATGTAATCGTAGAAATTATTCCCCGTGGAGATATTTATATTTGCGGCTATCGCTTGCCCGCTATTGCATTCGCCTAAAAATATATCGAAGCAGCCTTTTCGCGTAGTAATGCTACGATTACAAGGTGGCCTCGATTTGGTACTGACACGCCGTAGTGGTCTCAACGGCTGATTGCTATTGAACGTTTGGCAATATTATGTTACACTGTACAGTAAGGTTGGCTAACATCACTATGATGCATGTATTTGTCAATAAACGGCACAAAATCATCATCGATGTTGACATCCCTATTAGGCTGATCCTACAACCCGTCGGAGAATTCTGCAACATCGTCATAACATTGCTCGTTATAATCCATTACGTGAAATGATAAATCGTCAACACAGATGCAAAAGACGGCTAATTGTTCTTCTGGATCAATGCTGACTCCATTGAACTTAAAATCATCTCTATCGACTAGTGATATCGATGCTGAAATGCGAAAGATACTTGAACCTTATTTTCTTTGATGGCATGAGTCATTGATGGCTTGTCATTTTGGTGATCACTTTTTGATATTATCATTGCACCATCAAGTCATGTAAATCCGATTATGATGGCCAAATACGATCCGGACTCGCGCATCTTTAAAATGTGAAATTTAGGTTTACCAAAGCGATTTCCGACAAACTGATATCAAGTGGACTACTTGCTATGCTGTTTTTTTATTTTATTTTTACTGTCGTTGATTAATATTTCTCTTATTTTCCCATGAGGTTACTACACGTATTGGCGAGATGAAACCTTTACATCCATGTATTGTTCATCATAGCATAGGATCGCCAATGTATTTCTTTAATGAAAGCAACCATCGCACTATTCTCTCTGAATCTCTTGTTCTCCGGGATTTTGTTCGTGGCCTATTTGCAATGACTCCTTGCAAATTCAAAACAATTTCATTGATGCCGAGGTTGGACCTTGCAAAGTCACAAGATTGTTTGTGTCTACGACAACAGCGACCTGTTTACTCAACTCAGCCGAATCGAAAATGGTAGAAAACATGGTAGAAACTACAATGGCGCCGCGTTGTGTTACTGAGCTTCTGTGTCCGTTAATATCAAATGGCATTTTCGTGTATACGTCTAAGTGACAATGTAAAAAAGATACGATTTTGCGTCGTTTGAGTTTTCTCGGGTACAATTTTGGCTCCAGTGACAAGTTATCCATATAACTTTATTTAATGCACAATCAGGAGGACAACCGGAAAAGCGCACAGAAATAGTTAATTTTATCAAGGATCAGAATATCCACTTCCTTCTCCTGACAGAAACATGAGGATCTAACACCCACCGCTTACTCGATCAGATTGTTCTACTGCTATTCTCGCGGAGGTGGAATTGCTGTCATTGCAACAAATTCGAGATTACTAACAAGCTAATGTCAAGGATAAATGCAGACCACATACAACTACTTTTTATATTGTCGACCTTCTGGACATGTTTGCAAATTATTTCTTCTGTGACAAAGTACAAACCATTCGAGATAAGCTTAACAACACAGTTTCAGTTGCCTCGTCGTTACCATACAGTTTCGATTGAGAATTACAGAGAAAATCGTTAGCAGCATTGAGTGATAAGATCCATTATTGCCTAATATTATTAATAATTCTCTCTCATCATTTTTCAGAACTTCCATTGTAAAGCCTCTGTTGAAGAAACCAACACTCGCCAATAACGATTCAGATATACTTTTTGTTATTAACAAAAAAAAGTAGTATAGCTTTTGATCCATATAAGAAATTTAAAAAAAAAACACTTTTTGTTTTCACTGATATTTATTCACAGCGATAATACAAGATCTAAAATTTGTTCTGGCAAACGATGACAAACAGAACCATCCATGAAGGATGACACCATGTCATTCTGTATAGATACCTCCCACTGACAATTTGAAAATGCTTCAGTCAAGATCATCCGAAGTTGTAGAAAATTTTAAACCGTTAAAAAAGAGAAATTTAGTGTTATGAAAAGCATTGAATTTAATAAGACTTATCTGGCAAAATATATTATTAAAACGCACACAGATTCGAGCATCCATGTCTTCACTGGTAGTAAGAGAAGAGGCGTAGCGATGATATTTTGCGCCCGGGGACGAACTATAAAATTGGCACCCCAGCGATCTTGTGACCGATTTATTACCCTTATTACTTATTATAATGTAACGTTGTAAGCCTCATTTTGGCGCCCCTGTACCTTGGCGCCCGGGGACATATGTAACTTCCTGCCCCCCCCCCGCTACGCCTCTGAGTAAGAGTGATGCAAGGGCATATAATGCAGTCAGAGCTGTCCTGTAGTCAAACATTTCTCCTTACAAGGTTCCGTATGCTGACTTAAAATATAACTTGTCATGTTCTATATGCCTGACAAATTATGTAAAATTTAAACTAGACAGACTAGCTTCGAACATGCAACTCATCGTTAGAGAATGGCACCTTCACATAGAAGAAATCTCAGAGATCAGGTGATATTGTTCCGGTGGTTAACCGAACACATACACCTTACTGATGGATACTTCCTTAAGAATTTCAGTTAAACTGCATACACAGAGAGTGTCCAATAATAGGACAATGGGGTTCAGACCATGATGAAATGCTATGGGCCAGTACCCAGTTGAGTATTTCACAGAGGCGTAGCTAGACTATTTAGAGCCCGGGGACCAGATTCATTTGTATGCCCCCCACCCTCCAACTCTGAAACCCATTATTCCACCTACAACCTATTTCAAAACTCATTTTGGCGCCCCCACTAGTCTGGCGCCCGGGGACATTTGTCCCCTTCTGTCTGCCCCCCACCCCACCCTACGCCTATGGTAATTCATATATAAATTTAAATAATTTTTCGTTGTGCCTAACATTCTGAAATGTGTACGAGAGGAACTGTTTCTTGCCATGGAACAGTTTATATTTTGTGATGCATTTTATTGTGGTGGAAGTGCACATATAAAGTCTCTGTGAGATACGGTCACAAACTTTGTTTTGATTGACCAGGAAACGGAACCATGACTGCGGTAGTTTTTGGTAAGCAATTAAATATAAATAAGCTGAAGAAGTACTGTCAGGTCTTGGTGGTGAGTATAATGATTTACACGGGCACTAGTAACCCAAGGATGGTTTTAATGTTGGTCTGAGTTCAGCTTGGAAAAATGTATTTATGTAGGAAAGTTAATTGTAGTCTGATTCCAAAATATTTGTATGGAGGGTATCGACTTCCAGCCTGTCAGGTAGATGTTTGTGGTGTGAATTTGATTAGAAAACTATGATGACGTACCATAAGAGGAGATACAGAATATTAAGCAAAGTCTCTGACACTATATTTTAAGGATTTTATTGATGTTACTTTTATTGATATGCTTTCTAGAACATTTTCAAATCTTTATCGTTCATACTTGTTTAAAATGTTCATTTTTAAGTTTATTTGGAATGGTTTATCAACCCAAAGTTGGTCTAAAAGAGATTGAGAGAAGAAAACAGAATCCCGATAACTGCATTTATTTTGGAAACTTTGTTCAACTTTGGTGAAACTGGAATAGCTGCATTCAAACCTCAGGCTATTCTAGCTGGGAGATTTCAGATAGCACAAGTGTAATTTTAGCCCTGGAAAGAATTTTTAAGTATAATAAAACAAACATGTCTTTTGATATTGCCAGATCCCCATTAAGTTTTATCATAAATTCAGTTATTTCATTAATTCTGGAACTTAATCACGTGGTGTAATTTGTTGCATGGCATTTATAAGGGATTGGCAAAATGTATAGACCAGAAATAGTGAATCGCGCCACTAAATTTCATAATATACGTCAAAATGATTTTATACATGGTAAAATTTTAACAAGATTATTCTGTTGTAGCCGTCTTATCTACGGCATTGCAGTACTTATGAGATAATTGCTGTTTTTCTTGGGTCATACCAAAATAAGATGGTTATGATATACGGTGGCAATAAGGAAACAGTTTTCTCTTTATGATCGATAATGCCAAGACCTGAAGACAAAAATTTCACTTCAAAGTGCAACATAATTTCATCAGACAGACTTAATGGAATCAGATGGGATAAATACGATCGTTTAATATTTGAAGGTAATTGATTAAAACGACTTCCAAACTGAATTGCAGATTACATGAATGATTCAGAAACACCTAAAAAAGACCATAAAGTAAATGCTAAATTTACATGCATTGATTGGAATGCATGGTACAAAATGATACGAACAGCTTTATAGCTCAATACTTAAGGGATGGATAGATACGACAATTAGCGATAACGTATTCAAAAGTATAAAGTGGTAAACGTTAAATGTACAACCACATTAAAATATCAATGATATATTTATCAAAAACGTATTTGCCCCACCATATACGTGTTAAAAACAAACGTTAGTACAGTGACGATATGGCTTCTTAAGAAATATAAACCTAACCCTATCGCAACAAGAGGAATTGAACTCTATTAAAGTCCATATATTTAAAATTGGGAAACAATCGCAGCAACGGAAATGGGGGACGATGTGGACAGAAGACAAGAGTGAACATTAGAGAGAGCATTATGAGAACACGCGGAAATTAACATAAGGTCGGTATCGCCACAAAATGACCATTTTGACCACAATATAATTTTTTCAATACTCAGCCATTTAGGCTGGAATGGTCACAAGGACCATTTCATGTTTTAAATGTGTATAGGTTTGACATTGTAGACCAGTATGCGGTCATAGAAGAATTAAAAGTTAGGATAACACTTCTAGATCCTATGTGAATTTAACACTGTGGGACATTCTGATGAGGGGATATTAAAATTTACCGTTGTGGGACGGTGTATGGAGATATTTAACATTTTGGGTCACTTTGGGTCAAGGGCAATTGAACGGTGTGGGTCATTTTTGGAAGACGATGAATTAGAAGTTTAAAATGATCATGGAATTAACATTAAAAGAAATTCTGGGCATAAAGGAAATATTTCCTGGTATATTGCATTCTGGGTAAAAGGATATTTAACATTACGCAGCCATTTTTAAAATATGACAGTTGACAATAAGAGGAGTTTAATTTTTGAAAACATCCATATGAATAAGACTGTGGGCCACTCAGGCCATACGGGAACTGAGATGTAACCGTCCATTGGTTTAACATTTTAGGTCACTTTTAGGTTCCATTAGGATTTAAGATGGGCTGCCATGTTAAGGAATAAATTGTACTTGTATGACGGTAACAAATTTAACATGGGCTACCATTTCAGAAATAAATGATACGGTGCGGGATATGGCACTAATTTAGCTATTTATGGGTCTCTGACACACCTAATGAAAATGTAGTTACCAGCCTGATGATATTAAGCCACTATGGCGCCTATAGACTTAAGATGTAAACTTACGAAACTCAGATGTATATAATGACCTTTTTGAACTATAACTCAAGCCTGTCCTTGTGTTTAAGTCATAATAAGTTTCTGACGACACAATGACTTAATGACGTGTCATAACAGCAAAGTAAACAATCTATTGAAAGCCAGTGATTTCTGAAATTTTTCATTGCAAAACGTTGCAGGAATAGCATTACCATTTAGAAATGCAGGTATTTTAATGTTTGTTGAAACGATGTCGAGTGGTGTTATGTTTCAGACCTAGATTTTTCAATATTCTGCTAGTTAAAATCTAGCCGGATTTTCTTCCGCCTAAAATATTTGAGAAAAGTCAATACGATTACCTCCGAATCTCTTTCAGAACGTCGAAGTTATACGAGTTACATCGTTAAGAAGCGGTGATGTTCTGAATTTTATAGACGAGAGAAAAGTGTTTTTAATATGGTGGCACCAATATATTCAATATGGTTACCATTAGACTGAGACTAACAGACTTTCGGAAAGTCGGAAACTGAAAGGGAATTAGCAGAAGCTGTAAAAACAAAAATATTTTTTAAAAATACAACACAATTATAAAACCTCTTACTTGTACTGAAATGGCCGAGCCTTTATTAATAAATGTAAGTAGTGAACGGATACGACATTTACCTGAGACTAAAATGTTCTGGATATTATAATAAAAATATTTTAAAAAATAAAAAAATATTTATATTTTTTTTGCAATATTTTGTTGAATTGATATTTGCAATTTTTTTCTTTTGTTTTAGACACATTTAAGTTTATGATTATACATACTCTGTAATTTCTTGCACAACCTAAAAATATGAGTATGTTGCTATTGTTTAAATATTAACTTTCAATTTATAAAATGTCAATGTTTCATTTGTTCAAGTTTCTTTTTTTTTGTCGGTCGGATCATAAAATTCTATACTTTTATTTAAAGAATTAAGTTTTTGAAGTATTACATTTGATCTCGGCCGTACCTTTTAATATCATATTCAATTATTGTTTAGACTCAGATCAAAGACGTGTCAGTTTAGGAGCTGAAGTACTACGTTTAATCTCAACCATATTAATAACATATTCCACTAGGGAGTTTTAGGCTACTTTATATTTCGTTTCAGTTTAGTATTTTTAGATATTTAGTATCACTCTAACGACAGCGCTATTACGATATCAATGCCACTATGTTAAAAACACTCCTTCACCTATATAGTAGCCGCCCATTTGAATTTCACATATAATTTTACGTATAAAATCTCTGGGCATCCT
This sequence comes from Unio delphinus, assembly GCA_029339505.1. Taxonomy (NCBI): domain Eukaryota; kingdom Metazoa; phylum Mollusca; class Bivalvia; order Unionida; family Unionidae; genus Unio; species Unio delphinus. The sequence continues at coordinate 5,730,371 of JAQISU010000277.1, forward strand.
ATCATACACGGCGTTACATCATTAGGTTAGTAAAGATATGTGTTGAATTGTTATTGAGTGTATTATCCCTAAATAGATCAGGGATTTAAAATTCCCATTTGATACCACGTCGCATTTATTCCTGAAATGGTATCCCGTATTGAAATCCACGTTAACGTTATACGGGTCAAATTTTTTTCCTTGAAACGGCATCTATATTAAATTCCCTTTTGACCCCAAAGTGAAACAAACTGTTAAATGGATGGATATTTTTACCACTAAATTCCCAAAGTGCATAAAGTGAACCATACTGATACATTTATCTTTTCCACACAGTGAACTACAATTTTAAATCTCCATTTCTCCCCATACTATCCCAAAAGGCTCCCCCCCCCCCATTTCTACACAGTTCCCCCACAAAATTAAACTCAAATTAAGCCACAGAGTTACGTCCTAATGTAAATTCACGTAGGCCCTCAAAGAAGCCCGCAATGTTAAACCTATGAAAGTTTCGAAATTTAATCACTCTTGCGACCAAAAAAAAAAGGGTCATGTTTTCATGGCGGCATAATGTTAAGATCCTGGATATGATGTTCCCCTTACACTACTTTCATGCGAATAACCCCCAAGAATTATGGATAACTTTCTGTTTTCATAACACAGATCGGAGAATAAAATGAACAAGAAATCGAAAGTTGTACGGATGTACACAGAGGTGTCAATTTTGTTAAAGAAGTCGCCATATTCCTTTTCCTCTTCTCTCTCCATCTTCTTTCGGGTCATCAACCTTAATTTGGTCGTCTGCTTTCTTTCCTCACTCTTTGGTGCATATACGGAATATTTTCAACTTTAGGATAAAAATGTAAACATACAACGTTAAGATTTGTCAGGTTTGTTTTTTGTATCTGGGATCTAACAATAATCTCTCTTGTTACATTAAATATTGTCTTATTATCTTATTCAACGGAAACTAAAACTAACATGGGACAGTTCGCAGCCCGACAGCTGATACAAACATATTACAAGAAAATTAATGTCTCTCCCTAGCGACTATTTGGTATCCCTAATTTGTAACCTAGACACAATAAATCATACTGCGTCAAACTGTGGGTTTTAAATCACTAAATACAGTAAATAGGGTAAACGCCAGACGGCAAACGTCGACTTCTCGATTACATGTAAAAGAATTCACATCCTAATAATACAAATGATTTAATTCATTTCATAACTTAACTGAAACATTTGCTAACTGTTGTGTGTTGTATGTTTGAATTATGCCAATAGTTTGCGAATTTAGCATGTTTGCAGCAGTGTTACATGGGTTGGGGAAGGGCTGTCGAAATGTGATGAGCATGTTTTTAAGAATATTCAGCAATGAAATCTTCTGGTACTGATATAAATTAACACTAATGCTATAAATACCTGTATCTGGTATATAAATTTCCTACTGTTTACTGTTTTGAACCTGTTGTTGGCATTTGTTACTTCTCAGTCCAATATCGTGTATGACCTCAGTGTGATGACCTAGGTAAGATTCATTTCCGGGTCATTGCTAGTTTGATTCCAGCTACCAAAATGTTAGCTGTTTTGTAAAAGACTTTGTTTAGTATATTTCTCCACAAAGTAAATGTTCTCCTTTTGAGGTACTAGTTATTTAATGAATAGTTATTAAATTACTGTAAAATTTACGTTGTTTTTCATTGCATATATCTCTTTTGTTGAATATATTCCGAAGTGTGGGGATTAGATTTTCCGAGGTAGTTTTTCACAGTATTCTGTATGAATACGCAGAATTCCTCAAAGCTGTAGGGAATTAGTAGGTTACATAAACCAGAGGCTTGGAAGAATCGGGAGAAATTGTCTAATGTTTATCTTAGGAGACAATCCCCAATTTAGGTCACAATTAAAAACTGTAGGTACATATATTAAATTTACAGCTATTTCAATCTGTACTAAATAAAACTGATTTGATTAAAGTTTCTTTCATATAAATGATCCCTTATGATTTTGGCGCAATCAGATGTATCTTTATTGGGTACTTTGTGTGAACTTCTACACTGAATAACAGTTTCAGGCGAACATACTTTTGAAAATATGTTATACATTTCCTACAAGAATATAAGCTTTCATGACTGCTGTGATCATAAGGTGATGCATCGCCTATGCAGTTCGAAGATTCACTTTAATTTGAAATTAAAATTTAAGTGGTGAATTGTCAACAGCAGTATGAAACTATGCCTTTGTCCAAAAAAATGGTGTGTTTTCTCGTGCAACGGTTATTATTCCTCTGTCATCTTTAATGGGGCTGTCACCAAATTGGGGTTTCTTGAAGTTAATATTTGCAAAGGGTTTCGGTTCCATATTTCTCTTCGTACCTCTGTTCAACTTAGCTGTCTTACCAGTAAAACATGACCCAGTCTGAGCATTTTTCAGAGCATGTTCAATTGTCCACAACACAGCACCGACATGACTGCACGAGTGTCATTTCCATGTCATACATGTACATCACCAATTTTCAACAACACCATCCATAATACAAAGTAAGCTTCGTTTACTTTATTTATTGACTGATGAGTGTATTTCTCCTTTCGTGATACTTTTATTCTCTGATTTCAATGTGTTGTGCAAAATTGTATCCATATTTCCACTTTGAAAGTAGAAAAAAATATTTGTAAGCTTTTAGAGTTCTTCATTTATTTTCCATCTACTGCTTTTGATGAAATTAAATAGTTGTAAATGTCGTCGTACATGACATTTGGCCACTCTATCATGCCGTCAGTCCATTTATATTGCAAAATACACCAGGCATTAAACATCTCGCTTCACACATTACACTTTCAGAGAATATTTTAGTTTGTTTACGATGCTTTGCAAACATGTAATGGCAGACGCAGCAGTCGTGCTCCAAGCAGTCTCAATTGAATCAAAGGGTGATAATTGAACAAAGTTGTCTTAAACATTAGATATATGTCGCTCACTGAAACCGCATGCAGTTTATGGTTCTACTTGTCTCCTAGCTGCAGCTAAGATAACGATCAGTTATAGAGAAGCTAGTCTAGAGGGAAAGGATTACAACCCTACAAGCTTTCTTTGGGATAATGAAACTTGAGAATTTGATGGGGAGAAAAATCCCAAAGAGAAACATTGACAAAATCATATTTACTGCTTATTTTAAAACAAGAACACTTATAACATTTATTAGTGGACACGGGACACCTGCACCGAAACACGCAATTTTGGGAAAACCAGGGTGTCATGTCACCTTAACGTTCAAACCAGCCAATATGCTGGTGAAAGCTGAAGGGTGTCAACACTCGCAAACAAAATAGTAGAAAATCGACATCAAAGTGAGACACAAATGAATCCATTCATAGACAAATATACATATGATTTATCACATTTAATGAGTGATTTTTGCTTAGGTACTTTTCGGAAAACTTGATTCATTGAATAATACAAGAATACAAACAGATTAGCATTCCACATTTGCCATAAAATAAAAAGAATGAAATACCATGCAGCATGCGTCTAAAATCCAACGACATTTGCGACGAAGGACTTCATTGTATTAATAACGGTTTAAGTGTCTGTCTGCTTGTAAGGATACATAATATACAATGTTTTCTATGACATTAACACACACACACACACACACACACACACACACACACACACACAAACTCATAGTGAAACTTTAAATTTGTTTTATCACATTAACAAACACACACACACACACACATACATATACACGAACACATAGACAACACCTAGTGAAAGTTTATAATATACAATGTTCTTTTTTATCACACCTTGACATCTAGTGTAGGCTTTATAATATTGCATTCACACACACACACACACACACACACACACACACACACACACACACACACATAGACTTATACAATATTTTCTACCACTGTCACGTTGTAAGGAAAATAACCAGATTGCAACATGTATATGCTAAACCCTGAGGTTAATAATGTCGCGTAATAATGTACGAAGGTGTAAAGCCAGTTATTTTACATGATTAAAGGAACTCGTGACTGGCGCCTTATTTTGGCCAAGCCAATTACATTAACATAGCCATAATATGGTTCACAGGTTAGTAATAAAATCCTGTGTTCAGATCAAAGGAGCATCAAGTGGGGGTCGTAATTCCACCGTTGACAGACTGCCGGGGAGGGGGCAGTGTCTGATAATTAGGTGAATCAAGGATAAATCAACATTCACTTGGTATTGAGCAAGACGTGGCCGCCGTTAGAATTGCAAGCTTAAATCTATTATCGAGAACTAAACACCAGTAGTCGCTAAACTATCTTGCGGGAATTATAAGAGAATATAAACTACTTCGACGTCATTCGAAATTGGCGGGAAACTTGTTATTCTGGGAATTACAAAGGAGTTTCAGTACAGGTCATTGACTATTTGCTCGATTGCTGTAATATATTACGGCAAAGTAATTGTACTTTAATTATGTGCAGTATATATACTTCATTGCTAGAATCGATTATTACGTAGAATTACCATTTGTAAGGTTTTATTCATTTGTAGTGTTTGATCTACATGCATATTTTGAAATATGAACAATGTTTATGTAAAGAAATAATATTGTAATTCGCTATTAGGCTAATACGTAGTAACCTCGTGCATTTATTCATGTGATATTCTAGATTTGCAAATGTTGAATTGAATTTTAACTTTGTATAATGGTTGCAGTGTGCAACATTAGTTACTAGGTATTTGACTATTTGTGTATACTTTGCAGGAGTATCATGTGTAAGGCTAATATCAGCGCATGGGTATTTGGATATCTGTGTACACTTTGTAGAAGTGCAATGTACAGAAATGTGTCTGACTATGTGCTATTTTTCTGTATAATAAGATTGATAATCTATATGTACCGTGTTCACCATATCAGAGAGAATGGGTATTTCGATGTGCACTAATGCGTGACTTAAGAAGGTAATTGCTTATCTAATGATATTGTTGTTTATTATGAGCCTAGATAGCTAGGAGAATATGCTATGATAATGTCCTTGTATGTTAATATAGGAAGCGTTTAGGGTCCAGATGAACTGTTGGAGACCGAGGGAAATACTCTAGTGCAGTTGGTCCCGAGTCTCTGAGAGACAAAGAAAAAGGAAGAATGGAGGCAGAAATTAGACGGACTTTAGGGGACTGGAGTACCAGTCCAGAGAAGCATAATCCAGATGAGTAGGAACACAGGACAGGAGGAAAATCAGACTAAGTTAGTTGATGAAATAGGTCATCACTTGGTCGAGTGAAAGAGGACTGATAGGGTTTTAAATTTGAATGTTATTTGACGAGTAACTTTCTGTTATTGAATGCCATTAAATTCATGTTTATTTGAATTTAATATTTTGTGTATTCATCAATTTAACTGTCGGTATCGCTGATGGGGACTCTGAGCTTTGCATCTCAATATCACTACTTAAATGTCTGACACAGAAGAGCCAGGGTGGGTCTTCTGTAATAATTTAATATAATGATTTCGGAGCACCCCACCCCAACCTAGTTAACGATAAACCTTCACAATGACATTCACACCCATTGACAACATCTAGTGTAGACTTCATAAAACACAACATGCTTTCTCTCATATTTACACATACAGTAAGAACATCTAGTGTAGACTTCATAAAACACAATGCTTTCTTTCATATTTACACACACAGTAACAACATCTAGTGTAGACTTCATAAAACACAATACTTTCTCTCATATTTACACACACAGTAACAACATCTAGTTTAGACTTCATAAAACACAACGCTTTCTCTCATATTTACACACACAGTAACAACATCTAGTGTAGACTTCATAAAACACAATGCTTTCTCTCATATTTGCACACACAGTAACAACATCTAGTGTAGACTTCATAAAACACAATACTTTCTCTCATATTTACACACACAGTAACAACATCTAGTGTAGACTTCATAAAACACAATGCTTTCTCTCATATTTACACACACAGTAACAACATCTAGTGTAGACTTCATAAAACACAATGCTTTCTCTCATATTTACACACACAGTAACAACATCTAGTGTAGACTTCATAAAACACAATGCTTTCTCTCATATTTACACACACAGTAACAACATCTAGTGTAGACTTCATAAAACACAATACTTTCTCTCATATTTACACACACAGTAAGAACATCTAGTGAAGACTTCATAAAACACAATGCTTTTTCTAATATTTACACACACAGTAACAACATCTAGTGTAGACTTATGTAGATAATACATATTTTAAGCCAAAAAGATATAAGAACTTTAAGAACGCAAATTGAGATGTACTGACAGTTTACATCGAATAGTGTAATAAAATAAATTAGTGTTTGCAATAATTGACTTATTTGCTCTATATCCACCTCTCAGTCACTGTATGTTTTTCAGACTGAGTCTCTCTCAGTCTGTCTGTCTGTCTGTCTGTCTGTCTCTCTCTCTCTCTCTCTCTCTCTCTCTCTCTCTCTCTCTCTCTCACACACACACACACACACACACACACACAGAGTTTTGAGGAGAGACATACTCTGTGCACAAAGAAATTATGTGCTACTGATTGTGTACCTTTGTTTTGGATACCGTCCAGGTAAATGTCTCGAAGCAATACAATTTTCTTGTCATTTATGTAAGATAAAATTGCTCATTCTTGTTATTTTTAAATTCAGTGCCAGAGGGCATACAGAGTCTGTTTTATGCACATGAATCATTTTTGGCGACTAACACGCAACAAGTGATGATAGGGGGACATAATAAACGAAAGTTGAGCATGTATCTGAGGCATAATCGTGATTTGACGCTGGTGTATAAATATGCACTTAAGTTTACTCTGATTCACATATCTGTCTACAATCAGAAACGTATGTTTTTATGGGTTTAGAAACCTTAGAGCCATTTCCCGCACATTGTATTAGTTGGCAGAAGAACATCGGAGAAGCCCGAGAAGAACTAGCGACCCACAGGAATCTACTGGCAAGCTTTCTCGACTCGAACCCACTTTTGAACAGTTGTAAAACGTCAGACATTTTACAAAACTTAGAACACTCGGCCCCCCGTTCCCCGCGAGGCCCCCAAATAAAAGTGTATCCGGTATCGACGTAAATTGTTACGTGTTTATGCTCTTTTAATCTCCAAATAATTTGAAGAAAAATTAAATTTTAAACTCAAACTGGTCAAAACAAAAAAATCTGAACGTCTCCAGGGTCAGAGCAAAACTGAAATTATTTCTCAATACATCAATATAAATTATATTAAATATATTAAATCCTGCTACTGCGCAAAATATATACCCGGACGATGGTCCACTTTCTGGAAAAAAAACAGTTTTTAAATAATTGCTACATGTTATTTGACCGCTCCGGTGGCCTAGTGGTTGGAGCGTTCGCCGCAGAGGCGGGAGGTCGTGGTTTCGATCCCGGGCCGAGTCATACCAAAGACTGACAAAAATGGTACTAACAGTTGTCTCGCTTAACGCTCAGCATTAAGAGGTTAGTGTTAGGACTGGTCGGCCTGGTGTCAGGATAATGTGACTGGGTGGGATACCAGTCTACATGTCTGCGACATGATGCCTCAGTGCTAGACATCACTATAAACTGCCACACTGGAGACATCGTAGCAATATGACTGAAAATTGTTAAAGCTATGTTAAAATCTTAATCAAACAAACAAACAAACGAACACGTTAATTGTCACGTACTGGAAGTACGGCATTGATTTCACTCTACGAATCTACTCTAAAAACGATTTTTTTAAATAATTATAAAAGTTTGTTTACTTCAGCTCATGAATTAAGGTTAGGAACTAGGTCAGCGTTATATACAAACTTCCTAATATTAGCTTCACAAAAAACCGGACTAAATACCTGGAAAATATCAAATCCAGTAAATAAAATTACATTACTATAGCATGTAATGGAATTGTTTTTTTAAAGAGAAGAAGACGAAAACAAGACGTTTCGCCGGCAATATCCACATTTGCCCATTTCCTTTTTTATATAATATATTTAAAATATAATTGTGAGTAACAAAAACGTCAAGTTTCGTGGACATAAATTTGTACACATAGGAATATTACTGAGTTTGTTTCTCTGCATGGCTTGAAGTCACATTTCAATAATAAATGGAGATGAATGAAAAAGCTGCGATATTCGAGTATAAAATAATGTGTAATAGAAACAAGTAGTGTTCAACATCTTCATTATGATAACCACATGTATGCATCTGAATATTTCAAAGTTCACTCCATAAAGGAGCTGCATGATTGTATACGTTTAGTGTGTTGGATATTTAAGGTGACGTTTGCCAATTTAATAATACAGTGGTTGGTGGCCCTTCATTTGGACATTTTAGGTGATGTTTGCCAATAGTATACTGCGGTGGGTGGTGGCCTTTTAGATGAACATATAAAGAATATGAGCATGTTTGTATAGCAAGAGAGAGAGAGAGAGAGAGAGAGAGAGAGAGAGAGAGGGGGGGGGGGGGGGGCAACGATAACCAGTCACCATCAATGATTTGGAAAGGACCGGAAGCAACACAGTGATGCTGACATGCCAGCAATTTCAGTTTCGATCATAATGATGTTTATTTTATCGGTATAACAGAACGTTTAATTATATTTTGAATAAATTTTGTAATTCTATTTCTGAGAAAGTGTATCATTCAAATGTTATGTTCAATACTTCATTTTATTTTCGTAATCGATTATATTTTTTTTATTTCGATGTGGGGATTTTATATCTTTGCTCAGATCTCTGTTATACTTTCATAACTGTATTTGATTGCTTGCTCTATCATGACGCTGAAGTGTAGGTTAAATGGTGCAGAAACCCGCACTCATTCCTTTCTGCGACTTTCTTCTGAAGAGTGATGAACCAAATTTAAACGTAACCCTTTTTAATGTATATACGGTTTGCTAATCCATAATTGTCCCAGATTAGGACGAATCAATATTGAAATGTGAAATATCGATAAATGTCATTTCAATGTAATGTTTTTCCGATTAATGTCTTTTAAAAGTGGTACTAACAGCCGCTTCGCTTGGCGCTCAGCAGTAAGAGGTTAGTGTTAAGACTGGTGGGCCTGGTGTCAGGATAATGTGACTGGGTGATGTTCCAGTGCTAGACATCAACATAAACTGCCACACTGCAGATATCGTATCGATATGACTGAAAAATTGTTAAGGCTACGTTAAAAATCCTAATCACACACACCGTCAGGGCAACGTTTTATCTTATACACCATTAGAAAATCATTCAAAACCACAGATCTGGAAACAGCTTACACTATTGGAAGCGAACATGAAAGATGCGGCACGATTTATAACAAAAAGAATAATATGTGTTTTAAAAACAATTACTAAACAATTACTATAACCAGGACACTTCAATTTTGTAAATATTTTAGCAGACGTTTGAAAGTGGGATGTCAGAGAAATATCTGTAATTCCATAAAAGACCAATACATAAGTTATCGTGCATGCTTTTTGTTAAGAATCTGAATTTTTTTCGTCTTGTTCATCTGAATACAGAATTAACTCATGACTAATATTCGATCCATTTTTCACTCATTCTGGAAGATAAGAAATGTCGTAACAATAATTATAATAATGAAGACTTTGTATAGCGTCTAATCTTTAGAAGCTCTAAGCGTTTAAAACATATATAACGATATGACTACAACAAACAAAAACAAAACAAAAACCATGAAATTAGAAAACATAAAAACATGCTGAAAATATTTAAGGTAGGAAAAATTATTAGGTCTTTAAGTTTGTTCTTGCAGTCGAAAAAGGTGAGTAACACTAATTAAAGAAAAACAAACAAATACTATCCCCTCTTTCTTATAAAACAAACAATTTAAAATGTATATGAGTACGAATATTTTTGTATTTCATGCAAGATAATGATTATTTATGGACATTATCGTTTTTGTTCTGTATAACAATATAAATGTCAGTAGAACAGTTAATTACCGTCGCAGTTTTGCTTATATTAAATTTCACGACTTTCGCACGTGACTGTATCGAATTGTATTTCTGAAAAGTGATAGGTAACCCCACGTCATGACAAAATCATTTATTACAGTAAGAAAACATTTATATTTGCTGCCACCAACCAGACATACCCTTACGTTCCATGTAACAAGAGTAAATTTTTAAGATAATATTTGATATTGATATAGTCAATATATTACTACTACTACTTCTACTACTACCACTAATACTAACAAGAATCATAATAACTTTATAATAATGACTTTATTTAAAGAAGAAGCACATTTGGTCAACTGACCAATCTTCCATAAAGCCTTCATATTATCACATGAAAGCTTGCGCTCAGTAGTTTTAGCATGTTATGGACTGGACTAGAAGCAGTTCCATATGTATTTATTTATCTGTGAGAAAATGCAGTAAGCACGTTTTGTCTAAGCACACACTGCTGCCAGGTGCAATGGAAATGGTTCTGTATAGTATGCCAGCATGGTGACAAATATATTACGAGAAAGGATTGTTATGACTGGCTTTTGAGAAAGCCATTTATCTTTAATCACTAACTGACCAATCGGTACGGTTGAAGAAAGAATTTCAGATATGACCTTTTTAGTGTTTTCTAAAAATGAAGTAAACAAATCCTCACCTCGCAAAGATGGACATTATTCAACGAGTTTCATAAATTTTATAGTATATCATTACCCATTTGAGATTTTCTTTGTCACAGATTTGGAAATAGATAGAAAGAGGAAATAATTTCGTTAATTCTGACTCAGGTTGATGTACCTTTCATTAGTTGTGCGTAAAAAGTAGTCCTAAACTATTATCAATTTTTCGGCAGTTTTAAAACCAATACAATTTAAAAAGTTTTTATTTTACAAATTAGAATAAAAGAGTATTTGCCGTTCATAATAAATGGAACAAATGACTCAGAGAACATCGATTTTCAACACATCATGTACATAAAAGTTAAGTGTGATGTCACATTGTGATTCATTGAGGTTAGACGATCAATTTAGTAATGTTGATACCTAAGGCATGTCGCTTTCAGTACAGGGAAGTGTTGGATAATCATGTGAAAGGATTATTACTGGATGAAGAAATTGCACATTTACTGTAATGTGTGTGACATGATATTTGCATTTGCTAATTTAGAACAGGAGACAGTGGTAATTGCATTATAAAAGATCGTTTAGATCGTGTGAGATATTTTAAAAGTAAAAGTACTGTGGTTTGATCGGCTAACGTTCTGTCGGTTGAGAGACTCGTTTATTCTTCAATAAACAGACATGAGTTTATATGCTTCTAGAAGTTAACATTTAAACCATTCTTTTACATAGGGCAAATTCCTTGTTACCCGATTACCGCCCGACATTCCAGTCATGCACGCTATCAGTGACCAATCCCTTTAATTTAATTTCTTGTTGTTTGGGGTTTGTCGCTATTCTGTCAACGCATGATAATACATGGCATAACGAACCCCAGCGGGGGTAAATGCGCCAAATTAAAAGAGACGTAGCCTTTTTCTCAATTCCTTTTTGTCACTCGATTTGAAAAATGGACGCCAAAATATTCATAGAACTAGTAAAAAGAAAAAATTACTTAAGGTAGGATAAAGAAAATTTTCCCACGATTGCAGCCAATCATTGAAGACAATACTATGAAAGAATTTTATGGATTTATTTGGACCAATTAGTCACATGAAGTGATATGTGAACGTGCGGTAATATCACAAATATTAAACTACACACGCTATATGTAAAGTGTACAGACTATGTGATAACAATATCACAAATATTAAACTGCACACGCTATATGTAAAGTGTACAGACTATGTGATAATAATATCACAAATATTAAACTGCACACGCTATATGTAAAGTGTACAGACTATGTGATAATAATATCACAAATATTAAACTACACACGCTATATGTAAAGTGTACAGACTATGTGATAATAATATCACAAATATTAAACTACACACGCTATATGTAATGTGTACATACTATGTGATAATAATATCACAAATATTAAACTACACACGCTATATGTAAAGTGTACAGACTATGTGATAATAATATCACAAATATTAAACTACACACGCTATATGTAAAGTGTACAGACTATGTGATAATAATATCACAAATATTAAACTGCACACGCTATATGTAAAGTGTACAGACTATGTGATAAAGAGTGATATGAAATTCTTCCCAACTATGATGTCATCATTTGACGTTGTGTCGCTAACCTATCAGCCTGTCACAAGACGTTTCCAATGTGAAAAATTAGTTATATATATATATATATGAGTTTGGAGTAAAATTCTGAAACTTTTAATTGGAAGTGTTGCATGCATTCTGGGCTATTTACCAATCTCGTGTATCTGAACCAAGTGGGAAGAAATGCAAAATTGGTTAAGGTATTTTAATTAAACATTACGGATTTACTACACACCACTACTTGAATATGGATGATTTTTTTTTCTCATTCAGGTACCATGTACAATGGCTAACATTAGTAATAGGAGAATGTAATAGGAGAATTATCCAACCGTTTTAAAAATATAATCATATGAGGTAAAGGGGAATTGAACATTAATACATTTTACATTGGAGAATGGTTTAGTGTCTAGGGGAAATGCACTGTTAAATACGTCCATCGTTATGTGGTCATGGGAAATATAGTGTTGTAAATGTGTATAGTTCAAATGAGTAGGTTGGCCGGGGTTAAAAATAAATATAACGCAAAATATGTAATGATTTAAAGCTAAGATATTACTGTCAGTGGGAAATGCAGTATTTAACAATAAGATTATAAATCAATGCCAATTCTGACTGACCAACATACACATATATTGACCAAAATATATTTTTTACTAACCAGTACCCAAATTAATAGTCAAATTAATAGTCTACCTGCCCAGAATCATTCATTTATTTTATTCTGTGAACAATTAATGCATAGTATATATTGTTCTGTGAGTGAAGGTTAAATATTAGGATCGTTATCTTGTTCTGAGTAAAGAACAATATGTTTACTATGTTCTTTATAATAATTTTGGTAACATACCTTGTCTAATTATAGCTTGGTTTTTGTTCTGGAAATGAAACTTTTATCCCACAGCCTGTCTCTTCTTTTGTGTTTTTGTATTATATATATATATATATATATATATATATATATATATATATATATATATATATATATATATATATATATATATATATATATATATATATCCGTGCTGTAAGATCTTGAATCAGATTTTTTATTGTGTTCAGTATTTCATTTGGGCTGGAATTTATTTATACATCAAGAATGTTAGCACATCAAACTATTCCAGGCTATTGGTACAGCAACACATTCAGTATTTTAGAATTTTTAGTACTATTTGGGATTTTATTTAGAATACTCTAAGTTCTTCGCAAAATGTCACTGTAAATTAGTCGCTAAAATTTGCTAAACAAGTTGGCTTTTACTAATAATATTATCTTATTTTAAAACCAATGAGTCGTAACAATGCATACATAACCAGGTCAAAATTATGACTTCATACTTAGCATACTTATAGTGCTAGGTCAAAAATATGACTTCAAATATGCAGTACCAGGTAAAAAATATGACTTTAAAGATACAGTACCATGTCAAAAATATGACTTCAAAGATACAGTACCATGTCAAAAATAAGACTTCAAATATACAGTACCATGTCAAAAATATGACTTCAAATATGCAGTACCAGGTCAAAAATATGACTTTAAAGATACAGTACCATGTCAAAAATATGACTTCAAAGATACAGTACCATGTCAAAAATAAGACTTCAAATATACAGTACCATGTCAAAAATATGACTTCAAATATACAGTACCATGTCAAAAATATGACTTCAAATATGCAGTACCAGGTCAAAAATATGACTTTAAAGATACAGTACCATGTCAAAAATATGACTTCAAAGATACAGTACCATGTCAAAAATAAGACTTCAAATATACAGTACCATGTCAAAAATATGACTTCAAATATGCAGTACCAGGTCAAAAATATGACTTCAAAGATACAGTACCATGTCAAAAATATGACTTCAAATATACAGTACCATGTCAAAAATATGACTTCAAATATGCAGTACCAGGTCAAAAATATGACTTGAAATATACAGTACCATGTCAAAAATATGACTTCAAATATACAGTACCATGTCAAAAATATGACTTCAAATATGCAGTACCAGGTCAAAAATATGACTTCAAAGATACAGTACCAGGTCAAAAATATGACTTCAAATATACAGTACCAGGTCAAAAATATGACTTCAAAGATACAGTACTAGGTAAAAAATATAGGTTGGTATTGGCTTTTTAGAAGGCAATTTGAAATTATACAAGAGGGTAATGTTAGATTTTTGAATTTGTTTAAAACATTGATCTTTACAATATAATGGAGAGAAGAACACACACACACACACACACACACACACACACACACTCTCTCACACACACACACACACACACACACACATTAACTTACCTTTACAATCGAACAGCAAATTTAATGTTAGATCAAATTGCAATGGCGACTCTATTTAAATTAATCCAGTTTTTATTGTTAACTTTGCTTAATACATCCATTCACAAAGTGCGGCGTTGTAGCATAAACTGATGTCGCACTCTGATGGTCCATTCTATTCAGTGGCTGTCAACTAACACTATGAAAAATACAATGATGGTCAACTAATGCTATGAAAAATACAATGATGGTCAACTAATGCTATGAAAAATACAATGATGGTCTATTATATTAAATTATTGTCAACCAATGCTATGAAAAATACACTGATGGTCTATTCTATTCAATGATTGTCAACTAACTCTATGAACAATACAATGATGGTCAACTAATGCTATGAAAAATACAATTATGGTCAACTAATGCTAGGAAAAATACAATGATGGTCTATTATATTCAATGATTGTCAACCAATGCTATGAAAAATACAATGATGGTACATTCTATTCAATGATTTTCAACTAATGCTATGAAAAATACAATGATGGTCCATTCTATTCAATGATTGTCAACTAACGCTATGAAAAATACAATGATGGTCCATTCTATTCAATGATTGTCAACTAACGCTATGAAAAATACAGTGATGGTCAACTAACGCTATGAAAAATAAATTGATGGTCTATTCTATTCAATGATTGTCAACTAACGCTATGAAAAATACAATGATGGTCCATTCTATTCAATGAGTGTCACCTTACGCTATGAAAAATACAATGATGGTCAACGAACACTATGAAAAATACAATGATGATCCATTCTATTCAATGATTGTCAACGAACACTATGAAAAATATAATGATGATCCATTCTATTCAATGATTGTCGACTAACTCTATGAAAAATACAATGATGGTCAACGAACACTATGAAAAATACAATGATGATCCATTCAATTCAATTATTATCAACTAACAATATTAAAAATACAACATAAATCTTCAGATCGATTAAATTGACGTGCTATAATTGATCTTAATAAATATATATTTGCTTATCCCCTATGTCCATAAGCTTGTCTTTCCTTAGAATGGATATGATTATAATTTTTTTATTATTTATTTAATGGTATAGGATCTAACTGTACCAATAACTTGATCTGTCAGACACATAATTTGCTGTATTCATTTGAAATATCCAATATTCTTCTCGATATTATCTTTTAACTCAGTACCTTGCAACTCAAGTTCCATATAAACTGTTTTATATTACGTGTCGAATAAATGGTGAAACCTCATCTACCCACATTGCCTGAAATGTTTTGGTAGCTAGCATACATTATCAGTTATTTATTATAAAAATGACTGACCATAATCGGATAAAAGTATGACTGGAAAACGTGACATATGGAGGATTATTTATTATAAAAATGACTGACCATGATCGGATAAAAGTATGACTGGAAAACGTGACATATGGAGGATTATTTATTATTTATTATAAAAATGACTGACCATAATCGGATAAAAGTAGTATGACTGGAAAACGTGACATATGGAGGATTATTTATTATAAAAATGACTGACTATAATCGGATAAAAGTATGACTGGAAAACGTGACATATGGAGGATTATTTATTATAAAAATGACTGACCATAATCGGATAAAAGCATGACTGGAAAACGTGACAAATGGAGGATTGTGGGGATGAATAGTCCCTTTATACCATATCCATTGTTTCCCATTTCTATGTATCAGTATGTCAAATTTAATGGGGGGGGGGGACCCTGTGCCTGCACGTATAACGCCATTCTATTACTTCCATTATTCCACTTAATTTATATGGCACTGATCTACGACATAAAATACAGATATGATACCTTTATTTGTGGTCTTGTATTTAGAACAAGGCGAAAGAGTTAAATTAGCCTCTTGCCATCCAGCCTCAATAAGGACGTGTCAAGTGTACACGGCAAAAGTAACCAGGATTAGTAGCCACACTGACAGACTGGTAAGATATGACTTATATGAGATCAACATCACTGTTCTGTAATGTAGATCCTCCCTTGAGTTGTATTTTCCTAACTAGGATAGCCTGTTACGGTGGTTAACATCGAAACGCTTTACATTATTTTGCTGTAAAACATGGCAATGGTCCATCACTATGGGAAATTTTAGCTTGATATTATCCTTACCAGCACCGTTTTGAGTACCTGACACAATAAATCTAGACCATGACACTGGTTATTTTTTTTATTTTTTGGGGTGGGGGGTGGGGTGGGGTGTACACTCATATTAGTTTGAGCATGCAGATTGCAATTTTCACTCAGATATTATTGTCAACTTTCGTGTTTCACTACCTTTGTACACAAAATTAAATTGTCATACAAATTAAAAACATATAAAGCAACCAAAGATAAGACAAGCAAAGATCAGGAATGAATGATATTTAAGGAAAACATCTCAAGTTTATTTATTTTACCTTCATTTAATTTTGTCTTTTAAAAATGTTTTAAAATTAAAAATTCATATTTTTTTCAATTTCAAACACATTTTCAGATGTAAATTATACTGCATAATAATTAAGTTTTTTTTTCTTGTTTAAAAATTCCTATAATTAACGAAGAGAGAGCAAATTTAGTTTTAATTTATCAATGGAATTTGGTTCAAAATTAGCACCTTGCTGATTACCAGTATTATAAATTTTCTAGCCGTTGTTTGCCATGAAAATCAGTAAGATTCCATCAGTAAAATTTAAAATATGCCTGGCATGCAAACTTGCCTTTCAAAAAGTTGGTTTGAATTGTTTCGGTCACATTTATTAATCTTGGTTCAGTAGCGACGAATGTAGTCTGTGTCTTAAATTGGTGGTCATTTTTGGCTTGTTATAGGCATGATGTGAGTCTGTGTATCTTAGCGACAGAGCACAAGGGGTAATCTGACATCGTGCCCGGAAGTGAAATCGGACATCCGTGGCATGTTGTTTTCTTTACAGTTCAGTCTCTCAATAGTTAACCGTGAATTCATAATTGAAGTTACTTTAGATTAATATATGTTTATTAGGATTAGGAAACCGGAGAATTCAGTATGAGAAACAAACTTTAATTGTTTGATGGAGGCTAAATACATTCTTTCAGATGTAGCGCGAAACTCCACGGACAGGAATAGGACACAACTTACCTAGAACATGTCAGAAGGTCTTTGCTCTGTCACAACCGTCAGTTATATGAATACAACAAGAAGGCTGATTACCTTGAAACTGTTTAAAAGGTCAGACATTGATAAACTGCAAACAAGCTATAAGATCTTCTATGTTACGACTTTTACATACAGTATTGCAGTGCTACGATTAATTATTATCATTCATGAGAATGGGCGTGTTAGATATATTTGATGTAGTGAATATGCTTGCAAATATTGCACATGCGCAAGTGCTATGAGATTAAAGTAAGAGTTACTTAGATACCTTCCTGAGTCGTTCGCATCAAAGGCATGTAACGCACCTCCTATAGACACAAGTGTACTCTGTGCTTTTGCATGCAGTAGAAAAATTAAGGTCAGTTAAACAATGATGCAATAATGCGATACCGTATGTTTGTTTTTAGGGTTGGTACGATCTCTAAAGTCTATTCCGGTTGGAACGATTTTTTAAAAAAATCCCCTATTTGTTCATGAAAACCATCTTTGAAAGGCAAATATGTTAATCATTACTGTAGTCTCAGTGTTTGCTTCCTCACAAATAATTACACGTTTTATTTTGCGAAAGAAAAATTAAGTTATTAAAAAAAGTTCTTTATTGTAAACATGCTTTTTAACTCGGCGTTCTTTCTATTAGGTTTCATTAAATATGTATACAACTTCTTAATAGTGCAAGCGTGTCACATTGGATGAATGTAATTATATGCTCGCAGCATGTGCACCATATTGGTTCCGGAGCTATGTTATTCGTGCATGTATGGATTTGTTCCTACAGAATGCAGTGGAAAACATGAGTATTCCCGGTAGTTGTAAAGTGAAGCCTCATATGTTGCTATTTCAATGTACCAGTATTAAACCTTTCATTAAACATTGGTGATATATTCATTTATCGATTATTTTCAAAGATGAAAGTTATCTTTATCTTATTCCAATTCTTGTCACAGCTTGGTATTTACCTTGTTAATGATACTCAGAATTACTCCATTGTATATCATGACAAATTTCATTATGCCAATAATCACGCTTAACATGTTCGGCCTTTTAAATGGCATGGTAGCTGAAGATATTGCATGTATATAGTAACAATTTTGGAGCTACCATCAACCCCGTGATTTTTATTATAGTCTGAATTTACCTCCCAGTTTGTTTCTACCCACCTACCGATTAAAAAAAACAAGAAAGCACAACTGAGATAAAGATGCATAGAAATGTTAATTTACTGAGTCATACTTTCATATGTATTACACATGTGGGACCTTCTCGTCTGCGCGTAAATTTCAAACGTAAATTTTCAGTATACAACACGACCTGTTCGCCACTTCATTTCCAGTTCATGGACAACTCCATTTTGCAGGGAAGATGTGTATGCACGACTTACACGTATGTGCGTAGAAGGAAAATACTATCTCGTTTGCTTCCGATATGTACAATGTCGAATCAAGCAAAGAAAAGAATGCCAATTAAAAATTGCATTCACGTGGATCTTGCACGCGGTGTAATTTCTAAGTACATGTGTGAAACTCTAAACATTATGGTAATTTACGGAATTATCCGGCAGTTACCGAATATGACAAGCTACGTCACAATGTGGTCTGATGAAATCAACTTGCCCATAGTGTACCAACATTTGGTGTGATTAGGATTTTTAACGTAGCTTTCACAATTGTTTAGTCATATCGCTACGATGTCTGCTATGAGGCAATTTATAGTGATGTCTAGCACCGGGGCATCATGCCGCAGACATGTAACATGATGTCTCACCCAGTCACATTATCCTGCCACCAGGCCAACCAGTCCTAACACTAACATCTTAATGCTGAGCGTCAAGCGAGGCAGCTTTTATTACCGTTTTTGTAAATCTTTGGTACGAATCGGCCGGGGATTAAACCCGCGACCTTCCGCTTCCGCGGCGAACGCTCTAACCACTAGGTCACCGGAGCGGTCGTACTAACATGGCGCAGTGTTAATATGGAAAGTCCGTTAATCATGAAAGACGCAAATAATGCCAGTGTTTGGGCCATTCTGGTAAATTCAGGTTAGAAATTATAAATCATTGAATGAATTGACTAAGTTCTGTACACATTTTAAAGATTACCGTTACTGAAATTGGTGGGGGTGGGGTGGGGGTTTTGATGAGAAGGGGATTGGTGTGTGGGTGTTATAAACAAACGGTGAGGTATATCTAGACTATTAGTCATAATAACTTCATTTATGATGTATCCTCGCTATTATGCATGCAAGTAATATTTTGAGGCTATTAAAACCGAATTAATTTTGTTTCAATAAAAATGTCGCAGGATTCGAAGTACATGTAGTTTAGAATTGTATGTACTTCATTGATTGTTATAATGTCGTCGTTTGATTTGTCAACACTTTGTATTTTCTATTGATCTATTTCTCGCTAAGTTTGGAAAGTATTACTACAATCCTTCAAGTTTCATTCAAAAAGTCGAAGTTATTCAACTCGCATCGGAAACAAAACTAAAATGTTCCAAAGGGCCAATAATAGTTCAACCAACGGAGAACAAATCATGCTCTTGTTTGCTAGCTGGAATTCGTGTTTTACATCTTGATCCTAATCAAGACTGTATGATAATCTAAAACATAAACAGAGGGCGTTTTCACTGCTTCGTACTTCCTCACAATCCTTTGCTGTAAAACATTAGTGTCGTAGAAATGTGTATTTTATTACAATCATAAGTAATTCATTAGCTCGTTTCATCTTTTAATAGCAAGTATGTGCAACGACAGAAAATACAGGCGCTGATATTCATGCGGAACAATTATATGATCGTGTATAGTTTGTTTCGGATGCCATCTGGATTAATCATTTGAAACATTACCACTTTGTTATCATCAAGGTAAAGCATACTTACTCATTTTTGTGCCTAACTTGAGTGCAGCTGGATCAGCTGAAACCCATATTATGCAAACAAGTGTCTCGTTTCTCGATAAGATAAATCCATCGTAAAACAATAATGCATTCAATATTCTCTTATTACCAGTCTTAAGACCAAAAATGCAACTAGACTTTTCTTTGATGCATTTAATTTTATCATAATATAAAATAGAACAGCGCATCACACTTCAAACTCGAATTAGCTGCAAGTTTTCACAAAAGCGATATTTTCAATTAGAAGGGTCAATTATTTAAAATTTTTTGGTGAACTTATGATGCTTTTGCAAAATAAGTTAACGTTTTGCGATACAAAAGAGGATGAGAACTCTGTAAAATCAGTAAAACTATTGGCTTCGTCGGGTTGGAAAAAAATACTTTTGTTTTCTTCGCCATTTTTTTCGTAAACGGAAACCCACTTCTGCTTATGAAGCATTTCCATTATAAAACAATGTGGAATGACATTGGTTAAATCTAATAACCACAAACCGTCTGATTGAATGCTATAAAATGGACAACTGAAATAAATGAAATGTTCCTCGAATTATAGGTGTGTACATGTTTGGTTTGGTTATCATGTCGTTTTGTTTGCTCATAAGGTTGAATATATAACATTATTTAATATATATATATATATATATATATATATATATATATATATATATATATATATATATATATATATATATATATATATATATATATATTAAAATTATAACCATATTAAACAATATTTTATTTGTATGGCAGCACTGCATTTTATACATATATAATTAATTAGCGATGTCATATTGTATTTACCTACTTTAAGTTTTAGATGAACGCCATAATAGTTTTCTTATGTCACCTGGTTAAATGAACATCGTAATAGTACACTATTTACTGACAGCATATTTCGGTGGCATATACTCCGGGAATGCTGAATTCTGGACGTGTCAGTTTCAAACAGGCACTTTTGATATGCGAGTTCTCTGTCTGTCTGTCTGTCTGTCTGTCTGTCTCTCTCTCTCTGTCTCTCTCTCTCTCTCTCTCTGTCTCTGTCTCTCTCTCTCTCTCTCTCTCTCTCTTACGAGAGAGAGAGAGAGAGAGAGAGAGAGAGAGAGAGAGAGAGAGATCGGTTAATGTCTTCATTCAAAGTGTTAGATATAGTATGTTTCGAATATATGATACAAACATGGATGATAATTGTTTTATCTCGCATAGCATTTGATCTCTTCAAAGAGATAAGGTTACTAAAGAAAACACACATTCACAATTCACAAATTGCGCATGGATTTAACCACGTGTTCCAATGCTCATCAGGCAAGGTTTTGTCACTTTTCTGTCTGTTTGGATTTTTTAAAAATTGTTTTTTGTCTTGTTTTCATTTTTTTTATTGATTTATTTTGAGGATAAGGGCATTTTTTTTATTATTATTATTATTATTATTATTATTATTATTATTATGTGTGTGTGTGTGTGTGTGTGTGTGTGTGTGTGTGTGTGTTAGGAAGGCTGCACTCTAAGAAAATTGTGCACTATGCAATAAAAGTTCATCGTACTCAAGCGCATTTCCTGCGGGCGAGACAATTTTTATATCATTTCATTTCTCACAAACATGATATTATTAATAAGAGTTCGCTGCGTACGATTTGGAAGAAGTATTTCATAATGTGTAATTAAGACTACTAAAATAGTCTGACAGGTGTATTTTGATTGATATGACGCTTGGAGGAGTAATGAAGCTGCCAAATTTAATTTAACCACCTAACCAATGGAACGTAATCGTCGCAACATGACCAGTGGAACGTAATTTATAAAACTTGTTAATATAGATCGCGTTTTCCTTTCTTACGTTAATATCAGCTATATTTCAACTCGTGGTACAAAACAACAAAACATCTTATTTAAACGAGTGGAAATGCTACGAATTTAAAATGTTTTGCACCACAAGATGAAAAACACCCAGTGTTTACGAGAGAAAATATGTTTTGTTAAGCACGGATATTTAACTAAGTTAATTTAAAAAAGAGTTTAAAATATCATATAACCATCCCCTAGAAGACATAAATAGAGTAATCAGTAGAACAAACAACATATATATAATTCTGCAAGCTTATTATATTATGGCAGATAAAGGTTTGTTTTCTGAAGCTACACCCGGCTTAATAAACCGTAACCTTTAGAAGAGATCCACATCAATATAAGTAAAACATCTGATCTTTCCAATGAAAAAATTGGTCAGCGGCGGTTTTAGGACTGTGTTGGCCCAGTGCGAAATGAGGACAATGAGCCTAAAATATC
The DNA here is from genome assembly GCA_029339505.1 of Unio delphinus. Taxonomy (NCBI): domain Eukaryota; kingdom Metazoa; phylum Mollusca; class Bivalvia; order Unionida; family Unionidae; genus Unio; species Unio delphinus. The sequence continues at coordinate 5,753,275 of JAQISU010000277.1, forward strand.
TAAGTTTTATATCACTGATAAATATATGTGAACTATTCATAGAAAAATACAGGTCTGTTTTCAAAATAAAATTTATTGTCAAATAATCTTCTTTAATAAAAACTCTTTTAAAAACAAACTCCCAAATTTACGCCCCACCCCCTCCCCCTACCAGCTTTTGGGCTTGGTAGACCTTTTGCACCGCGCTAAGGCCAATAGTGATGTGCTGCATATCTTTTGCCCTGTGTCAAAGTCTAATTCCAAAAGTTATATTAAAATTTGGGAGATCTAAATGGATAGTTTTATCTTTTGTCTTTTATAAACATTAATAAGATTATGAAAATATTAAAAAATCTATCGATTTCTACCCCGATAGACTTTATTGAGGATGCAGCGTGTTCATGTATTGAATTCGGACATGAAGGTCTCTGGAACACAGATTATAATCCTGATCATGTCATTTCTGTTCATATGGTCGATTGTTAACCTTTTAGACCTTTCTCTCAATATTAATGTAATGATAGATTATTCCTGAGCAAAATGATGTCCAAACAATCGCATGTGTTCGATTAAATTGTTCAGCGAGTGCCTGCTCACGATGTATTGCGGCATGTTCACGCCCGATTTTATCACTATGTTGTTACATCAGTGATACTACTGCGCCAATTTTTCTTAAGTCAGGATCAAAAAGTAGCAGTCGTGGCCATCGTAAAGGTCCACACAAATAAATTCGTTAACATGCGGCTGAGACTTAAATTGATGGTTTAGTTGATAATGGTTCCGCTTCCTTGTATCTACTTGCAACGTCAATGACCATCGGTGCATATTTGTATGTGCAACGTTTTCGTTCACATTCTGTGATAGTCGTGTGGAAAATCCAAAATGAATGCTTGATGAACATTATTGGAAGTGCTGACATCAAACTATTCATGTTGAATCATTTAGGGTGGCAGTATATAAATTTGCTATCTTGCATGTCGGTCCAATCAATCTGCGGAAACTGCACGCCCGATATCTTGCTGGATAAGCGAGTTCGCTAGTGACTGCTGCACCTTTTCAGTATCCACTTGAACTATAATAAATCGACTCCATTATTAATTACCGTCAAAATAATTGCCTACCTACACCACGAACTTACCATTCATAGCCCATCTTGTCAAGCAGTTGTCAAGTAACTCCCTCATATGATATATCGTTGTTGCAGATCCTTTTCTATTTTAACTCGACGTCAAGACCATTGCACGCTTAATCAGCGGCATTGAAAAGAAATTCGCCTGGTTTTGGTTGAAATTTTGCATCGATTATGATATCGAGTAGGGTTCCAGGACAAAAGTAATTCTATCCCGGAAGATGTTTTTCACTAGGTATATACTCCATGGAATCAGGTCCTGGTAATCTCCCCGAGTGCCACAGGGTTATCACCGTCAGGCTTTGGAGACTTCGATTGCTCACAAACTTATATTTTTGTTCCCAATTTTACACATTTGCCTGCAAGTGCTCGCCTGTTATTTTTTGTCATTGTTGCTCTTAATCCATCATTATCATAGACCACCTTTCACCACACACAATATAGACTCATGATTACAAATAATACGCATTCCTACAAAATACATGTGGTTGACGTTTTGGCCACACAAGGGCAAGCACCCGAAAAACCTCATCCATCATTATCAAATTCTGCTTGAGCCATTATCATTTGTCCGCCTGGTACTGTTAAAATTCAGTTGTTTCTCAACCTGATAATGAAGTGGCTCAAATGGGAAAACCTTTATAGTAGCGCCAGCCGCATGCTACCACCGATGTTATGATGTCCTCAATAACTACTTCATAATCCTAGCGATATTGTTGCAGAAGATTCAATAGCCGGAGACTTCTTCTCGCCCGATACAGGTGTTGTTGAATTTATGAATGACATCAAATATGCATCGTCGGTCGAAGATCTTGATGGTAGGATTGACAATCTTGTTAACAACGATGTATTGCTTGACAAACAAACAAATCCATCCAGAATGTTTCCACGAGGAAGATTAACAAAAAAAACATCAACACAGGTGTCATTGTGTTAAACAGCCGTAAGCGCAGATCCCCAAAAGTGATTAGAGATGTTGATACACATACACAACGAAATATTTGTCAGATTTGGTGTCCCCACGACAAGGACATAAATGCGTTTCAAAACTTTTTTGCACATGCTCAGAGAACTACACGTTGATTTGTTAAAACCAATTTACATGATCCAAAACACGATATCGCATTGGTCTCGATATAATCTTTGCTGAAGTGACCCGTGAACACATATTCTAAAATTCACATCAACAGTCAAAATGGCTGGTTCGAAGTTTCATCCCTCCTTTTTAAACGTCTGCTACACAGCTTACAGACAAGGCTCTGAACGGCTTTTGGCAAATAAGTAATTAATAGGTTTCCACGGCTCCGGATGTAAAGGGGCCCAGGTTAGTCGGACCACATAAAAGTAAGCCCCCACCCCTTCCGCTGCTTGTCACAACTCTTGAAATCAACAAACGACTGTAATATGCATCTTTCGTTCTTATAGATATTGAACCATACATTTAAATGACATTTCTGTTTGTTGCCATGAGTGTTTACAACGATAATATTCAAATATAGATTATATTTTCAGCGGTAAATTTTGATATTGAGAAGCATCAAAATGAACATTTTGGTAGTCTGGCAACGTGATGGTTTAGCCATGCAAGGTAAAACATAAAACCGGCATAACCGGTTATATGAATTTTACTGTTCAATCACGGTTATGTCCCCTGCCTTATTAATTCCCTTAATGTACCTTTAATGCAACGTTCTTTCCGGTGTGTAATCGGTAGTACCAGTCTCAAACATAGCTTAGTGTCCAGAGTCTCAAGACGTATTTACGGGAAACATGGCTGTAAATGTGAAAATTATTTTTTGTAATTGTTTGATAAATACAAAGCAAAAAAAAATAATATTTGATTAAAATGATTTTGATACAAATTAATTACTTTTGTCCTATTTCAAATACAACTTTTGTAATGTTGCAACTTGGATGCACGTGCAATGTTTGATAAAAGGCGAATGGTAGTTTTTGTTGTTGTTGTTGTAGGGTTTAACGCCATATTTCAGCATAAGATAGGCTATACATGGCGGCCAGTATAAATGGTGGAGGAAGAACCCGGGAAATGCCAAGAAATAATCACCGAACCACGAGAAACTACTGCCATTCTTTATCACATAGCCATATATATATATATATATATATATATATATATATATATATATATATATATATATATATATATATATATATATATATATATATATATATATATATATTACTACCAAATGATAATATTAAAGTGTTACAGCTGATTGCATTTTGTTAAATCCGAAATTACAATCATAAAATCTAGTTAATATATATATATATATATACATATATATATATATATATATATATATATATATATATATATATATAGAGAGAGAGAGAGAGAGAGAGAGAGAGAGAGAGAGAGAGAGAGAGAGAGAGAGAGAGAGCATTCCCGGATTACCCATTAGGCAGAGTAGGCAACTGCCTATGGGCCCCGCGACTTTTATGGGCCACATCAGGGGCCCCCATGAGACCGTGACCGTGGGTCTGGGGCCCCAAAAGTTTGACTGCCTATGGGCCTCCACGGTGCTTAATCCGGCGCTGAGAGAGAGAGAGAGAGAGAGAGAGAGAGAGAGAGAGAGAGAGAGAGAGTTTTGTATAATTAAGCCCATGCTAAAGTAAAACGTACACACCTTTGTTACTAATTTAAAAAGAAAAACAAGATCTAAGCCACAAAGCTAAGACAAGGAAGAACCCAAAGTGGCAAAATTAAGTTATAACTATCACCATGATGTGTATTTGCTAAATTTAATACTTTTAAACACGACATGAGTTAATTCTTTCATTCCATAAAACTTCAGAGACAATGATTTCAAATTGTTGCTAAACAACGTCACTTGTAGTATCTAGTTGGAAAACCTTATAGAAAGATACAAATTTTAAGATTCGGTTGAAAGGATTTACACTGATAATGGTAGTATGATTCGTGTATATCATATTAAGAGACATGATTATATTTCTAATCGTCTAGTGTTAGTATTTTGTACATTGTAAGCTTGAAAGATTGGGTAAAACATATGGCAATGTATCATATATGCATCAGGATCTCACACTATATCCTCAATACTTTATTGGGAAATAAACCGAGAATTATCCCACAATAGAAACCCAATACGTTACGAGGGAAATAAACCGAAAACTAAGCTTTCAATAAATCCCCAATACAATTGTTTTGATGCGCCCGTGACGATGGTCAATAAGCATCTGAGTTATATCCCAGAGATTATATTTCTGGAGGATGAACTCGACAAACACGAAGACGGCTAGAAGAGAAGACTGTGTCTTAGACATCAGATACCCACACAGAGGTATCAGAAGCAAAATCACATCCAAAATAAGGTCTCGCGACCACGGTTTCATGTGCTATGAAATATATTTAGCTCGATTACGTGTTTAAGCGTATCTTTAAGATGACGGGACTTACAGAGAACACTGCGAGTGTAAACTAGTCTCTGGTAAAAATGTTTTAGCAGCGTTCGATAACAAAATGTATGAGGCACTGTCACCAGTGATGATAGCGTCGCCATCGAGTTTTATTTGTCAGGGGAACAAAACCATTTGATGTGAGATCTTTACCTTTGGTCAAGATGATATTTTCTATCTTCAACATGTTCTGTCTGGTTTTCTCTAATACCTGCTTGTAACAAGAGCCTTCGATTGACTCTCATGAAGCATCTTTAACCGTGTACGTGATCGGCATAGTTTTCGAGTTTTCGACCATGTTGTAGTTGAGGCATGTCTTATAAAATATGATTAGACGTTTTTAAACGACCATATTAATCTTTCCATTGAGGACAACCAGCGCCATGAATCGATGTAATGCCAGCAAAGAGCAACATACAAATCACCACCACGATAGCCAATGGTCCATCCATCACAAACTCTTCCTCGCTCCAGTTGGGTGTGTACCCATTCGCAAAAGTGATTTTCTGTCTGCTGATTCTTACGTAGTCACCTACCTTAAATTTAGACTTTAACAAAAGGGCAACTCTCTCCAGATGATACTTCTGAGGTCATTATTTTAATACTTTTCTGCCTGGTGTGATTGTACTGGTTTACTTTATCTGGCAAGAAAAACTAAGTATCGGTTGGTGTTATCGCTGGTAAATCTGTTCCACTGACCAGATGTCGTCCACCATAACAGCGATGACCGGACGATGTGGAAAACGTTTACGCACAAGTTTGTGCAGCTCATTAACGTTTGTTGTGCACTGCTTGTATTTTGCACAGATACACTGGTGCCTTACTTATGTTTAGTCTCCATGATGCCACACACAAAAGTGCGTCTACTCGTACCTTAAAATGTCTCGTTTCGAGTTACATCAGATTCCTTAGCATGATCTCATCGCAGCGAGCTTTCTTGACGTGATTATCCAGGTAATAAATATTGTGCTGCAGCGGTATGGCACCCAAGCCGTTTGTAAGGTTGCTGACCGGCCGGCGGCTCATTGGTGTCGTCCAGATGTTTCTCTAGGAGCTTCCACGGCAGTGTGTACGTGTGTCCTGTGGTAGCACCCATCCGCTTTTAAGTATGGAGAACCTTCCGATGAGTTTATGGATGTCTTTCTTGGCACCATTTTCCCACCACCACCTGGTAAGCCACTCTAGAGACCAGATACCACTACTGACGCCTTGGCGAGACCCAGTGGAAGTAATAAACTACTCTATAATGTTGGAACAAACGTTTTTACGAACTGAAATATCGTTCTCCTAATAGAACTAACTGCCCTGCCGAAGTCGTTTTGGTTTTTGAGTTTTTGACCATGTTGTAGTTGAGGCATGTTTTATCAAATATGATTAGACGTTTTTACACGACCATATTATTCTTTCCGTTCAGCACAATCAGCGTCATGAATCGATGTTATGCCACCAAAGAGCAACATATGAAATCACCACCACGATAGCCAATGGTCCATCTGATCTCGAAATCGGATAGGGAATCTTTGAAACGTTCGTAATGTTAGGACATTTTGAAATGGAAAATCAGATACAGCCTTGCGAATTCATCCAATGACACCTGCATGCCCGTGCCCGTGTCTACGTCCTTTAATTTCTGCATGGCCTCCATGAGCATCATGTACACGCCTGAGTAATATCTCGTGGTGGTGGCAGAATGGTACTCGAGTTCACGCTCTGGATATTGGCTAGAACTGATGTGTTCGTGAATGCGAGACACGTCGTGCCGAAAATTAAAATGCTACAAACACATGCTTGGGAAGCTCGCTAGCTGGATTGGTGGCCACGCTCCACGATGTGGTTACCTACACGTGGGCAAATTGCTGAATGTAAATTCTGTTTTGCTCGAAGCAAACTTTAAAGGAAAATCGAGCCAACGTGATCTTTAATTCTTGCATGTGTGCTTGACTCCTCTCAATACTGTGCGTATATCAGAGCAAACTCTAAAACTACTGCTTAGAGATAGCAGCAGGCACATTTCGCGACAAGAATTGGTATAAATTGTTTCAAAATTGTGCTATATGAATGGCACACATGTGTTAGAATTGGGGCTATATGAATGTCATACATGTTTTAGAACTAGGGCTATTATGAATGGCACACATGTTTTAGAATTGGGGCTATATGAATGGCATACATGTTTTAGAATTGGGCTATACGAATGGCATACATGTTTGAGAAATGGGCTATATGAATGACAAACATGTTTTAGAATTTGGGCGATATAATCCAGCCACAAACTCAACGGATAGCTTTCAGATCTTTTGTTATTTCAAACAAAAGAAGAAATCGGCGGAGAAAATAATAACTTTTCTGTATTTTTATTTTGGATTCTAAATGTATTTTAATGGGAGATGCATGTGTTTTTCCTAATCAAACATCTGTAAAATATTAATTCCTTAATTAACTTTCAAGAGAAAGAATATCTTTATCCCACATATTATTTGCGTTCTTGATATTATTTGATAATTATTCACTTGGTACTATCCAAGAATCAGTCCATTAAATATCTCAAGAGCTTTTATGATACAAATAATGGCTCAACTAAAGAATAGCAATTTGTTCCTGTTTTACAGTATTATCTCATACCAAAGCCATGAATGTTTATCGATGCAATTTGATAATATAAAACAGCAATATGAACAGTTTTCCTACTTCCTCGTGGCCTTTTCTCTTTTTATAAAAAAAAATAAAGAACTTCCATGGTAGATATGTACAGCTATTTAAGTACTGAAAGGTCACGCAAAGATAAAACTATGGAGTGGGTGGGGGTATGATGCACTTAAACTGCCCTGGGTTAAATCGTTAATGATTCATACACATACATAGGCGCATTTCGATATCAATTTAAAAAAAGAAAGCATCACGTGCTTCATGTATTTGCTTTTGATACCTTCTTCGACCATATATTTGAGACATAATTAAAAATAACTTTAACCGCTCCGGTGGATTAGTAGTTAGAGCGTCCGCCGCGGAGGTCGTGGGTTCGATCCCCGGCCGAGTCATACCAAAGACTTACCCAAATGGCACTAACTTTGCGCTCAGCGTAAAGAGGTTAGTGTTAGGACTGGTCGGCCTGGTGTAAGGATAATGTGACTGGGTGGGACATCATGCTACATGTCTGCAGCATGATGCCCCAGTGCTAGACATCACTATAAACTGCCTCACTGCAGGCAACGAAGCGATATGACTGAAAAATTGTTAAAGATACGTTAAACTGATTATTTACATAGTATAATCGATACAAATTAAATAGTTTACGAAATATAAAACAAGTGTGCCATTTTCTGGGACAAATGTTCGGCGAGCATTTATGGACCCATCTTGTGTGTGTGATTTGTATTTTTAACGCAGTCTTTTAACAGTCATATCGCTACCATGTCTGGAGTGTGGCAATTTATAGTGATTTCTAACAAAGTGGCATCATGCCGCAGACATGTGGTATCATGTCCGACATAGCCACATTGTTCGGAAACCAAGCCGACCAGTCCTAACACTATCCTCTCAATGCTGAGCGCCATGTAAGGCAGCTATAAGTGCCATTAAAAAATCTTTGATATGACTTTGCCGGGGTTCGAATCCGCAACCTCCCACATTAGAGGCAGACGCTCTAACCAATTAGGCCACGGAGCGGTACCACCGATCTTGTCTGTAACTGAGTGCGGTAAACTATATATGTGTACTGCGGTTTTAAGAGTACTTTTCACTTTTAAATATCAGTTGCACTAAGCATCCCCAAGATGAAACGTTTAGCTTCATTTTTCGTTTCTAGAGGTGATGATGGAGTGGGTGTAGTGGAAGAGGGTATGATGAATAATCAAGGTTATAATTAGACTGTTTCAAAGAGGAAGAGTGTTTTCATCATTTTTAATGTTAATTGATAATTCAAAACAGTAACAGATGTCCTTTTATTGGTATTTTACTGCATATGAATTCTTTATTGTGTAACATTAGCGCGTTAGAAATTTATACCGCAAAACGCAATCAATTTATCAGTTCATCTCGTCATCTAATAGCAAAGAGAGTCACTCAGAAACAAACAAGACGAATGCAGATAATTTCGCAGAAAATATATCTCATAACATATTAAGCTTATTTTCACAGACTACTTTCTCTTTCATTAATCACGATTTCAGATGATTCTTTGAAGCTATTTGTATATACTAGTATATTTATTATGATACATTTGAAATTGTTATCCACATTTGGCATTATTAAATAATTCATTTTTCTCATATTCTCTGTCAAAAAGATCTACTTATGATGGCGTTTGTCTCCTACAAGTCGAATTCCGTTTGACATTGTGCTTTCTATAAGAACATTAAGTGACGTTATTTTATGAATAACTTAATCGATCTCATTTATGTCTGACATTAATTAAATACAACTTTGCCCGACCGATCATTTCTGCAAATATCCATGGTTACAGTGATTTATTTAATTCTGATCTCTTTGTCTGTTAGACATATTTGCGCAGTTTCAACATTTTTACTGCATTCTGTTCAGCTTACGAATGTAAAACTGACTGTTTTGATTGGTTTTGGAAATTCTGTATTTTGTAATAAAAAGGAATAGTGTATCCATGGACTATGACAAGATATGTTTGCTAATGCATATCCCACCATAAAGAAACAAGCCACCCCCCCCCAATAAACAAAACATTAATCATTAAATAATGAATTATTTATTAAAGAACTAATTAACTATTAATGACTTCATCAATTTAATAATAATAATAATAATAATAATGATGATGATGATGATGATGATGATGATAACAATACTATTGTTAAATACATTATTTAACGAGGGTAATTTTATTAATTAATTAGTTACATAATATATCTAATACACTTCGAGGCCTCTAGCCAAAAACAGGAATTTGTGTCCTAATTAATATATTGTAGATTGACTGACACTGATTTGTGTCATGTGACGTCTCCCTCTTAGTAAGAGGGATAGTTAAGGGTTTTGGTTGGGGTTATCTAGGGGATGACCTTCCTCGATTTTATGGTCCGGTGTAAGTGGACAGATAAAACATCAACAGAGAACTGAACAAGACTATTGAGAAGAACTAATGCAATACGAGCTCCCTTCGACAAGTAAAATAACAAAATGTAATCAATAACAAATTAATTGTGGCAACTCCAATTCAACCTAAGTTATGTCAAGAGATTTTAATAGCAACGTCTAATTCAAATTTATTTCATCATAATAACGAGTGGTGAAAAGAGTGCAACATCCACGATTGATTGCATCACCTTCCTCTATTATATAGTCTTCCTGTTCGCTCAAGTCTTCCCATTCTGAACGCTTCATATCTTTCCGGACTTCCTGCTCTTTTAGTCTAAACGCGTCTCTTTCCGGTCGTTTTTCTTCGTACTGTCCCGTCTCTCCCAAAAAGCTGTTTCCTTATTGGACAAAATTACCTTTATACTCACTATGCGTATCATTTTCTTAACGTACATAAAATTATCTCACTTACGTTACTCTGAAGTAAAACTAGCTATTCAAACACTATATAAAATCTTACCTAATTCGATAGATCATTACTCTCGCTACACAGTGACCGACCATACATTAACACGTGAGCGGTGCATCTAACATTACCGTATCTCTTTACGTACGCTACTACATGCTCGATTACTTTTGCATAAAATTCACAAAATTCTAGTTCACAGCAATCCCTGCCATAAAATATTATTTAAACATTACAAAATCAGATATAAATATATACTTATCGTTAACTAACAATAATCGGTAGCGTCCAAACAAAGAAAATTAATTCATATCATTCTATGAAATCCTACACACATGAGTCGTATATGCTGACCTTGCAAGTTTAACACTGACATGGCGGAGGGAAAGACGAAATATCGAAGTGACACCTCACAAAGACTTTTCTGGCTTAAATGTGACACCATTTTGATGATCAATGCATTCAACATTAAGGGTTAATACTTTTTCGAAATTCGACACTTTACAATCCTAAATGATACATTGTTGCTTGATTAACAGTGTTTGTGTCATAAAGATGTTATTTATATCTATATTTATGTATGCAAATCTTATTAAATGACAATACTGAATGTGATGATGCTCCTGATTTGTCTAATGTAATAATGTGCCAGTGGTGTGATGATGTGCTAACAGAATTGTGATAACCGCGTCTGAATTCACTATAATTCCAAATTAATGTTTCAGTCCAAGAATATTATTGATGAGCACCTTCTATATCCAGTGAAAAATAATTTAAATAAATAAATAAATAAATAAATAAATAAATAAATAAATAAATAAATAAATAAATAAATAAATATACCCAAATGAAAGAAATTAATACAACAATAAGACTAACTATGATTAAAATGTTAAAGCAACACTGAGTATTTTTTCAAGTAAATGACATTAAAAAAAGAAATGAAACACAATTTTTTGTTCGTCCGTCGAGTCGACGAGAACCACTTTAGTCATCTGAGGGTTGGAGGGGCATGTTCTGCTCTGTGCGTGCGCAGGTGGCTGATGAGGCCAATCTTTGCTCGGAATGTTCGCTTGATGACACGCTCTTGTTTGGCATGCCTCTTCAGCTCTGCAATCGCTGTCCTGCTTGATTCGGACGACATGGAGCCTTAGTGCACAGATGAATGCTAAGTGAATCGATCGTTTGCTGTTTGCTCCCATGAATCAAGGGTTAAGTTATATGCTTTCAAGGCAACTTTCAGATTGTCTTTGAAGCGTCTTCTGACCTCGGTACGATTGCTGTCCTTGCTGTAGTTCGCCATAGAAGAGTCTATTAGACAGCCAATGATCTTGCATGCGTACAACATGTCCCGCCCAGCGTAGCTGAGACTGCATTAGAATCGTGGGGATGCTAGAGAGACCTGCTTGGGCGAGTACCGCAGTGTCAGGAAACTTTTCCTGACACTTGATGTTGTGGATTTTCCTGAGACTTGTGGTGTGAAAGTGGTTCAGCTTTCTGGCATGGCGTTGGTACACCGTCCACGTTTCGCATGCGTTAAGTAATGTGAGGAGCACAACTGCCCTGTAGACTTTTAGTTAGATCTGGATGCTGATGACTCTTCTATTCCAGACGTTGGCATACAGTCTGCCAAAAGTTGCGCTGACTCTTGGCAATGCAGAGGTTCACGTCGTCGTCAATAATGACACTATGTGACAGTGTGACGGCATGGTAGGTAAGCAGTTCACTACGTTGAATTTTTGGCTGTTGCGCTCAACATTGGGCTATCCAGAAGCCGGCTGATACAGTGATTCAGTCAGTCTTATTGGAACTGATGGTGAGACTTGGGCAGTAGCTGGAGAACACGTCAATGCTGCGTTGCATATCGGCGTCTGAGCCAGCGTTGAGGGAGCAGTCATCAGCAAATTTGAAGACCCGGATGTTGTCTGTCATAACCTTGGTTTTCATTTGAAGCCTCCTGGGCTTGAACATTTTTCTATCTGTACAGAACCTGATGCCGATTCCAACATATCTGTCTTTACAGCTGGACTTAGATGAAATAAAACAATGTCTCAAAGGGAGCATTTCAAAAGCAGATTTCACATCTGCTATTGCTGATTAGGTGAAAAAAGATGACCTAACAAATTGTTTCAACTATTGTGAAGAAATTGTTAGATAATGTGAAGGAAGATCTGAGAAAGGAGATAGTTGCAGAAAGTGAAAGGGTAGCAAAGGAGAGGACAGTGGAGTTGATGGATCGGATGGACTCACTTGAATTCGATAACCACCAATTGGGAGATAAATTACAAGAGGCAAAGAAGGAAAATGATAAAATGAGGAGTGACATGAACAATTCTGACAGAAGATCGAACCAAACCGAACAATATTCAAGGAAGTTGAACATTAAAGTTTTAGGGCTTGAGGAGGAGGAAAATGAAAGTCTGAGAGAGAGAATTCCAAAATTGGTGAAAGAAGTCACAAAGATTAATTTGGACAACAGGGACATAGTGGCGGTGGATAGGATCCCAGTCCGACAGGGACAACCAAGGCCAATGATTATCAAATTTTGGCGTCTGTATTGTAAACTTCCAATTATCAAAAACGGAAGGATTTTAAACAGAACAAAGAAATTAGACTGGTAGAGGATGTGACCAAGATGAATATAGAACTCATCAATAAATTATCCAGCCTTCAAGAAATTGACAGTGCATGTTACTTTAATGGATCTGTGTATGGTAAAACCAAATCAGGAAAAAGGATAAAATTTGACATCTATGATGTAATTGATGAGAAAATTAGAATATAAGTGCAATATGCAACTCTATGAACTCATGGAATTGTCCATATAGGTATGTGAACTTTCGTTTTGGTACTCCTTTTTCTACTCGGATTTGTTTTAAGATTTTTCTTCAAGTTACCTCTTTCTCTCACCAGTTTTGTTACTAATTAATAGATTTTTTTGTTTTTTGCACATCCATTGTGTCATATCTCTTTATAATCAATTCACTTAGTTCACAAATCATCTTTCACTCATATACACACTCATCTACTCAGTCGTGTATTCACCCTATTCAACACTGCTCTTCAACGTTAATTTTTCTTTTCAGTCTCCCATTCTTGTTTAATCACCCACCACTTCTACGTATGCTCTCAATTTCATACTTTGTTTTTCAATCATTAATTTGTAATTTATACTTTTATTAATCTGTGCCTATCGGTTTACAAAGCTGTTGTCTATCGTATACTTTATCAAATGTTAACCTCAGCCAAATCTACAGCATGTACTTTAACACCATGGATGATTTTATTATGGATGTTTGTTTTCTGTGTGAGAGTGAGTGTGAAAGGCATTCATATGATAAACTCAAGGTGATAATTACTTCATACATTTCTGTACAAGAACATGTATATGTAAAATTTATACCGTTGTCATGGATAATAACATAAAAATTATATCTATTAATGTTAGAGGCCTGCAAGGTTCAGTCTTTAAACGAAGGGACATTTTCCACTGGGTAAAACAAAAGAATGTATCTATAGTATGCTTGCAAGAAACTCATAGTACAAAGAACGATGAATCATATTGGGCAGCTGAATGGGGATACAAATGTATATTTAGCCACTGTTCTAGTAATAGTGCTGGGGTTGCAATATTTTGTAGAAATACTTTTGAATTCGTAATTCATAGAGAAAGATGTGACTGTCAAGGAAGATTTATTATTTTGGATATTACAATTAATGGTAACAGAATAACCATTGTGAATTTGTATGGTTACAATGATGATAATCCTAGCCTTTTTAGAGAGTTAAAAGAGATCTTATGTTTTTTGAGAACTCATCAATTATAATGTGCGAAGACTGGAATACTGTTCAAGACTTAAATTTGGATATTTATAATATTTTCCATGACAAACACCAACAGTCTAGGGCAGCGATTCAAGACCTTTAAAAACGAAATGGAATTAATTGACCCCTGGCGAAATTCCAATCAAGACTTAAAGATGTATACCTGGAGGCAAAAATCTCCTTAGAAACAAAGTAGATTAGATTACTTTCTTGTATCAGATGACATTCACATGAATACAGCTGATGTGTGTATCTTACCAGGGTGTAAGACTGATCATTCAGCTATTGTTTTAAGTGTGGCATTCTCAACAAGTCCAAGGGGAAAAAGATATTGGAAATTTAATGCCCAACTGCTGAGGAACTGATTTGGTCAAAAAGTGTATAACTGACACGGTAAATGAATAGTATGTAAAGGGAAATAAAGATGACTCTCTCCATGTTTCTTTATCCTGTAATGATCAAATGTTCCTTGAAATTTTGAAAATGAAAATAAGATCTGAAACTGTATGTTATTCTATTAGGAAAACAAAAGAAAAACGGGAAAAATTAAAGAAAATTGAACAGGAAATAATAGAAATTCAGGGGGGACTGGTGAATTACATAGAAGGGAAAGCTCTGGAAAATTTAGAGAAAAAAAGCAGAATCTAGGAAAAAATACATGGAAGGTGTTATATTAAGATCTAAAGCTAGATGGTACGAATTTGTGGAAAAAAGCACAAAGTATTTTTTAAATCTTGAAAAAAGAAACTACGTCAATAAAACAACAAAGGAAATTATTTTAGATGATGAAACAAATATATCTGACCAAATAGATATTTTAGAAGCACATAAACAGTTTTATATGGAATTGTACAAAAGTATAACTGCTCAGCTTAATGACGAGGCTACTCAAGAAACTCTAAATAGATTTCTTAATCACATTATTAAACTTAGTCATGAAGAAAGAGAATCATGCGAAGGTCTGGTTACAATTAATGAAGTCGGTATGTCTCTAAAACGGATGGAAAATGAAAAAAGTCCTGGCTCAGATGGATTCACTGCAGAGTTCTATAAATTCTTCTGGAAGTCTCTTGGGGGATTTATATGCAGATCAATAAATTATGGATATACTGTAGGAAAACTTTCAGATTTTCAGACTCAAGGAGTCATCACATGCCTACCAAAGGAAGAAAAAGATAGAAGATATTTAAAAAACTGGAGACCTATATCACTTTTGATTATTGGCTATAAAATGCTTCGGGAGCCATTACAGCCAGGATTAAAAAGGTTCTTCCATCAAAAATCAGTGATACTCAAAAAGGATATATGAAGGGTAGATTCATTGGAGAAAATACCAGGCTATTATATGATATCATGGACCAACTTGAGAATGAAAATAGATATGGTTTATTATTGTTAATAGACTTTGAAAAAGACCTTTGTCTCCATTAACTGGACCCTTATGGAAGAAAATTTTAAATCTTTTAACTTTGGTGATTCTGTTTTTAAGTGGTTTAAACTGTTTTGTAATGACTCTAAAATGTTGTGTTATAAATAATGGGCATATGTCATCATTTTTTAGACTAGAAAGAGGATGTCGTCAAGGAGATCCCCTTGCTCCTTATTTGTTTATCATTGGGGTTGAGATTTTAGCTATAACGTTATAGCAAAATGCAGATGTACGGGGATTGATCTTTGACGGCACTGAATATAAATTGGGTCAGTATGCCGATGACGCTTTTATTTTTCTTGATGGATCTCAACTTTCTCTTAAAACAACTATGAATATCTTGCAGGGTTTTTCTCTATTATCTGGACTTAAATGTAACATACCAAAAACAAAAGCTATTTAGATTGGAAACAGGAAATTCTCCAATGAAATAATATGTCCGGAAATGGGCCTAATTTGATCCTATTCTAACTTTACACTCCTTGGTATAGAATTTTCTCTAGATTTACAACAAATGGTGGAAATTAATTATATGAAGAAACTAACAAAGGCTAAACGAACACTGGCAAGCTGGAGTCAAAGACATATGTCATTAGTTGGTAAAGTAATTGTTGTAAAAACTCTTGTTATGCCCATATTCATACATCTTTTTTCAGCACTTCCAAATCCATCAGCAAAAGATGAAGCAGAACTAAATCCCGCACTATTTAAATTTGTATGGGGTGGAAAAGTAGAGAGAATAAAACGCGATATACTAGTATCCCCAGAAAACGAGCGAGGACTAAATATGATACACATATTTTCATTCATTAGTTATATTAAGATAAGATGGGTAAAACGATTGCTGGAAAAGAAAAAAGGGAGTGTGGCAGCACTTAGTCAATTCAACTGTACTCAGAAAAAAAGGATATTTGGAATTTAGGGAGAAGGAAATTAGAAGAACTTAGTAAGCTCATTAAAAACAGTTTTTGGAGAGATGTAATTTTGGCAGTATCCAATTGGAAAGAGGAACCGCAGGGTCCAAACGAGTATCTATCCATGAATATTTTAAATTTTGTCCCCACTAAATTGTTCCATCAATACAAATCATGGAGAGATGCTGGTTTTGAAATTTTGAAGGATCTAATAGATGATAACGGTAATTTAATACCTTTTGAAATAATAAAACAAAAAACTAGAAGTGATGTTTTCTTAAAATACTTCTCCTTAATATCCAAAATTCCAAAAGCGTGGAAAGATGCCATAAAAACATTTAGTACAAAATAATTTTGATAAGCAGGAGGATAAAATAATGAACTTACAAAAACAAAATTCACTCGAGTTTGTTTACAAGGATTTTTTAAAAAAACTAAAAGGCAACACACTGCTAAGCATGAAATTCGGATGCAAGTATTTAATAAAAATATAAGTAGTGAGGAGTGGTATCAGATATATATCCGAGCGAAATCCTGTACTAAGGAAACCAAATTGATCTCTTTTAACTTTAAATTAATCCACAGAATAATAGCTACTAATGATTTTCTGAAAAGAATTAACATATTAGAAGACAATAAATGTACTTTATGTAAGAGTGAAAATGAAAGAATTATGCATCTCTTCTATGTTTACAATAATACTTCACAGTTTTGGTACCGTTTTATTGAACTTTTTGCACCCTTTTATCCAAATATTGCACATTTGTCCAAAAAAGAAACATTTCTAGGAAGTGAACAACTGGACTGTTTATGTAATTTCTTGCTTATTTTGGCAAAGTATTATATTTATACTTGCAGATTCAATATGAAAAATCCTTCTATTTATGCTTTTAAGCAAATAGTTGCAATGCATAAGAACATTGAAAAATACACTGCTAAAGTAAATAAAAAAGAGTACCAATTTCTTCAAAAGTGGACCCCAATAATCAATATATAATATGTATCTGATTTTATGCTAAACAGGAACAAAATACTGTAATAATATCACAATGTCACCTAGATTGTGTGCCATATGCATGTGTCTATGTGTGTGTGTGAGAGTGTTTTGCTTTTCTGTAGATTATATTTATTATCCCTAGATTATTAGAAATGTTAGATTGTAAGGTGACTTCCCGACTCAGCGGTCTATCTATTACGGGGATAATAAAGTATTTAAAAAAAAAACCAAAAAAAAAAACCAACAGAACATATCTGTCTCTAAAAGCATTAATCAGCATGGCGGAGAAAAATATAATGAATAATGTCTGTGCCAGAAAACAACCTTGCCTGACGCCGTTGGTGCCTGGATATGGCTCTCCATTGTCTTGAACTCATGCTTGCATGCCGTCATGGAGATGCTGCACCATGGATATACATTTTTTTGGGCATCCCTACTTGGCCATTACCTTCGACAAGCTTCTCTGCTGACAGTAGAAAAGGCCTTGGTCACGTCTATGTAGATGGAGATAATGTCGGCGTTTTGCTCTTGACATCTCTTTCGCAGCTGCATCGCAGGAAACATCATGTCAATGATCCCACGTTCTTTCTGGAATCCACACTGGCTTTCTAGAAGGAGTCCCTGGTCAAGGTGCGTAGTGAGGCGGTTCAGTAGGATTTTAGGGATTATCTTTCCTGTTATTGAGAGTAAGGATATACCCCAGTGGTTTTTGTAGGCATGGCGGTTTCCTTTGCACTTATACAGGTGGATTATGGAAGCGTCTTTGAATTCCTGGTGGATCGTCTCTTGTTGCCTATTCCATGTTGAATTCAGCTTGGAAGGAGTCTGAACCAGTTGTTTTGCCACTTGAAAGCAGACATATCGCAGCATGTGTTTCGTGCAAGGTTGGAGGGTCATCCAGTGCTTCATTGATGGGTAATTGGGGAGACGACTGATCGCTTAATCGTTGATGGACAAGGGCAATTCAGGACGCTTTTAAAGTATTCAGCCCATAGTTAAATAATTTTCTCTTTGTCAGCTACGTGCCTCGAATCAGATGGAGTGTCTGCTGTATAGTTCTGCTTATATTGTTGTACGCATCTTTCCTGGAGGTGGACTTGGGGTTGTTGAGGTAGATTTGACGGAGGCGATGCTTCTCATCCAGTAACTACTTGATCTCTTCGCAGTTTTCTCATTATATATGATATAAATACTGTTAAAAAGTATGATCTAGAGGAAAATCTCAACGACTTTATTTCACTGGAAAATTTCCAGACAAAATAACATGGAAAAACTTAATTGGGACAAGAATACAGATATTTGAGGAGAGAAAGCATGAAATGAGTATCAAAAATCCATCGGAGGGATTCGGTAGATTTTTAAAAATTAATCCAGGACTAATAATGCACCATCTATGGAAAATAGCTTGCACTGATTCAAGAAGAAAAATGGAATATGGGACATTAATTAATTCGTATTGGAGGAATTGAAGCAAGACCTGGGCTGTGTCCCCTATGTGGCAAAATGAGTCATGACCGTATTGTGCACATTGCGATGAATTGTGTCGTCACCTTAAACGACAGAAACCACTTGATGAAAATTCTATTTTCTTATATGTCTCCAGCGATTTTCCGTGATATCTGTGATCAGATCGATGATGATATACTGATTATACTACTTGGTGGTTTAAATGACATATCAGAACGTTTAAAACTTGGCGCTTTCTTGTTGAGGGTCCTAGGATTTCCGAAGCTTTGCTGTAGACCAGCCCTCTGAATTCCACCCAGTCGGTCTCCACATTCTGATTGTACAGAGTGGTGGATGGGAAACGTTCTTCCAAGTTATCCACGAGAGAATGTTTGGTACATGTGCGCTTCAGCTTGGCAAGCATTATTTAGTCGTTTAAAAATCTCCTTTCCTAACGGGTGTCTTTTGGGCTGAATGCATATGTTGAGCTTGGTGATGATGAGGCGATGGTCTGTGCAGCTGTCGGCGCCGCACATGTACTTGGTCATACGCACATCCTGCCTGTCTCTTTTCCTTATTATGACGTAGTCGATACGATACTAAAGCTTTATAGTTAGGTTGCATTCATGCCGTCCGGTTACTGGTAGAAAGCCGGAAAACTGTATTGGTGATCGGCAGTTCATGCTGGGCGAAAGTCTGGAGCTTTCCAAGCACTCCATTCCAGTCAACGTGATCACAGCCTACTCTTGCATTCAAGTAGCCAAGAATGACAAGCTTATCTGCCACTAGAACTTCAGCAATGGCGGAATAATGATCTTCATATAAACTTCTGATCCAAAACAGCTGTGTTAGTTCCAAGTAAATTACCACAACCTTATCTCCAGATTGGTCATTGCCTAACAGTACATAATACACTCAATGGAGACATTACTAATTCTTGGTTGAACATCAGCAGTGCGAACCAGTCTTATTGCTGTGTTCTGCTTTTCATTATTGTAAAATTATTTATTACAAAAAGTATTCATTTAAAATACAAGGTGCTCACAATCTGAAATTACAGTGAATTCGGACAAGAACGCTTTGGGATCATTTTATTGTGATATATGAATAGATGTTTACATTTGAGACAAAAGCGGATCAATGTAAAAATATCTTATTTCTTTTCTAATGATAACATAATGGTACATAAAATAACAAAATAGAGTTGACATGTACAAAATGTCGGATTGGGATTATAATCAATAAAGTACCTAAGGTGACAAAATATATGTGGAAGATGGACTTGTGTGGACCAGAACATGCAGTCATCATTTCGAATATTGAAGAACTTACAAATTATCAGTTAGTTTGAACTCAAAAATATTTACTTGTGTCTATTACAGATAGTGTTCAATGAGTAAAGAAAAAATTGTACCAGATTAAAGTAAATTTTGTCTGTCTCTGTCCCGTTCGTTAGACGCCGTTGGCGATAAACGGAAAGTACTTGAGGATTTTACAGAGTGATCGAGTATCAATAATAATCGTTGCAAATGAATTAATACTTCCTATGTACCAACTCCATATTTCCATCCGTGATAAAATCTGCACATATAACTCTAAAAAAAATCCATTCAATAACAATGTTATCTTCAGTCACCCTTTCTCATTCCTGTCAAGGGGGCCCTGAGTTGCCGAGAGGTCTAAATCGCTCACGGTTACAGATCACTGTCATCTCACCTCTCGTTGGTTCGAGTCTCGGATTCCGGTAATGTGGTTATGTGAGAAAGCTTGCCAGTAGCTTTTCGTGGGTCGGTTGTTCATTCAGGGGTTTTCCCGGATTCTTCCTCCACCATTAATACTTGCCGCCATGTATAGCCTCTGTCTTGCTCTGAAAAATGGCGCTAAACCTTACAACAACAACAACAAACAACAACAACACTCCTGTCAATGAAAATTGTAGAACTGACTCAGTACAGACGCACCTCTAATGTTAGATCTAACCCATCCTGTATTCTATGTGAGACGCCCGTCGAGCTTGTCCAATACAATCTAATTTGCCTAAGGAAACTCGGATTGCACTGATGAAATGTGTAAATGTATTTCAAGATGTTGACATACCTGCCATTACGCGGGGCAATTTAAATCAGATAACCATTGTCCTACGTAATGTTGAGATCTGCTTGTGTATCATGCTATAATTAAGTTCTTGTATTCCCTAAGCCCTTGCAACGGTCGTATTTCGAGAAAACGCAGTTGTCGGTGATCTTCAAAAAAAAAACAAAACAAAAAAAAAAAACAACAAACAAACAAACAAAACCCCATTACCGTCAGTATATTACAGTTATATATAGAGTCAGTGACTAGGATTTCCACAGAGAGAGAGAGAGAGAGAGAGAGAGAGAGAGAGAGAAAGAGAGAGAAAGAGAATTGATATTCTTTTATTCCTCCATTTTCTGAAGATTTTAAGACAAAAAATAGAAATGCAATGAAATATATAGAATCAAAACAAATAGTGGATTCGTTACTTATGAAATCCACTGAATTATTTCCAATAGCACAAACGTATATATATATATATATATATATATATATATATATATATATATATATATATATATATATATATATATATATATATATATATATATATGTTTGAAGATTTTAAAATGTATAGTCACAACAACAAAAATAATTAGTTTCCTAATCTCTTTGCAATCCAATAGAAGTATTTATTTTCTTATATTATGTGAAAGTTCTCTATTGAATCGGAATATATAATATCCTTTATCTTAATGAAATATTTGGTAGGTAGTCGGATCACATTTATCCATGCCTCAAGTTATAAACGTTCTCATATGTCATTTAAACCACCAAGTAGTATAATCAGTATAACATCATCTATCTGATCACAGAAATCACGGTAAATCGCTGGAGGCATATACGAAAATAGACTTTCCATCAGGCGGTTTCTCTCGTCTAAGGTTAAGGCACAATTCATCGCAATGTGTAAAATACGGTCATGACTCATTTTCCACATAGGGGACACAGCCCAGGTCTTGCTTGCATTCCTCCAATACGAATTAATTAATGTCCCATATTCCATGTTTCTTCCCGAGCCCGTGCAAACTATTTTCCATATCTGAGTCCTGGATTCATTTTTAAAAATCTACCGAATCCCTCTGATGGATTTCTGATACACATTTCATGCTTTCTCTCCTCAAATATCGGTATTCTTGACCCAAACAGGTTTTTCCATGTTATTTTGTCTGAAAATTTTTCAGTGAAAATAAAGTTGTTGAGATAGTCCTCTAGGTCATACTTTTTTAATACAGTATTTGTATCATATGTAAGAGAGTTGTAGCTATTTTGGGGGTCAAAAATTATGCAACAGCCCAGAGGAAAACCTTTTTAGCAGTTAAGTTTGCTGATGTTCTACACATGTAACCAAGGAATACGAGTTTTTGCTTATCTATGTGAGCTTCCATTGATATCAGCCCCAAGCATGATGTCGTCGATTCAATGTCCAATCTTTGAGGGAAACCTTGTACTGTCCGGGAGAAATATCGTTGTATTTTCTGCATTGATATCAATGCCCTGATATGACATATTAAACCAGAGTTCTGAGCCATATAAAGCAGACGGCAATATAACTCTTTCCCAGACTTACACATAAACTATTGGATTCATCCCATTTGCATGTAATCCAATTGAGTATAATGAGTTTGTTACACTTTTAGCTTTATCGTAGGAATAGACTATACGATCATTGGTTTTCATTGGTTGTAAAAAAGTAACTCCTACATATTTCACGTTTTTTGCTCTAGGAATATTCTGTGATCCCAGAGTAATTCCATTCAATAAGTACACTTCCTTTGTGTTACTAAATATCATCCAAATACTCTTGTTAGAGTTATATTTCAATTTTTACTTATGTGCATACTGATAAGCTGTATTCACGAGAATTTGTAATCAATTCAGCGTAGAGCTTAGTAGAGTAGTGTCATCTGCCAAAAGCATGCCAGGTATGTTAATCTGATTCACTGTTATCCCGCAATTAGTCATTACTAATTCATTCAATAGCTCATTTATGTACACGAGAAATAAAAAAGACGACATTACACGTCCTTGACCAACGCCTCGCCATAACGGAAATGTGTTCGATAAACATCCTCTACGCGTTACACAGGCCCTTGACTATGTGTAGGAATGGGCGATTATTCTCCATACTTTTGCATTAATTCCTAATATTTTTAGTGTTTTCTAGTAGTCCACAATAACACAGTCTATCGAATGCATTTTCGTTATCCAGAAAAACAGCATATACGTTCGAGTTATCATTAGTATAGTATATCAAACAATCTTGAAGAGTAAATGCAGCAGAGATAGCTCCAGTCTCCTTACTAAATCCAAATTGATAAGGATGTGGAAAGTTTATTTTGTCTAAATACTTTTGAGTCCTGGTCGTCATTAGTTTTTCAAACAATTTTCGTTATACTACGATAATTCACCGGATCCTTTTTATCTTTACCATTTTGTTTGTATATCGGTATAATCATCCCACATCTTTATACATTAGGCAAATGCTCCTAATGGATCATGTAATTAAAAAATGCAGTTAAATGTCTGATTGTATATTATCCAACATACTTTAAGTCCTCATTCGATAAGCAATCAATGCCTGGGTGATTTGTTGTTTTTAGAGACTTGATATGCTGCAACACTTCTTCCTCTGTAATATCATTACATTTTATGATATCAGATTCTAGTTTGCTTTATTCGTACATATTCTTCATTTTGACAGAATTGTTATGTTCCTCGTCTGTTGTAGCACTTAATTCAGAAAATATAGTTTCCATAGATTGACACATTCATCCAAATTATTAGATTCTACTCCTCGAAATGCAATAATATCAATGTCCGATTTATCTTTTCTATTTTCCCGTATGACTGAATAGAATTCGTTCATTCCCATTTCTGCACTTTTCTATCTCTTCAAATATACACTCTTTATATACCTTTCTCTCTAGCCTATGTTTCTTTCTAAACTTTTTTTTCACGTCCTTGTATTTTCTTTTGATGTTCCACTTTGTGCTTCTATTTTTGCTTGCTTTGCTCCATTCTCCGCGCGCTTTTCTCATATTTTGATGTAATTTTTCAAGCCCACTATTCATCCAATATTGTTTCAAGTGCGATCTGAATTCGGACTTTGGAATATAAATGTCTGATGAAGTTATTACATCCTTAGTTATCAATTCAATATACTTCTCTATATCTTCTATCTTTTTACACTCATAGATGAAATTCAATAATGCACTAACGTCAGATTTATACATGCTCATATCTAATGGATTTGCCAATTTCCATTTCATTCTTGGAGATACACGTCCTTTTCTGTTCCTTCAATATATCTTTTTCAAGGCGATCCGATATTGAGAAATCAATTTTGTACTATATACTATGTGTTGTTTAACAGCACCTCTGATTATATCAGGTATTAAGATATAATCAAGTGTGGACGTTCGTGACATGTCTTTTGATCTATACATGATGTAATGCTCATGTGGTTTTAACACCAACGTAGCAACCGTGTTTCTGTGTTCTATTTTTTGTTTGAGAGCGAGATCTCTTCTTGATGGTCTTTTACACACAATAACCGCATTCAGGTCGACTATAATTATGCATATATTGTCAGCAGAACACTTACCATACACATCAAAAACATTTTCAGAAACAATGCCATATGCATCATCAGTTCTAGTTGTCGAAGGAACGTAGGTTGCAATCTAAATTATAGGTTCCAAGTCTCTCACTAAGATTTTCACCACCATAATATTTGGGAACTCATTTTGTAAGGTGCTTACTTTGCATAGTGATAATCTATAAAATACGGCAACCCCGCCACTACCTCTATAAAATAAAATACAGCAATCCCACAAATACCTCTATAAAATAAAATACAGCAACCCCACCAATACCTCTATAAAATAAAATACAGCAACCCCGCCAGTACCTCTATAAAATAAAATACAGCAACCCCACCACTGCCTCTATAAAATAAAATACAGCAGCCCCACCACTGCCTCTATAAAATAAAATACAGCAACCCCACCAATACCTCTATAAAATAAAATACAGCAACCCCACCACTACCTCTATAAAATAAAATACAGCAACCCCACCAGTACCTCTATAAAATAAAATACAGCAACCCCACCAATACCTCTATAAAATAAAATACAGCAACCCCACCACTCCCTCTATAAAATAAAATACAGCAACCCCACCAGTACCTCTATAAAATAAAATACAGCAACACCACCAATACCTCTATAAAATAAAATACAGCAACCCCACCACTGCCTCTATAAAATAAAATACAGCAACCCCACCACTACCTCTATAAAATAAAATACAGCAACCCCACCACTGCCTCTGTAAAATAAAATACAGCAACCCCACCACTACCTCTATAAAATAAAATACAGCAACCCTACCACTGCCTCTATAAAATAAAATACAGCAACCCCACCACTACCTCTATAAAATAAAATACAGCAAACCCACCACTTTCTCTATAAAATAAAATACAGCAACCCCACCACTACCTCTATAAAATAAAATACAGCAACCCTACCACTGCCTCTATAAAATAAAATACAGCAACCCCACCACTACCTCTATAAAATAAAATACAGCAAACCCACCACTTTCTCTATAAAATAAAGTACAGCAACCCCACCAATACCTCTATAAAATAAAATACAGCAACCCCACCAATACTTCTATAAAATAAAATACAGCAACCCCACCGCTGCCTCTATAAAATAAAATACAGCAACCCCACCACTGCCTCTATAAAATAAAATACAGCAACCCCACCACTGCCTCTATAAAATAAAATACAGCAACCCCACCAATACCTCTATAAAATAAAATGCAGCAACCCCACCAATACCTCTATAAAATAAAATACAGCAACCCCACAACTGCCTCTATAAAATAAAATACAGCAACCCCACCACTGCCTCTATAAAATAAAATACAGCAACCCAACCAGTACCTCTATAAAATAAAATACAGCAACCCCACCAATACGTCTATAAAATAAAATACAGCAACCCCACCACTGCCTCTATAAAATAAAATACAGCAACCCCACCAATACCTCTATAAAATAAAATACAGCAACCCCACCACTGCCTCTATAAAATTAAATACAGCAACCCCACCACTACCTCTGTAAAATAAAATACAGCAACCCCACCACTACCTCCATAAAATAAAATACAGCAACCCCACCACTGCCTCTATAAAATAAAATACAGCAACCCCACCAATACCTCTATAAAATAGAATACAGCAACCACACCACTGCCTCTATAAAATAAAATACAGCAACCCCACCACTACCTCTATAAAATAAAATACAGCAACCCCACCAATACCTCTATAAAATAAAAGACAGCAACCCCACCAATACCTCTATCAAATAAAATACAGCATCCCCACCAATACCTCTATAAAATAAAATACAGCAACCCCACCACTGCCTCTATAAAATAAAATACAGCAACCCCACCAATACCTCTTTAAAATAAAATACAGCAACCCCACCACTGCCTCTATAAAATAAAATACAGCAACCCCACCAATACCTCTATAAAATAAAATACAGCAACCCCACCACTGCCTCTATAAAATAAAATACAGCAACCCCACCAATACCTCTATAAAATAAAATACAGCAACCCCACCAATGCCTCTATAAAATAAAATACAGCAACCCCACCACTGCCTCTATAAAATAAAATACAGCAACCCCACCACTACCTCTATAAAATAAAATACAGCAACCCCACCACTGCCTCTATAAAATAAAATACAGCAACCCCACCACTACCTCTATAAAATAAAATACAGCAACCCCACCACTGCCTCTGTAAAATAAAATACAGCAACCCCACCACTACCTCTATAAAATAAAATACAGCAACCCCACCACTACCTCTATAAAATAAAATACAGCAACCCCACCACTGCCTCTATAAAATAAAATACAGCAACCCCACCAATACCTCTATAAAACAAAATACAGCAACCCCACCACTGCCTCTATAAAATTAAATACAGCAACCCCACCAATACCTCTATAAAATAAAATACAGCAACCCCACCACTACCTCTAAAGCATTGTTATCCAATATCATCCAATTACTCTTGTTAGAGTTATATTTCAATTTTTACTTATGTGCATACTGATAAGCTGTATTCACGAGAATTTGTAATTCAGCGTAGAGCTTAGTAGAATGGTGTCGTCTGCCAAAAACATGCCAGGTATGTTCATCTGATTCACTGTTATCCCGCAATTAGTCATTACTAGTTCATTCAATAGGTCATTTATATACACGAGAAATAGAAAAGCCGACATTACACGCACTTGTCCAACGCCTCTCCTTAATGGAAATGTGTTCGATAAACATCCTCTACGCGTTACACAGGCACTTGACTGTGTGTAGGAATGAGCGATTATTCTCCATACTTTTGCATTGATTCCTAATATATTTAGTTTTTTTTTAGCAGTCCACAATAACACAGTCTATCGAATGCATTTTCGTTATTGTAACAGAATTGTTACCGAGAGGAGGGTGGATTAAATGAACAATACAAACACAATTTGTGAAAGAAAATATAAATTTATGTAATAAATTGTAAATGAAAAAAATACAGATGTAACACAATAATTCATGCACTCAACCCACAATTACACTCACAACCATTCACAATACATGAATAAATTAAATAACAATACAAAAGGAATCTCAGATGTAAAGGGATCTCTTGGATTATACACAGATCCAAGAATCCTTTACGAAAGTTAAATAAATGCAAGAATGATTTACGAAAAAAAATAAACACAAACGACAAACTATCTATCGCACGATGGATTGCGATAACTAGCACGATCATATACTTGTATTGAATCAAGTTGCTAGCTTTTATTGATATCTATGTGATCACTTGAAATATTATTGCGATCTGACATAAGCATGCAAATACAACAATGTATTAAATTATATTATAATTTCAATACACCTATGTGTCTCCCCTGTATAACCGCACGATTCAGCAACAGTTGAATCGTCTCCCAGTTTCCCCGAGAACCGAGGGTTGACCAATACTATTATCGGACGTTTCCCTACACGGATCCACCACAGTTATACGTTCAGACAGCATACAACATCTACCAGAACCAACGGTTCCTCACTCCCCTAGATGTCGACCCGGACGTTTTACAACTCTAAGACAGCTCCGACACTCGGACTTCTAGCTTTCCGGATATTTACACGTTACACAGATATTGACGAACAGACAGTTCGACACACAGACAGATACTTCAATTCCGTTTGCACAAATTAACGGCACAAGCACATTCAGATATTTATACAGAGATGTTCCAGAACAAACAATAGATGTCCCACAACAAATCAAACGATATCAAAGACGTTTATCAAAAGATGGTATCAGATGTGTTTAACAGCTACGGTATCAACGATGTTATTAGCAGCTACGGTATCAACGATGTTATTAGCAGCTACGGTATCAACGATGTTATTAGCAGCTACGGTATCAACGATGTTATTAGCAGCTACGGTACCAGAAACAATGTAACAACTATGTTAGCAGCTACGGTATCAGAGACGGTATCAACGATGTTATTAGATGCGCTATCAGTGATGAACTTCTACGGTATCAACGACGGAATCAGCTGGAGTCAGACTGAATCAACGACGGAATCAGCTGGAATCAGACTGAATCAATCAACGACGGAATCAGCGACGGAATCAGCTATAATAAACAAAACCAGACTAATAATAGTTGTCTCAAAAATAATCTAAGCTGTAGATTACGATATTTCATTTAAAGTCTAAAAGTGACTAGTAATTCCAAATATTCCACGTTCATTGCAATAAAAGCATCATTATACGAAATGATAATCTGAATAAAATTCACAATAAAACGAAATGTAAATTTAACACTCACCCCTTTGGCTGGAGATTTGCAAGACGAGGTTATCTATCCTTCGATTAGATATTTTAGTTCCCGTAAATAATAATGAGAAATCCTTAGCCTTATATACTCTCAATAGGTGAACATAAATCACATCGAGCTTGCCGTACACCACGTAAAACGAGTATTTCGGATTTCATGTAAATTACAAATTGGCACATGCAAATCGTTACACGCCACTTAATCACCCCAGGTAATGCGTGTACGACGAAATCAAGAAAATGGTGAGTTTCGTTTGCAATTCAAGAACAGAAATCAGTTCAATTTTCGCCTAATTCTGTGACAATACCTCCCCCCTAAGAATAAAAATGTACACATTTTTAAAACTAACACAGAATAGAAGAAAAATAACTACTGATGATATCTTACAACATTTACACTGGTTATACTACAAACTGGATTTTATTACTGGGCAAATTCATACAAATTTCCCATCATGCCCTACTCAAGTAGTCTGCGCCTATATTTTCAACTCCCCTTATTGCTTCTACACGGAAACGATAAGGTTGTAGTGTTAGCGCCCAACGCATCAACCGAGCGTTAGCGACCTTGGCCTTGTTTAAATACAGTAGGGGTTGGTGATCAGTCTCAAGAACGAAATCTCTCCCAAATAGATATGCGTGATACTTCCCAATTCCCCATACTACGGCCAAACATTCCTTTTCTATAACGGAATAATTTTTCTCCCTGGGTAGCAATTTCCTACTCGAGTAAGCTACGGGTAACTTACTGTCGTCCTGCTCTTGCAGTAAAACTGCCCCCAACCCAGTTTCAGAAGCGTCTGTTCTTAGAATAAAAGGTTTGCTGACATCTGGCAATTTCAATATAGGTGCACTAACCAGTTTCTCTTTCAGAGTACAAAATGCTTTATCTTGTGGCGGTCCCCATTCCACTTTGTTTGGTTGCCCCTTTTTGGTCAAATCAGACAGCGGGCTAGCAATGGCTGCAAAGTTCGGTATAAACTTTCTGTAAAAACCTACTAGACCTAGAAATGATCTTACCTGCGTTTTGTTGGTTGGCTTCGGTGCGTCTCTAATTGCTTCAATTTGCTTGGGATGAGGTTTTAACTGACCCATACCGCTGACCCTATGACCCAAACAATCTAAATCTGTATAACCAATACTGCATTTAGTGGGTCTCACTGTGAGGTTCGCTCTGCGGAGTCTATTGAAGAGCTCGCTCAGTACGGACACGTGCTCACTCCAAGTATTCGTGTACACGAATATGTCGTCTACGAAGCTATCAACGTTTGTTAAACCTTTCAGCAACTTTCGCATCAAACGACAACAAGTGGCGCTGGCTCCAACTAACCCGAAAGGCATCACTTTGAATTGATACAATCCTTTCTGGGTCGCAAATGCCGTCAAAGTTCGGGACTCTGGGACAATGGGAACCTGCCAATATCCCTTGGACAGATCCAATTTGGAAATCCATCGGTTTCCCGACAACTTTGCAAATAGACCCTCCATATCTGGCATTGGTTCTGCATCGAACACAGTGATTTTATTCAACTGCCGAAAATCGATACAGAATCGGTTCGTCCCGTCCTTTTTCCTTACTAACACTACTGGAGACGAATATGGTGAGTTGGAGGGTTCAATCACCCCCAGATCCAACATTTTACTCACCTCTTCGTCCACAGCTTCACGTGCGTTGTATGGCACCGGATAGCCCTTGATTCGAATAGGGTCAGACGTATTCAGCTTAATTTTGAGGTCCAACAAAGTTGTACAACCTGGTCTGTCAGTGAATACATAAGAATGTTTAGCCAAGAGCGCATTAATCTGTTGACGCTGGTCTTTCGTCAACTCCGCACTCACATCGACTTTATCTATCCCCTCCCCCGCAACTCCCAAGGGACATTCAAGGGAACTCTCTATATTCGAATCAGCTTCATCATCGTCTACGACTGCCGTACAAACGACATTTAAGACCCCCTTTCCAACATTGTCGCTCTGTCTCTTAATATACAACTTGAGCATATTCGCATGGAATGTTTTTACATTACCGTCCATGTCAATTTTATAGTCCATGTCACCTTTTACTTCTTTAACTTCATATGGACCTTTCCACTGGACTAATAACTTATTCGAACTCGTTGGAAGAAGCAATAGCACCTGATCTCCCACAAGAAATTTCCTATTACGCGCTCTGCGGTTGTAATACTTGGCATATCTGCGCCCCGATTTAATCAATTCGTCACGTGCCATCTGGCATGTACTCTCAAGTTTGTTTCTTAGATCTAACACGTACTGGTAAGTCGTTTTTATTTCCTCGTTCGCGACATCACCAGTCCATAGTTCGCGTAGTATCCGCATCGGGCCTCGAACTGTTCTACCATACAACAGTTCAAAGGGTGAGAACCCTAAACTTTCCTGCGGTACTTCACGGTACGCGAACAGAACAGCGTTTAAATAACGGTCCCAGTCTTGCGGACGTTCCGCGCACATCTTCCGTAGCATGCTTTTCAGGGTACCATTAAACTTCTCTACCAGTCCATTGCACATCGGATGGTATGGGGTAGTGTTTAGCTGTTTGATGGATAACAGCCTACTTATTTCACCCATGAGGTCAGAGGTGAATTGGGCACCACAATCAGTGAGGATTTCCTCTGGCACCCCTACCCTACTGAAGATATCAACTAATGCTTCAGCTACCCTTTCCGTTTCAATAGTTGGTAACGCTACGGCTTCGGGGTATCTGGTTGCGTAATCAACCAGAGTAAGTATGTACCGATTCTTTCTTTCGGTAACCGGGTGTATTGGTCCTACAATATCTACTGCCACTCTTTTAAACGGTGTATCTATTAATGGCATTTGTCCTAAGGGCACCCTTGTGACCCTTCCCTTACAAACGGTTTTCTGACATACTTCGCACGACCTACAGAACCGTGTGACATCGCCATTAACACCGGGCCAGTAGAATTCAGCGACTACCCTGCTAGTGGTCTTAGCCTTACCTAGGTGTCCTGCCATGCTTGACTCATGCGCCACCCTAAGTACTTGAGATCTATATCTCTGGGGTACGACCACTTGCCAATACTTATTACCCTCCCGAGCGCTAAACTCCCTATGAATTAATCCGTTCTTGCGTACGAATCTAGAGCTACCCCCACGCTTGCAATGTTTAATCGCGCCGGACGTGATTTTCTCAACAATTGTTCTGATGGATTCATCACGTTCTTGCTCTTGTTTGAAATCATCACGGGAAATTCCTGAGATCGATTCAGGGACTATTAATTTATGAAACGCGGATTTCTCTCGCCGTGTTTGCGCTCGCGTTTCGACTGCCTGGGCCAAAGGTATTTTAAAATCGGCCATGGTTGGAAGACGGGAACCTTCAACATTACCGATCGTCAGATCGTAAATAGGATTGTCCATACAAAGGGCATCAACAGTTCCCGTTAAGAAAGGTGTTTTTACTGTGATCCTTGCTACGGGAATGCGACCCATCGTCTGATCAAGTAACATACATGGGGATTCCCACCCGAGCATTTGGTTATCCTGCACGAGACTACGTTTGATCACTACGCCCGTACAACCAGTGTCACGCAATACCACGACTTCTCGACCGTTGACAAACCCTCTCGCGGTTGGTACACGCGCTTCAGGAAATAAACACGTGCCAAGTGAATGAATACAAGGTTCTACATGTACGTTGTTATCGGATATACCTTTACTTTGTATAGCCACTGCTACCTTATGTATAAGTGCCTTTCTTTTAGGACAGTCTTTTTGAACATGACCCAATGCATTACACAAGAAACACCGCACACGCTGAAAAACTGGATTCCCAACTGACCTTTTTACCTCAGCTGATTTTACAGGCTCCCTAGGCATAGGTCTTACAGACTGGTTTCCAGACTTAAAATCTTTTAAAACCACGTTCTGAGTTCCCCCATGAGCTTCGGCAAATAAATCGGCTTGCTTAGCCATATCTTTTACGTTTGTGAAGACTTTCTCCTTCAGAAATTGATCTAATTCTCGCCCAACTGTATTAAATAATTGATCTCTGAGCAAGAAATCAGTCAACCCTTCAAACGTTTTCACCGCTTTGCCGCATTCAATCCACCGCTCAAAATAGTTCGCAATTCTGACGGTGAACTGACCAAAGGTTTCTCCCTTATCGGGCTTGCTATACCTGAACTTTTTTCGAAAACCTTGTTCAGTGAGCTCGTACCTTTTGAGAAGTGCTTCCTTTAGGACGTCGTACTTAAACACATCGTCCCTAGGAAGTCGCGAGTATACATCCAGTGCTTTACCTTTTAATAAAGCACTCAGATGCAGCGCCCAGTCATTTTGACTCCACTTCTGGTTTTCGGCATACCGCTCAAACCGATGAAGATAACTATCTATGTTATCTTTTTCATCGTCAAAGGGAGGTAATTTGGGGCCCCTTAATTTGTTAGTGGCAGAATCGTGTTCTCTTCCAGATGTTGCTAATTCTACCTTACGCTCATGATCCCGTTGTTTTGCTCTTTCTTCTAACTCTAACATTTCTACTCTAGCTAGTTTATCTAACTCTATTCGCTTTTGCTCCGCTTCCATTTCCCATTCTATCCTGTCTTTTTCGGCCTGCTTCTCTAATTCTATCTTGTCCTTTTCGGCCTGCTTCTCTAATTCTATCTTTTCCCTTTGGGCCTGCTTCTCTAATTCTGTCTTATCCTTCTCAAATGCCCATTTCCTATCTTCGGATTCCCTTTCTAATTCCCGTTTCCTTTCATCGGCTACCCTTTCTAATTCCCTTTTCCTTTCTTCGGCCTCCCCCTTTTCCTTTTCTAATTCCCTTTCTAATTCCCTTGACCTTGCCCTTTCTTCCCTTTCCCGGGCTTGTTCTTCTTGAATAAATCTCCTTAAGTTTTCACCTTCATATCCAAATTCTTTGCCTAAGGCAACCAAGTCCTTAAGGGATGACATGACAATTGTAATATGAATATAGATATATAACCAATCCAATAATTTAAACACGTTTATACTGGACACACGGACCTAGGTAAACTAAACAAAAATAAACTCCAACTAGAGTAATATCTTAACAGAAGGTCACGCTCAAATATAAACATTAAATGTATACCTTCACAAAAATGATTGACAGTTCACTTAATCCAACGATCCCACTTCTGACACCATTGTAACAGAATTGTTACCGAGAGGAGGGTGGATTAAATGAACAATACAAACACAATTTGTGAAAGAAAATATAAATTTATGTAATAAATTGTAAATGAAAAAAATACAGATGTAACACAATAATTCATGCACTCAACCCACAATTACACTCACAACCATTCACAATACATGAATAAATTAAATAACAATACAAAAGGAATCTCAGATGTAAAGGGATCTCTTGGATTATACACAGATCCAAGAATCCTTTACGAAAGTTAAATAAATGCAAGAATGATTTACGAAAAAAAATAAACACAAACGACAAACTATCTATCGCACGATGGATTGCGATAACTAGCACGATCATATACTTGTATTGAATCAAGTTGCTAGCTTTTATTGATATCTATGTGATCACTTGAAATATTATTGCGATCTGACATAAGCATGCAAATACAACAATGTATTAAATTATATTATAATTTCAATACACCTATGTGTCTCCCCTGTATAACCGCACGATTCAGCAACAGTTGAATCGTCTCCCAGTTTCCCCGAGAACCGAGGGTTGACCAATACTATTATCGGACGTTTCCCTACACGGATCCACCACAGTTATACGTTCAGACAGCATACAACATCTACCAGAACCAACGGTTCCTCACTCCCCTAGATGTCGACCCGGACGTTTTACAACTCTAAGACAGCTCCGACACTCGGACTTCTAGCTTTCCGGATATTTACACGTTACACAGATATTGACGAACAGACAGTTCGACACACAGACAGATACTTCAATTCCGTTTGCACAAATTAACGGCACAAGCACATTCAGATATTTATACAGAGATGTTCCAGAACAAACAATAGATGTCCCACAACAAATCAAACGATATCAAAGACGTTTATCAAAAGATGGTATCAGATGTGTTTAACAGCTACGGTATCAACGATGTTATTAGCAGCTACGGTATCAACGATGTTATTAGCAGCTACGGTATCAACGATGTTATTAGCAGCTACGGTATCAACGATGTTATTAGCAGCTACGGTACCAGAAACAATGTAACAACTATGTTAGCAGCTACGGTATCAGAGACGGTATCAACGATGTTATTAGATGCGCTATCAGTGATGAACTTCTACGGTATCAACGACGGAATCAGCTGGAATCAGACTGAATCAACGACGGAATCAGCTGGAATCAGACTGAATCAATCAACGACGGAATCAGCGACGGAATCAGCTATAATAAACAAAACCAGACTAATAATAGTTGTCTCAAAAATAATCTAAGCTGTAGATTACGATATTTCATTTAAAGTCTAAAAGTGACTAGTAATTCCAAATATTCCACGTTCATTGCAATAAAAGCATCATTATACGAAATGATAATCTGAATAAAATTCACAATAAAACGAAATGTAAATTTAACACTCACCCCTTTGGCTGGAGATTTGCAAGACGAGGTTATCTATCCTTCGATTAGATATTTTAGTTCCCGTAAATAATAATGAGAAATCCTTAGCCTTATATACTCTCAATAGGTGAACATAAATCACATCGAGCTTGCCGTACACCACGTAAAACGAGTATTTCGGATTTCATGTAAATTACAAATTGGCACATGCAAATCGTTACACGCCACTTAATCACCCCAGGTAATGCGTGTACGACGAAATCAAGAAAATGGTGAGTTTCGTTTGCAATTCAAGAACAGAAATCAGTTCAATTTTCGCCTAATTCTGTGACAGTTATCCAGAAAAACAGCATATACGTTCGAGTTATCATTAGTATAGTATATCAAACAATCTTGAAGAGTAAATGCAGCAGAGATAGCTCCAGCCTCCTTACTAAATCCAAATTGATAAGGATGTGGAAAGTTTATCTTGTCTTAATACTTTTGAGTCTTGGTCATCATTAGTTTTTCAAACAATTTTCCCAGACAATATATCAATGTTATACCATGATAATTCACCGGATCCTTTCTATCTTTACCATTGTGTTTGTATATCGGTATAATCATCCAACATCTTTATACATTAAGCAAATGCTCATAATGGATCATGTAATTAAAAAGGGCAGTTAAATGTCTGATTGTATATTATCCAAAATACTTTAAGTGCTCATTCGATACGCAATCAATGCCTGGGTGATTTTGTTGTTTTTAGAGACTTGATATGCTGCAACACTTTTTCCTCTGTAATATCATTACATGTTATGGTATCAGCCTCTAGTTTGCTTTATTCGTACATATTCTTCATTTTTACAGAATTATTATGTTCTTCATTTGTTGTAGCACTTAATTCAGAAAATATAGTTTCCATAGATTGACACATGCATCTAAAGTATTACATTCTACTCCTCGAAATGCAATATTATCAATGTCCGATTTATCTTTTCTATTTTCCCGTATGACTGAATAGAATTCGTTCATTCCCATTTCTGCACTTTTCTATCTCTTCAAATATACACTCTTTATATACCTTTCTCTCTAGCCTATGTTTCTTTCTAAACTTTTTTTTTGCGTCCTTGTATTTTCTTTTGATGTTCCACTCTGTGCTTCTAGTTTTGCTTGCTTTGATCCATTTTCCGCGCGCTTTTCTCATATTTTGATTTAATATTTTCAAGCCCACTTTTCATCCAATATTGTTTCAAGTGCGATCTGAATTCGGACTTTGGAATATAAATGTCCGATGAAGTTACTACATCCTTAGTTATCAATTCAATATACTTCTCTATATCTTCTACCTTTTTACACTCATAGATGAAATTCAATAATGCACTAACGTCAGATTTATAAATGCTAATATCTAATGGATTTGACAATTTCCATTACACTCTTGGAGATACACGTCTTTTTCTTTTCCTTCAATATATCTTTTTCAAGGCGATCCGATATTGAGAAATCAGTTTTGTACTATATACTATGTGTTGTTTAACAGCACCTCTGATTATATCAGGTATTAAGATATAATCAAGTGTGGACGTTCGTGACATGTCTTTTGATCTATACATGATGTAATGTTCATGTGGTTTTAACACCAACGTAGCAACCGTGTTTCTGTGTTCTATTTTTTTTTTGAGAGCGAGATCTCTTCTTGATGGTCTTTTACAAACAATAACCGCATTCAGGTCGACTATAATTATGCATATATTGTCAGCAGAACACTTACCATACACATCAAAAACATTTTCAGAAACAATGCCATATGCATCATCAGTTCTAGTTGTCGAAGGAACGTAGGTTGCAATCTAAATTATAGGTTCCAAGTCTCTCACTAAGATTTTCACCACCATAATATTTGGGAACTCATTTTGTAAGGTGCTTACTTAGCATAGTGATGATCTATAAAATACGGCAACGCCACTACCTCTATAAAATAAAATACAGCAACCCCACCAATACCTCTATAAAATAAAATACAGCAACCCCACCACTGCCTCTATTAACTAAAATACAGCAACCCCACAAATACCTCTATAAAATAAAATACAGCAACCCCACCACTGCCTCTATAAAATAAAATACAGCAGCCCCACCAATACCTCTATAAAATAAAATACAGCAACCCCAC
The DNA here is from genome assembly GCA_029339505.1 of Unio delphinus. Classification (NCBI taxonomy): domain Eukaryota; kingdom Metazoa; phylum Mollusca; class Bivalvia; order Unionida; family Unionidae; genus Unio; species Unio delphinus. The sequence continues at coordinate 5,790,683 of JAQISU010000277.1, forward strand.
GACTGCCTCTATAAAATAAAATACAGCAACCCCACCAATACCTCTATAAAATAAAATACAGCAACCCCACCACTACCTCTATAAAATAAAATACAGCAGCCCCACCAATACCTCTATAAAATAAAATACAGCAACCCCACCACTGCCTCTATAAAATAAAATACAGCAACCCCACCAATACCTCTATAAAATAAAATACAGCAACCCCACAAATACCTCTATAAAATAAAATACAGCAACCCCACCACTGCCTCTATAAAATAAAATACAGCAACCCCACCAATACCTCTATAAAATAAAATACAGCAACCCCACCACTGCCTCTATAAAATAAAATACAGCAACCCCACCAATACCTCTATAAAATAAAATACAGCAACCCCACCACTACCTCTATGAAATAAAATACAGCAACCCCACCAATACCTCTATAAAATAAAATACAGCAACCCCACCACTGCCTCTATAAAATAAAATACAGCAACCCCACCAATACCTCTATAAAATAAAATACAGCAACCCCACCAATACCTCTATAAAATAAAATACAGCAACCCCACCAATACCTCTATAAAATAAAATACAGCAACCCCACCAATACCTCTATAAAATAAAATACAGCAACCCCACCACTACCTCTATAAAATAAAATACAGCAACCCCACCACTACCTCGATAGCATTGTTTTATCTCTTCAGTAGGTAGCGCAACTACTTTGAAATCATCATGTAAGTTATCTAAATACGTTAGATTATTTATACAAAGCAAATGTTCAGTGATAACAAATAAATTTGTGTCTGGTAGTAATTCAATTAGTTTCTGCGTGCTAGACATTATACCACGTACATTCCATGTTGAAATAATGAGCATAATTATAATAATCAAGCAAATACTAGTCATATGGCTATGTTCATTAGGAATATATTTTGTTTTTCTCATGTGTTTCATCAAGTTGATAGTCTTGTCTCCATTTTCTGTTTGTTATCCATTTTTTTCCCCTACAGTTTATTCCAGAACTCCAAAATGATTAATTATTCATCATCAGAACAAAATCTGTATCCAGTACATTTAGTCGAAATGTATGTATGTATGTATGTATGTATGTATGTATGTATGTATGTATGTATGTATGTATGTATGTATGTATGTATGTATGTATGTATGTATGCATGCATGTTGTGTGTGTGTGTGTGTGTGTGTGTGTGTGTGTGTGTGTGTGTGTGTGATCCATCCCAATGGGGTCGTTCCTTTATGAGGTTGACGAATGCTACTGTCACACCTTCCTCCTTGCACTGAGTTGCGATAGTTGTCTTTACTACATCTATATTTTTTTTTCTCGATTTGACATTTGACAGCAGAATGCGTCATATTTTGTTTCTTACGACTGGTTCAAACACATATGATTCTATATTCCTTTGATTAGGTCTGGTAATAATTGTCTCAATATGCCTATACGATGTATCTTTCTTCTTTTGTCTCTCCTCGGCATTCGGAAGCATCCTTTGACCATTTGGTGATTTGTTGAGCCCTATTGGTGCTTTATTTTTTATGTTTGCATTTATATTTATGTTAGCTATCTCTTCATATTGTAACTTCATTTCCTCATTTTGAGTTGATTTACAATCTCTTGTATTGTTAGATGTTACTTCTGTGTGCAGATTATGACTCACATTTTCCGTTATGTTAGTCCCATCATTCCGTGAAAGTGGCGGGAAATCTTTGAATGTAAACATAGCGGGATCATTTCCAGAAAAATTTGATGGAAAAGCTCTAGCCGGCTCTTTGTGTATTTCTCTCTGTCCGTGTACTACATTTTCTTGTATGTTGATCGGTAGTGATTTTCAAGATTTTCTTTCATTTGCAACTCAACGTTTCTACTACTTCCTTTGTTAGACTGATTGTATATAAGTTTGTATCTTGTACAAATTGTGTCTACCTGTACGTCAATACAGCTGAAGCAGCAGAGAGGGTGAACAGACCACGTTTTCAAGCAAAAATAAGGCTTACAGATCATGTTTTCGAGCAAAATATGGCCTATAGACTACGTTTTCAGACAAAAAATAAGACTTCCAACAAATCTCATTTAACCAAAAAAAAAGTCTCCATTTTTGCAAAAACGGAGATTTTACGATTTTCCTCGCAACGATGTGGTCATCCACCCTCTCTGCTGCTAAAGTTTTCAGTTCTGGGTTAATAATTCTTTTACGATTTTAACCGAATATTTGATCAAGTCCGATACGATATCGTGTCCGAGGATCATGCAAATTTATTGTTGCGAATCCGTGCGGAGTCGACTGAGCATGACTAAAGAAATCTCGAAATTGATTGAAGTCCATATCAGAACACCATGTCTGCCAAATATTTCTAAGAGTATGAGTATCAACTCCGTTGAATACAGACAATAAATTGCAGTTATCTCTGATCACTTTTGGAACCTGAGTGTAGCGTTGAGTGACATATATCACGTCAGTGTTTTTGTGACGCCCACGGGAAAATATTCTAGCAGGATTCTTTTGTTTATTCAACATTATATCGTCGTATACGACTAAATTGTTAATATCTCCATCAATATCATCAATACTCGGTGCTTCATCGATATCGGTTATAAAATCAATAATACCCTCTCCGGATTTTTCTACTGCGCTGTCGTTAAAATCTTTTAGCACTTCATAACATCGTTGATCATCTACGCTAGGGGCAATTAAATACAACTTATCCCACTTCATCCATCTCATTATTAAATTGAGTAACAATTGCGTTTTACCGGATCCAGATGGCCCGATTATAATCATCCGGATAGAGTTTGGTAGCGCTGCATGATGCTTAACTGGTTCTCTTGTTTTAGTCGCTGAAAAATCAATTATATCCATATTTCTATACATAAATTATGGATCTATATTGTGTGAAGTGTAAAACGCGTACTGGCACAGATGACTTGACGACGATTACAACTAAAAATAACCGATCAGCGCTTTCTGGTAAATGCGTGCAATGTGGTACAAAGAAATTTAGATTTGTGTCTATGAGATCTGATTTTAAAAAAAACGAGGAGGTGATATCGCAGCCCAATTGGCAAAGCTCCCTGGAACCCCATGGGCAAAGTACCCCGGAGAAAAGCACCTTCCAGGATATAGCTACTGTGGACCGGGAACCAGACTTGATATCAGACTCAATGATCAAAATCAGTCCCGACCCGGTGAAGAACCAATAAACGCCATTGATAAGGCCTGTCACCTTCATGATGTTGCTTATAAAAGCAGCAATCTGCAACACAGGCATCTAGCAGATGTGAAATTAATTCATGCGTTAAATGCTATTCCTGATAAATCCTTCAAAGAAAAATTGTCTTCATTTTTGATAAAATCGGCTATGAAAAGTAAATTGATGTTAGGTGCCGGTAATTAATAATATGGAATCAATTTATTATTCCCCAAGAGGATACTGGAGGGGTAAATCAGCAGTCCATAAACTCGCTAGCGCTGCAAAAGTGAAAAAAACCACTGCGGCTAATTGGTTATCCAAACAGGCACTATGGCAAATTTATCTACCACCGCCTAAACAAATTCAATTCTCGCATTTTGATGTGACCGCTCCTAATGAAGTTCATCAGGCTGATATATTATTTCTGCCACATGATCGTGGTTACAAATACGCTTTAACCGTAGTTGATATTGCAAGTCGATACAAAGAAGCAGAACCGTTAAAAACAAAATCAGCCACTGAAGTCGCTTCTGCATTTGAAAGGATTTATCGACGAGGTCCTCTGCACTGGCCAAATCTGTTACAAGTTGATCCTGGCAAGGAATTTCAGGGTGTAGTATTATCAACAATGAAACATCATAATGTCACCATACGACGAGGGCATACTGCGCTACATCGCGATCAGGCCATTGTAGAACGATTTAATCGGACGATTGCTGAACGGTTATTTGGATATCAATACGCAAAAGAATTCATTCAAGAAAAGCGATCCCGTGAATGGGTTAAAAGATTACCATCTGTGATTACTGCACTGAATAACGAGATTACTAGAACAATCAACATGAAACCTATCAACGCGATTAAAAAGAAGTCAATACCCGTACAACCACAAAAAGATTTCAAAGAACCAATTCTTGGTAGTAATGTCATTGTGAGGTACTTATACGAACCAGGAGAGCTTGAAGGGGGTAGAAAAAGGGCTACTGATCCTATTTGGAGCGTCACTACGCATAAGATATCTAGTATAACACGATCAACTGGTAGACCTCCAGTCTATAAACTGGATTCAACTGCCCCTCAGCGGGGTTTTACTCGACAACAACTACAAGTGATTCCCGAGGATACTCAATTGCCACCGCATGGTCTTAACTAGCACCGTTGCGTCTATTGCACTCAAGACAAGTCAACATCACATTATTTCTGACATGACCGAGATTGTTATTTTTTCTGTCTACAGTGAATTGGCGAGGATCCTTATCCGAATACTGCCAATGCATTATACAATTGCAACTCGCGCAGTGATTATTCTGTTGTTTCTTCAGTGTAATTATTAATTTAGCATCAATATCAAATTCTCGTTGTTTTTTTTTGTCCTGTTGTTTGTAACCGGAGATTTTTTTATTAATGATGCTAACATCAATATCACTTATTGTTGTGTCATTATCATCACCAATGATTTCATCATCGAGGACAACTCTTCGAAGTTGATTTATTTTTCGTACTCTGGATACTGCGAGATAGACTAAATTCGACCATTCGATGTGATTATCCACCATCCAAACAATTGTATCCGATTTAGTCAATCCCTGTGAAGAGTGTATTGTTGCTGCGTATCCTAGAGTCCACGGGGATTTATTAGCACGCAATGCATTTTCAACGACATTGATATCAACCAGCACAATATCATTTCATACGAGAATTTGTTTTTCACTCTGTCCTGGAATATCAACTTCATTATTCTGTTTTCGTGTATCCGATGGCCTATAACAAAGGGGTACTGGAAGCGTTGCAAATTTTTCTTTATGCAATTCAAATAACTTCATTTGAAGTGTGTCCCTGACTATTTTTCTACTTGCAATTATCAAATCATTTGGTCTCCATGTTTCCCAGAAATCATTCATTGGAGTTTCTGAAATCACTTCACGCGCTATTTCGCATTGGATTCTATCCGGTTGTAATCTAATTAGTTTCTTAAATTCTCGTAATCGTTCATCAAGTGATCTATAATCAGTGGTGATTTCTTCATACTAGTCTACAAAACCCTTTAGCCATTCATGTGGAGATGCACCGACAAATGGTGGTGGTTGGCCGTGATCACCGCACATGACGACTTTTGTGTTTTTGTTTAACAACCACTCAAGAAATGTTTTTAATACATCTAATGACACTGTGCATATTTCATCCCAAATTAAGATTTCAGGAATGAATTTATCACCCATACGCTCAGGAGTCCATTTGTCACCCTTCCATCGAAAGAAACTGTGGTAAGTGCAAGCATTTACCCCTCGTTGTATCATCTCTCTGGCGAGTCTGTGAGTCGGTGTTAGCACAATCATGTTAGAAACGCTAGCGTTTCCACGACGAAATAATTCAATTGCACGAGTTGTCTTTCCTGACCCACCACAACCGTTTAAATAAACTGTCTTATATCTTCATACTGGATCAGATACCGGTGGTGCATTAGAAAGTTCTGATTGAATTTCAATACGGTTACAACAAAGATATTTATCATCCATGGCAACGTCTGCGGATTCACAATACTCATGTAGCATCTCCTTTTTAAATCGCCAACGCCCCCAATTTTCTTCGGGATCTGTGAATGCCGCTACAGCTGATTTGTACTTATTGTGTATATACATCGAATCAGTGGCCACTCTAACCGCGGTATTAGGAAATCTATTTATCATCGAAAATAGATTAATAGAAGCATAGGCTAGCATTGAACTTCTCAAATGTGTGTACTGGGAATTATATCCATCACAGTAGGTAACAACCGTACCTAATTTCTCACCATTGGATAGAAAAGCATCCTTACGGGATACAAGTTTTCCCTGTTTCATTAAATCCGCTACAATAAAATCGTATTCAGCGACATCTATGATCAACCGCGAAGAGTATTTTGCGTTGTCGTATCGTCCACCCTGGGTAAATTTACCGATTATTCTTCTTCCGAGATCTTTTGCTTGTTCTTTTTTAATTTCAAATAACTTCTTAGACCAATTTATGATTTCTTCTTCACTGAAATCTGGAAACTGTTTTCGTAGTTCGTTGATTATTCTATCTAGATCGGGTTGTGGTAGCCAAACTTCTTTCTGAGCTCGATAGCATATAATAGCCTCGGAAACAATCAACGATATTAGCATACCACAATCAATCATATATCTCAATAGCACTATTGGCATCCAGGCCTTTTCAGATAGGTGTCTACCGAGCCAAACATAACTACACGGATGTAATCCTGACGCTAATTCAAATGATATCACACGAGCGAATCCGGTTAAATCAAAATCAGGCAATGGTCCATTAATCGCAACACGAGTCATTTCATGCGTGGGGTGTCCAAATCGTTTGAAGTACTCAGCGCATTCCCCATATCCGAGAAAACTTCGGGGATAACACGCGGCTATATCAATTGAAATCATACCATCACGTGAGTATTTCGTATTCCACAGTCCTCCATGACCAAATTCGACGCAACTCAATTTAACATCCTCGAGAAAATCACTTCGTGTTGGACGCCATGAGTTTTTTTCTCTTGCGAAGTGAGCTACCACTGATGGAATAGTAAAACTATCCGTGAGTAGTTTTTCATGGAAACTCTCCGGTGAAAAATCATTAGCGATTTTTCTCATTCTGTTATCTAATTCTTCAACGCGATATAATTCACCATTTGGTTTTACAAATTGATCGAATTCTTCATCACTTCTAAGTAACCACACTGACACAGGATCATCCTTACACAACGCATGAATAGCATCAAATAATCTCTCTTCATAGAAAACATCCCCGGAAAATTCCGGGGAGATATATTTCACGGTTCGTTCTCGTGGAAATATTGTTACCGCAGGTGTCCACGCGTGTTTGTTATGATCAATAATCTGTATTGGGGCTCCTCGCGATTAATATTTCGGTTCGTATAATACTTCTCCGGTTATTGTTGTTACTGATATTGGGAATTTTAATGATGCTTCTAATTTAGCTATATCAGAAATCTTTGCACCGTGCTGTTTTACCGTTAATTCCCACTCGGTTATTTTTTTTCGTCTTAAATCAGTTAGTTTATTCCCCCGGGACGCATTTGTGAAGTGTTCTATTATTCGCTCTGCTACACAATTCAGTGAACTAGAATATTTCATAGGAGCTAGTTTTGCGATATCGGGTTTATCATTTAACGGATATATCCCATAAACCATTGCTGTTACGGGATAAGATCTTTCGTAGTATGGCTTATCGATTCCGGTTAGAATTCCTGGTTTGGAATCTCTACTCACAATGACAGCTTTTTTATTCTTGAGGATTGGTTCAAATTTATCCCTAATAATCCATTTACCATCGACTTCGATAATGAATTTGATTCGGAAAAAATGCCGCTTTCCCCAACACGTGAAATTATCACTGCTGCTTTTTCATCAGTCATGGTAGCATCAACAACACCATCAATTCGAAATGTTGACCAACAATAAGATGCTCCATCACGCTTGAATTCATTAAAACAGTCTCTGATTTTACTAATCATGGCTTTATCAAGAATTGTATTCTTTGGTGTATTAGAAACTATATCGAGATTGAATTGAGCATCTTTCCAGGGTAATCTCTTGGACGTTTTTTTTGGTTTATTTAGATTAAATTTAGGATTAATTTTTAATAATCTCTTAAACTCTTTCATGTTTCCGTCTATTAAACGTTTTTTTGGTTTATCGAGATTAAATTTAGGATTAATTTTGTTACGTTTTTTTGGTTTATCGAGATTAAATTTAGGACTAATTTTTAATAATCTCTTAAACTCTTTCATGTTTCCGTCTCTTGGACGTTTGTTACGTTTTTTGGGTTTATCGAGATTAAATTTAGGACTAATTTTTAATAATCTCTTAAACTCTTTCATGTTTCCATCTCTTGGACGTTTGTTACGTTTTTTGGGTTTATCGAGATTAAATCTAGGATTGATTTTTAATAATCTCATAAACTCTTTCATGTTTCCGTCTATTGGACGTTTTTTGGGTCTATCGAGATTAAATATAGGATTGATTTTTAATAATCTCTTAAACTCCTTATCAGCATTTTTCGAAGGCGTTTTCCCTAATTCCCTCATGCTATAATTAAAACAAGCATTTAAATGAAAGATTTTTATATAATGAATCACTGCAAGTGGCTTATGATTGGATCAATAACCCCGTGTAACAAATCATGCAGAAATGAGTTCTGTGGGTATCATATGCAAAGCTTTCGTCGTGGAAGCCTTGGTCCGTTACCTTGTATTCTATGTGGAGTTGGGGTCAGGGGAAAATCTCAGTTGTGTCTAAATTGCGGTGGTAAGCGATACAGGGAGTTGAAGCGTTATTATGATAAAAGAATAAAAAATGGACAATCAATCAGAAATTTTGACCCTGACGCTGACAAAGTCCCTGACGCTGACACTGATAAAGTCAGTATCCTTGACAGAGTCAGGGATAAAATCATAAGAACTCCTCAAGACTACATCGAAAGATTTATCATTAAACCAAACGATGAATTAGACAAACAATAGTATTATGTATACGAATGAACCAAGAATTCCGACAACACCCTATGATCACAAATTATGAAGCATCCAGTGATGGTGTTGTAAGAAACCGCAGACTGAAGAAACCAGTTAGTTCTGTGAATAATCAAGGGTACTTGATGTTTACTGTTGGCGGGAAGAAGAGATATCTCAATCATCGTTTCGTGTATGAGTGTTTTTATGGATTGATCGAGGATGATTCTGTCATTGATCACAAGGATTCTAATCCGAAAAACAATTCTTTATCAAATCTGCAGGCTATCACACAAAGTGAGAATACCAAACGAGGAAAGACTGGAAAATGCAAAACGGTTGGGAAGAGACCTGTGAAATCTTTGAATACGATAACTAACGAAGAAAAAATATTTTTATCAATAACCAGCGCCGGTAGGCACTTCGATATTTGGATATACTCAGTACGATTCGTTGCAGAGGGAATAACCAAAACGGCTATTTCAAAGGGTACTGGACAGAAAATTCGATTTAGTTACGTCTAATGCGTCATATTTTTCATTTAGAAATATCATTATTATAGAATAATGAATTCTGAAAACATGAATAGCATTTTATCCGAGATTTCAAAATTGAAAAGTTGGGATATTGAACTATCAGATGGGTTAAATCCTGATCAAATCATGTCTGATTTTCAGGATATAGAATACGGAGTTAGCACTAACAAGTATATGCTACCAAAGAAGTATGCGCTCATCAAAAGAATTCAGAATTCTATTCGGGACTCTCTCGCATTTTCCAGTGACGTAAGTGTGTTCGCTCCGTTGTATACCATCGTAGAACGAATACGAAAAGAATTGGGGTACGAATACGAATTGAAAAGGAGGTTAATTCTAAAGTTAGAAACCTACGGGCGTTAATTCAAGAAAATGAACAATTTTGATTGACCAACCATTTATCATTATTTGATTGTGACCGTCCCTCATAGAGATTTTAATTTTTTTTAGCATTTTTTGATTAAAACTGTTGAAATCAGTGAATACAAAATTGATGGCTGGTTCGGATTGATCAAAAATAGAATGTTGAAAGTCACATTATTAGTTTTTTTTATATACAATTATGTGACTTTCAACATCATTGATAGGATGAAATAACGCTTCTATGATCGTGTTAGGTCGGATTGAAAAATTGTTTTACAATTGAAAAATTGTTTCTGATTTTAAATAATGGTCAATGAAGCATTAACAACCCGATTGGCTCGTGAACGACTGGATGCAATCAGGAGATTTGTACCAATTCGTGACTCTGTACGGAATAAACTGCAACAACGACAACAAGCGCAGACTGACTTTTCTGTGTCAAGTGAACAACTGTTTACTCCGATAACAAGTGCGACCAAAGATGTGAAAAAGTTAACTGAAGCAGCGATATACGGAGATATTCCTGAGCGAGAACGAGTAAAGAAGGCGCCGCTGCTTGATACGCTTGAAAAGATAGCAGCAGAGACCGGACAAACACGCGCAGGGATACAACAGTTATCCAGTGATATAAAAACTCAGCGCGAGTATGAACGATTAGCTGATATTGATGATTCTGCGCCTGAAACTCAAAGAGTTTCCACACCTGAACCACAACCTGTTGATGTCGTCACCCCAAGAGGTGTACCCTTTATAGACAAATTCACCGAAGGAGCTATAACAGAAATCAAACGACCTGAATTAATAAAACCCAACGATTATGCGGATTTTGGCATTTTCGCTATCCAAAAATATTATTCAAGGGAAGAGTTTTTAAAAGACGAGTATAAAAACAGTGGAATTAAACGAGACGACTGGGTAGATTGGTTATATAAAATAAACAAGGAGATTACTGGTAATTTGAAAAAGGATACAATTGAGTACAGAACTTTTAAAGCAGGAGTTGATAGTTATGGTATACAGAAACAACAAAGTCGAGGCCGACAAAGGCAATTACTTGATGATAGTGAGGGCGCAACTGGTACAACTGAGGAAACAAGCGGAAAAGGATATTCGATTGGAAATCTAAAGGATTTCAACGCTGGAGTCTTTGACTCTACCACGACATGTCCTGGTAGTGTTATCAATGATATATCACGATTAGAAGTTCTTGTAGGAGGTTTCCGAGCTGGAAATAACTCACCGGAAATAATTAATGAAGCAGCTGATATCTGTAGACGATTATTTCAGGGTGGTATCATGGATATCAGCACATCTCGAGATTTCATTGACGAGTTAGCAAATGGGTATCATAGTGACTGAATTGAAAAGTCAATTGAAAAATTGTTTCTGATTTCAAATAATGATCATACACTACAATCATGATAAACCAACCACCGTCTACGTAGTTAATTCACGGTTTCCGGTTTATAGAGCATACTACGGAGATGGTTTAGGCAATACCATTGCAGGGTTATTTGCGAGAATGGCTCCAAAAGTGATGCCGTTGGCTAAACAACTAGGAATGAAAGCCATTGATGTTATTCGTGATAAGGGTATTAGTGCTGTTGGAGATTTTGCTGAAAAAGCGTTTTCAACTGCGAAGAATAAAATAACATCATTAGTGAGACGAAAAAAGAAACCAGTACCATTGCCATCTACAGCGGAAATGCCTGCAAGTGTTAGTAGAATTATAAATAACGCAGTAGACGAAAAATTAGCGTCGATGGCTTTAACCCCTGACCAAAGCAATATTGCAAATATGATAGCAGGAAGTGGCTTTAAAAAACTACGACGATGAGAATGGCAAAATCGTTTACGATTTCACTATTTAGACTCTGATAAATAGAATAAAATGTTCAAACAGTCACCTGATCCAGCGTTTGATATAGATGCCCCAGTTCGCAAGGATGATTCTGTACGCGATTATCAATATTACGCCTATCATGCCATAGACTCAAATAGTCGAGCAAGAATTGAACTTCAAGTCCATGATACCAGTAAATACTTTTTGCCCTGTGAAGCGTTTATTGAAGTAGAAGGAGAACTTGTAACAGCTGCTGATACTCCTGCTGTACCAGCACCGTATCCAGATGGTACTCAAGTCGGTTTTGTCAATAATGGTATCATTGCGTTATTTGAGAGTGCAAAATATCTCATTGATGGAAAAGAAATTGAGTCGATAGATCGCGATGTTGATGTGGCTACAACAATAATCGGGTTAGCGAGATATTCCGATGATTATACAAGATCAGCAGGACCCTCTATGATGTTTGCAAAAGATGGTAAGAATACCGCTGGAGGAAATCAATTTGTTGTAAGACGACCAAAAAAACGTGATAATAGTGATGCTAATGTCGAGAATATGATTATAAACAACGATGCTAATTCCAATCTAGGAGCTGCAACACGAAACTCAATGTTGCAAGGAGCGCGTAAATCACATATTTGGATTCTGTAGAAACGTCAGAAAAGTTATCTACGGGGCGAAGCATACAGTATCGCTTGTACGAAAAAGTGATGATAACGACGCAATCTGGAGGATTCCAGCAGATGCTGCAAATCCCAATGCTGATGCCGGTAAAGTCAATTTAACAAAAATATCATTGTGGATGCCAGTGTTGACTCCAGCAATCACCGCAGAAGGACGATTACTATCATTTATGGACCAAGGAGGAAAATCATTACTAAGTTGGCTAACCGTGAGTACAGATGTTAAACAATCAAATATCAACGGGTTATTCACTTGGAACCTAGCATCAAAACAAGGCGTTTCTGCTCCACGTCATATATTTGTTGCGTTACAGGATAACACACGAGTTGGCAATCAACTCTCCAGTCATATGATATTTAATCAATTAGGTGTGAAAGACGTCTCACTGAGAATAAACGGCCAGCAGGAACCATCCGAGGATATACAACTTAATTACACCGAAAATCATATTGCACGAGTTTATCATCGTCTGTTGTCATTTATGGCACGCGACCAAAATGTCGATACTGGTTTGCAAATATCACAATATGATTTTAAAAATCTGTATCCGATCTATTACTTCTCACTGAAACATCTCGATTTGATGAGACAATCTGTTGTTGATATACATTTTAGAGCTAATGTGACTCGTGGTGCTATTGCTGATTATAGAGCGGTTGCTGTCATTCTCAGTGATAAATCAATGCTACTCGAAGGTTTTGGAGGAAGAATGAGAGTGGTAGATGCACCAGTGGAAAATCTTTGATTGATTTTCTCGATTTTTCATTGAATTAGACTCAATCAATTATGTATAACATGTCATATAGTGCTATTAGTGTTGCGTTAACTCCCGGTCAATTAAAAAAAATTGCAATCGGAATCAGCTAAAAAATGTGGAACCACAATCACGTTGAAACCCAACCAAATGACTGGTGGTGCAAATAAACTATCGCTGACAACTCGTCAGGTGAAACATTTCAATGATGCACTTGCAGCCAAAAAAGGTGTTCAGATTACTCTCTCTGCGGCTGCTATCAAAAATATGATTAAAACAGGCGGTATATTTCTGTTGTTAGCTGCGATTCCAGCATTGATTGCAGCAGCAGCCCCAGCGGTGGCTAAAGCGGCTGCGTTAGGAGCCGTTGGTACTGCAGCAGGAATGGCACTAAAGAAAGCAAATGGGAAAGGATATAAAAAAAGGGAAAGGGTCTAAGACTACCAGGAACCCCGTATTCGTGGTACAGCGGAAAGGGTCTAAGACTACCAGGAACCCCGTATTCGTGGTACAGCGGAAAGGGTCTAAGACTACCAGGAACGATTTATTAATTCAGGAACCTATGGTTCCCAAATCTTCGATGGTTCCTATGTCCAATTTTGATTTAATGGATGCTGCTAAAAAACTAGCGATTAAAAACTTCAGAGGTGTCTTTATGAAAGATCAATTACCACATCAACCAAACAGCGTTGAAACCGGAATCATTAATTTAGATAACAGCACCGGACCTGGAACTCACTGGGTTGCATACGCTATTGATCCACGTGGGATTGTTTATTTCGATTCATATGGATTAGCCCCACCAAAAGAGTTTATGCGTTATATAAAAAAATTTTCAATGAAGACTTGGTATTCTACGCTACCAACACAAACGATGATTGACCCACCAATGTGCGGCAGCGAAGTATTAAATGTCCTTGACGCTATTTCTAACTCCTTGAGTAACCCAAGCGGAAAACCACCACATGTTGTCGTTAATGAATACACTAGTAATCGCTGGAAATCGAAACGATTTTAGAGAGAGAAAGAGTTTTACAATAACATGATTGATATTTGGGGGAGATCTTTGAAACCCAAACCCGATGGCACTGCACAACCTGATTCTGTCAAGGATGTAAAAAAAACTAATCAAAGATGAAATAGCTGAGACGTTGAACTTAACAAATGTTGATCCTAATGAAATAGTTGTATTTCAAGACAAACAGGGTAAATTGAAATCCAGTGATGTGTCATTGGATGATATTTTAGTTAAACAACGAAACGCAATCGAGAATACTATCGCGTTATTATCGGATCAGGGTAAATTGAAAACCAGTAATATTTCTCTGGATGATATTTTGGTTAAACAACAAAACGCAATCGAAAATACTATCGCGTTATTTTCCGATCAGGGTAAATTGAAAACTAGTGATGTCTCTCTGGATGATATTTTAGTTAAACAACGAAACGCAATCGAGAATACTATCGCGCTATTTTCCGATCAGGGTAAACTCAAACCGGGTGTACTCGTTTCGACGATTACAGATCGATTAAAAACTCTCAACGATGAGTTAAAAAATTCTGTGTTTGTACTAACAACACTTGAATCTAGAATTGAAGAAAACGGAAAACAGTTTACATCATTTCGTAGAAATATCATTGATAAATTTATTGGAACCCCGTTAGATAAAATTGAAATAAAACTCCCGGATATTAAAAAATCCATCGATGAGACGAAAACTTTCATCGAAGCCATCAAAGGTGATTTTTCGAGGATGATAACAATCATTGAAAAAACAAAAATTCCTCATGAGAAAACCAACAACGTGGTATATACAATCCAACACGGATCATTTGCGTGGACACCTACAAACAACAAATTAGATATCACTGCAACCGTTAAAGGTATTTATCGATTAACACTAGTAACACCATTGACTCAATTTAATATATCATCGTCCAGTTCATCCGGGGTCAATAATACGATTTCAACGATCATCGACAAGGATACAACTGAAAAGTTCACTATAACAGCTACTAATAAAAATTTGATTAGGGTTTCAGCAACCTGGTATGTGGAATTCGTAGCGGATTTAAGCAAATAACTAAATTGAAAGGAAAATCGTTCGGATTGCACAATTGAAAACGCTAGTATTTTTAAAATAAAAAAAATGATTTCATCAACGCAATGTCGCTATGATCAGGTCAGAGAATTTCAGAATAGACTCAAAACCCTCACTGAGGAGTATCAAATAAAAATAAAAAAATACCGACGAAGAATCACCGCAATTGATATTATTATATACTCGGTGTCAAGCGTTCTCACTGGCGCCGGAATAATACTTGCATCGGTTACAATGATTGCCCCGGTCGTAGTTCCAATTTGCATTTCTGCGGTGGCTACAATCGGGGGTATATCAACCGGGATAGCAAAAAAGATATCATCATGCAGCCAGAGTAAACTGCAGAATTACTTACTTCAATTTCATATTGCAGCAACCGCATATTCGCAGTTATCCCTGATGATATCGTCGTCACTCGATAATACAATTATATCAGATAGTGAATTCTCAGCGATGGTCAGTATTTTTGATTCCGCGATATCGAAATTAGAGCGACAACATGAGTATAATAACAATGACAACACCGATGGAATCAGAAAACACGAACCCAAAAAACAAAATGATCTCAATAATATCAACATTACCAGATTGTGAGTTCTCAGTGATGGTCAGTATTTATGATTCCTCGATACCAAAATTAGAGCGACAACATGAGTATAATAACAATGACAACACCGCAGGAATTACTTCAACGAATAGTGGAGAACACGAACCCAGTACAAACAAGCATGATATCAATAACATCAACGAATCCAGAATTCAGTGTGAATTTCCCCTCTCCGGTCCCAGTGAAGGAGATAGCGCTAGCAAAATTACGAGTATACCACAGTTGGCCTAATATCAGATCAAAATCATTTGGTGGTCAACAACCGAATAATTCACTGGTGTTTGCGAATAAGAATAAAGACGACGGTACCCTAGACTGGAACGTCGTTTTGATACCAACAGGGTCATACCAAATAGAACAAATCAATAATGAATTCGCGCGTAGAATAAAATCGACTACTGGAACAGAATCGAAAATCGCTATAACAGTTCATGAGCCGACGCTATCATCCGCAATTGAGATAAGCACAGAAGGATACGTCGTAGATATCTATAACTGCTCGATAAGAACCATACTAGGATGGCCTGAATTACCACCCCGGGGGGGAACCGTTGATATACCCGAACCACAAAAAAATGATTATATCACCGACAGAATAAACCCCGATAATCCAATAAAAAGTTATAAAGATTACCAATCCAGTGAAGATTTTTTTTATTTCTTCTACTCCCCAATTGAGGAAGAGGAGGAGGGGAGGGGTCAAGAGGGATATTATGTTGTTAACGAACCTAAAATTATCGAAAATTTCACAGCGATGGAATATGATTTTTTACTGTTGTTAATATCCATTAAATCCGGCTCTCTCACCCGAGATGAATTTATCAGCGTTGTAGAAATATGTAACAAAATCATCAATGACATGGAAACATTTAATTCACAAATTATTCGAGTTATACTAGATGATAATCACCCCAAGTCGAGAACAGAGTTTGAATTAACTCTTGGTATCCCCGTTAAGGATATTCCAACATTCAAACTACCAGGATATAACGTACCAGAACTAAAAAAACTTCTCAATGATGCCATCGATGTTGGTTTCAAAATAATTCATGATACGTGGAAAAAAACAGCATCACCGGAAATAAAAATCCTCAAACACAATAATGACCCAGATGGTGGCGGTAGGCATATCGCTCCGTTCAACGTGAATATTTCATCGGTGATTGCGCTCAATTTAGTATGTGATGTTATCGAAGGAAGCTATCAAATTAATCTCGAACGATCAAATCAAGCTCAGCAAGGATATATTCTTTATTCGTTTGCACCAACAGCTCCTCCAGGATTCCTAATTATTGAAAACCCAATTAATCCTGTCTACATGCGATGCCATAATAATTCATTAACCAGAATTAATTTCAAACTCACCGACCAGTCAAATAATCTGATTGATTTACAAGAAGAGGTGTTAGCGATTAGTCTGTTTGTGAGATCCTAAAGACTTGATCAAATCATTTATTATTTTTTGTTATCCCAGAACTGAAAACTTTAGCAGCATAGAGGGTGGATGACCACATCGTTGCGAGCAAAATCGTAAAATCTCCGTTTTTGCAAAAATGGAGACTTTTTTTTGGTTAAATGAGATTTGTTGGAAGTCTTATTTTTTGTCTGAAAACGTAGTCTATAGGCCATATTTTGCTCGAAAACATGATCTGTAAGCCTTATTTTTGCTTGAAAACGTGGTCTGTTCACCCTCTCTGCTGCTGCTGATCTTTTCCATGATCACATCTAGATGTTGATGTACATGAGAAGAGAATTCTTTTATCTCGCTTTCCCGGGTCGCCATTGTTGACATCTGGAAATAATTTCCTCTATTATCATTGATTAATTTTTCTTCCTTAAATTTCAGTTGTTCTATCTGAGAGTTCGCTTCTTCAAGTTTCTTCGTAGCTTCCACAATTTCTTTTTTTGAAGTTTTGGATCTCATTTTCTCCCTGTAAGACAATATCACAGAGCTGGTTTTCCAATCTGGATAATTTTACTTCAAACTCATCATTCATGATCGCTATGTGCGCAAATATTGTGCTATTTCTATCAGCATCTTCATCTGTTCTTTGAAATTACTCATTCTTGGCTTAACATCTTGAACGCTAACCAGTCTTATTGTTGTGTGATGCTTTTCATTATTGTAAAATTATTTATTACAAAAAGTATTCAGTGGAAATACAAAGTGCTCCCAATTTGAAATTACAGTGAATTCGGACAAGAACGCTTTGGGATTATTTTATTGTGATACATGAATAGATGTTTACATTTGAGGCAAAAGCAGGTAAATTTAAAAATCTCTTTTTTCTTTTCTTATGATAACATAATGGTACATAAAAAAAAAATAGAGCCAACAGGTACTCATAATTTTAAGTAATTCATTAAATGCTATTCTGAAGATGCATAGAGAGTTGTATGTAGTTTGATTAGATGAATCGCTTTTCTAACGTAAGACATCTTATGAAAAGTAGAACAATCTGCATGTCATTTTATAATTGATAATCTAAACAGTTGATATGTACAAAATGTCGGATTGGGATTATAATCAATAAAGTATATAAGGTGACAAAATATATGTGGAAGATGGACTTGTGTGGACCAGAACATGCAGTCATCATTTCGAATATTGAAGAACTTACATATTCTCAGTTAGTTTGAACTCAAATATATTTGCTTGTGAATATTACAGAACACCAGATAGTGTTCAATGAGTGAAGAAAAAATTGTACCAGATTAAAGTAAATTTCGTCTTTCTCTGTCCCGTTCGTTAGACGCCGTTGGCGATAAACGGAAAGTACTTGAGATTTTTACTGAGTGATCGAGTATCAATAATAATCGTTGCAAATGAATTAATACTTCCTATGTACCAACTCCATATTTCCATCCGTGATAAAATCTGCACATATAACTCTAAAAAAATATCCATTCAATAACAATGTTATCTTTTGTCACCCTTTCTCATTCCTGTCAAGGGGGCCCTGAGTTGCCGAGAGGTCTAAATCGCTCACGGTTACAGATCACTGTCATGTCACCTCTTGTGGGTTCGAGTTCCGGATTAGGGTAATGTGGTTATCAGAAAGTTTGGCAGTAGCTTCTC